>VWYH01011295.1:0-114231 GCA_013399365.1 Pampusana beccarii | reverse complement strand
ATTATAAAAATAAAAATAAAAAAAAAAAAAAAAAAGATAAAAAAAAAAAAAAAAAAAAAAAAAAAAAAAAAAATAAAAGAAAAAAAAAGGAAAAAAATGTAGTCAGCCAAGACTGACATTTTTTTAAATGTATAATATTTTCCTTTTAATCAGTTCTACAGAATATGAAAATTAGTTGCCTTCCTGGACTACTGCCCTAAGAAATCTTTATTTTAGGCATGTCTTTTTCTTTTGGGTTGGTAGACAATCACACTCAGATGCTGCTTTTTCCTATGATTGATGTAATATTCTAAAGCGATAGACAAACCATGAAGTCTAATGAAGCCACTGAGGAGTGGTCACATTGCAAAGTTACTACTAAGATTTTTAACATCCAGAGCTACTTTTTTCTTTTCTTTTTTTTCTTTTTTTCTCTCCTCCCAATGTCTGTTATGGAAAAAAAATAAATAAACCACAGGTTGGTTTTTTTTTTTACTGATTCTGATTTAGTAGAAAGAATTTTTGAACAATTAAACCCATTCGCATGGAGGAAATCCTGTATTAAGTTTACAACAGTCAGTCAGTTTTATAGGTCGTCTAAGTTTGGTTTGCTACACAGAACCCTGTGCAACCACTTTTATTTTTTTTGGGTCTTTTAGNACAGCAAGCACTATCCATCAGATTTGGTCCTTGGTTTTTTTTTTTTTTTTTTTGTTCTTGTTTGTTTTTTTTTTTCCTGCAGATGAAGTCCCTTGGAATGGCTTTGGAACAAAATTAATTTTACCTTGGTCTCATTTTTTCTCTGGCAGAAGAAGAAATTAGTTATTGTCTGCAAAATACAACCACTCATTTATTTTTGGCATCTTTATAAACCTGAGAAAATAATTTGGAAAATACAAGGAAGGCAAGACTGATTAATGTTATATCCTTTGGAACTGCAAACAGAATTTTGGTATTCATGAGGCTGAAACAGCAGACTTTTCATAAAACCGTGTGTTTGTGTTGAAAGATACATTTGTTCCTAATAAATATTTCAGTAAAAGCAGTGAGAAAGAACAAGGGAGAAATTAGAAGTTTAAAAAAATGTTCCAGAGCTTGCTGTAGATGTTTATTTAAATTTATTCCTTATTAATTTACAGAAAAAAAAAATAATAATCCTTCCTTGTGGTATATTGTCCCTTGGATCCAGGCCTCATACAAATCACTGAAGTACAAAGTTAAATTATAATTTTTTTCTCCAGTCATCCATTTTTTCAAATATGTATATAAATACAGCTGTTGCAGGCAGTATAAGTAACTATGGAGAAGAGGATAAAAAAACCCCAAAACAATGAAACCTGAATACAAGAAATGAAGCTTCTGCAAATTGGCATTTTCCNTTCTTTTTTTCTCTCCTCCCAATGTCTGTTATGGAAAAAAAATAAATAAACCACAGGTTGGTTTTTTTTTTTACTGATTCTGATTTAGTAGAAAGAATTTTTGAACAATTAAACCCATTCGCATGGAGGAAATCCTGTATTAAGTTTACAACAGTCAGTCAGTTTTATAGGTCGTCTAAGTTTGGTTTGCTACACAGAACCCTGTGCAACCACTTTTATTTTTTTTGGGTCTTTTAGAAATTACAGGTCTATCATATGTGAATTTCCACTTGACTACAGACACTCAGAGAATGGACACTATAGTCTAAATCAGCTTTTGTTTTTTAACACTGTTAGAAATTTTGTAAAATTTATTTTTTCAAATATATTGTTCAGCCACACGAATAGCCACACTAATCAATACTCCATGAAATAGGAATGGTAATAAAGGTATACAACAGGACTATTGCCATCTTTATTATCTGGAATTGTAGTTAAATGCCTACATTTTTAAGAAGAAAAAAAGATCTTAACAGAACAGTTTTAGCTAAACTCCTGGTAAACGTTTTCTGAGAACCAGAATAAAGAATTATCTGACTGAGCAAAAAAGAGGATAAATGTCATACACATTTCAAGGCCAGTGATGTCTTTCCATAGAGGCAGCAGTTTTATGCATTTTAGTCAATACCTAATTTCCTCCAGATTAATCAGATTGATTTTTGGAATGAAATTATTGCAGAAGAATGCATACTACTTTTGTAGATTCACAGAGGGAAAGGGATATTCATACAGCTTTGGAAATATGTGGGAATAATTTCATTGAATGTTTTCATCAGTGTTCTTTACACAAAAAGGATAAAGGATGTACTAAGAAAATTTGCTAGTGACACAGACCTGGGAGGTTTTATATGGAAGGAAATATAAAATATTATACAGGAAGAATGATATTATCTCAAAGACTTAAATAATAGAAACAGAATGAAGTAAATTGGTACAAAGTGCAGTGCTTACTTACGGAGTAATCACAAACGTTAACATTCCCAAATGTTCAGAAACTGTGAATTATACCTTTGAAAAAGTCTTATGGAACTGACTTAAAAATTTAAATTATACAGCGAAGATTAATTTTCCTTTCTATTTCTTGAGTCTTTGATCTGTGATTCTTATCCTAAATTGTAGTTCTACAGCCATAATGGGTGAGAATCTACTTAAAAAGGAAGGAAAAGATAAGATTGCCACTACAGGTTATAGTGTCCCTAAGGAGAAAAACCAAACCAAACACAACCCACCAAAACCAATTAGCCAATCAACAAAAAAAACAAAACCAAAACAAAGCAAAACCACACACACACACACAAAAATACCCAACCAAACAAAAAAACCTGAAATGGCAGTATTTGTGACTTGTAGATAAAAATCATGTCAAGGCAGCAGATTTTAGAAATTTCTGTTGAAAATTTCTGTAGAACTGTAGAAAGTTTCAGATCCACATTTAATTTTTTGTTAGAAAACTCAAACTCCTTTTTTTCTGCTTTTCTAGAATTTGTTGTTCTAGTTGTTTTGATAGGAAAGAGAATATTTTCCCCTCCTGTTGTTTTGTGGGGGGTCAAACTTTTAAAAACTTTCCTTCCCCATGATCATGATGGTTTGAACAGCCTTATTATCTCTGTGGAACCTAGCCTAAGACAAAAGATCAAGCTCAGATTTGAGTTTTGCTTGCTTGTTTGTTTGTTTTCAGAGGGTCAGAGAGTGGGTTTATTCTCCCCCCCCCTTTTTTTTTTATTCCTTCGATTTTTCATTTATTTACCCTGTAGTGTATCTAGAGAAAGTTCCACTTAAATCCCAAGAAATGCTAAAAGACCAAAACTTGAGGAACACAAATTTACTGAAGGAGCGTTAAAAACTCTGGTAAAATGCTGCTGCTGCGTATGAATTCATGGCAATATATCCCAGTCAAACTCCCAATATCCACACACACACACACAAAAATCATCAATAGTATTTTTTGTCCAGACTTTAATTTAGCCTGTGCTGATGTTTCATCTATATGGCTGCCTGTGTGCAGATATGCTTTCTTGTGCTTCCTGATTCACTGTTCACATAGCAGCATTAGATTCCAGTTTGCTATGCTTTCCAGTCACCCTACTACCTAGGGGTTTTTTAGTTGAATCATGAGATGAGATTGATGTGGATTTCCTGACCTTCGTGGTGGTGTTTGTGTGTCTTTTTTTTTTTTTCCCTTTCTTTCTGTCAGGACACAATTATCTGAAGAGTTAGGGAGAATTTATTATCCTTTCTATGTGTGTAGCCAATGTATATACAGTTACATCAGTCTCCACATCCTTCACATTTTCTGCAGAAAGGACTTCTGGGAGGGAATTCAGGGTGGAAGGGATTGTTTGACTCTTGACACCTGCAGCTATTTGCAGTGTGGATACAAAGGACTCACTCTCAATTTGAAGGCAGTGCATTTGTAACAAACATTCGCTCAATGAGATCCTATAGGGTGTATGGAGGTATTCCTGTAAAGTTCAATTGCTTACTTATTTATTTTGAATTTGGGACTCTTAAGAGTTTTTCTAAGGAAAACCAAATGAACATATTTGTTTTGTAATGATGCAGCTTTCATAAGTTACTTGTCATAGTGTAAATAAGGATTCATGGGTGTGCCATATGTTTATGTAAGGCTCTGTTTACATGACTTCTATACTTAATAGAATGTTACAATTCTGTCCACAAATAGAGAAACTTACATTTTTCTTGTGATCTTAATTACTTCTGGCTCTCATTAAATAATAAAAAAAAAGTATTTTGATTACTTGATTGAATTTCTTAGTCTATAGCCATGATGGTCAGTAGCAAGTTGTATGAAAAAATAATATGCATTTTTTCTTTAAAAAATATTTTCGAAATGAAATATTTCTCGTCTCCAAAATAGATCTCTCCGAGATTTCTTAGACATCTCATGTTCTTTTGTATTGGAATGGTAAAGAAAACTGTAAACCAGTGAAGCGATATGGAAGCCCATTGTTGATAAGAATTACTATAGCAATATATATATGGTATTTCAATGCTTTTGTTAGCTTCCATTGGATGATATTCTCTAAATAAATTAGATTTGTGCCTCGGGTTGATTTCTCACACAGATGATTTCATAGCAACAAAAGTGGCTTCTTTGAGCTCTCATACTAAAATTATGGAAGAAATATTTGAATTTTATTTGTTTCTTCAATATTTCTGAGGATATTTAACAGACAAGAAGTTTTTATTTGCCTACCATCTTTATTCTCACACACGATCTTAATATAATTATATCAAACAGATTTTTACAATAATTATTCCTAAGAACATTCCTGACACAATACATTTTTTTGAAATAATTTTCTAAAATTGAAGCTAAAAAGACAGTCGTAATTGTCTAGTTCACAAATTGCTGTGTTAAGAGTTTCCATTTAAGTAAATTGTCTAAGTGCATATAATTTTACATGTAATTGTCACTGTTATAATGCTAAATTGCTTTGGTTCCAACTACACGTAAGTTCAACATATCCACCTACTTCATAGCTTTGTTTGCTCTATTTAGTAATTTGCACTGTGTGAAAGCTCGAAGTTTTGAACTGTGATGAAGCACTATGACAGCAATAGTAGCTCAACGTTTTACTACACTGAGTTTCTCAAGCAGAGGAGAAATAAGCAGTTAAGCTTATGGAGATATGGAGTAAATGCTTGGAGTCCATGCAAGCTCATTTGATTGAATGATAAGGTCTACAGTTATTTAAAACTGATTTACCACACAGTATCAAGCATAAAAGTATTCAATATTTGAATATCACAGCTTACAATCATTTTAAGACTGGCTAGTTTGGTTTTGTAGTTCATTTTAGTCACCAAAAGGCTATTAAGTAATGACCAAAAGCATTTGTGAATTGTGCCAGATTTTACATATCACCTGAAATCTCCATTTCAACTGAAATGTAACTGAGGAAAAAAAAAATGTTTCCAAGGGTTCAAATAAACTGTTATTTTCATGCACTTGAAAGAGCAATAAAAATGTACTGAAACATTAGAATTATACCACAAATTGTAAACATTAACGTAGTTTTTAATGTCACCAGCATAAAAAGTATAAAAATAGATAGTCCATCCCAAAGTTAGTACCAGGTGACCAATATTCACAGGCCAGAGCCTGCTGACTGAGTAGTAGCACCAGCAGAAATGCAAAACATACAGTTCAGATTTAGGCTGGGCTAGGAAGCCAACAAGGCTGTCCTCAAGGAAGTGAAACTACTGCAGACAGTGCCCTCAGGCAGGGCTAAGAAGGCAGGAGACTGAGAGCTGGACAGAAACCACAACATATTTGAGCCCTTTTCACAAGACGAATTCAGGTTGAAAGATTTTATGCTAGGAGGACTTTTTTGTGGTTTATCTAATAGCCAAGTGGTTAGGCTCCTCAGCTAGTACCACATTTTTCTTCTGCAAATGATTTGCAGCCATGTTTTGCGTAAGTGAGATTTGCTATGATTACAATATTGGATATCTTGTGAGTTTCTCATTTTATATACTCACACTATTATGTTTTGCCTGGCATATTTGAATATGCATTAAGCATGGAATTAGAATCCAGGGGCTTTCCCCCAACACACACACATGAAGATACTCTAATTAGCAAGACAGATTTATTTTTTTTTTTCTCCCATGGCCTGGTTTAATGAAATGGTTTTTAGATAAAAGCACTTCTGAATTCAATTCTTACTTTTCAGGTACATTATGTAGTTCTTCATTTCCTTCAGTTAAGGGACTTGAAATATGAATTTTCCATTTGTGTTTAAAGAAAATGTTTTTCTTGGTCAAAAGTGAGTAGTCTTTCTTTTTCAACAACTTTATTAGAGAAATAAAAGACATTACTCTAATATTTTCCCTTCAGTATTTCTATTCATCTGTTAAATCACACTAACAGTTACTGAGGCAATTTTTTGGATGATGTATGACTCTTCAAAGAATAATATATGCTGTCAGTGTTGTATATGAAATATGACTATTCTTGGAACAAGAAGTTATGTGTTTTCACAATTTTTTGTTTACTGGAATTTGGAAATATTCTACTGATGGAAATATGAAAATAATTTTCTCTACCAATAACTTAACCTACTCCTAGGAAATTCTAATATTTCCCAATAAATATTACAAGAATATAGAAGAAAGTTAAGAAATCCACTGCAAGTTCATTATTATCTTTACTTATTTAAAAACATATTTTTTTTAAGCCTTGTCATTTAGAAACATACTGAAAATTAATATCTATGCTGTATTTTAAGGAAAAAAACTGTGTCTTGCTAGAGGTCTGACCTCTGCACCACTTTATGGACACTCTCACTTTTACTGTGACTATGTTCAGGGAAAAGGAATGATGGAAAGTTCTGTTTCTGTTTCCTTCAGCCTCTAAAAATAGGGATTGACATTGTTCACAGGGTATCAGCACATAAGCTCAGTGATGTGTAGATGAGTAGCTGGACTATACTGTAAGCTTTTTCACTGCTTCGCTTTGTGCTGATAATGTTCTTTGTGATTAATATCTGTCAGTCGTGTGAGCTAAATAATGTTAGGTTTGTAGACATTCCAAGTTAAGAAGCTCATTGCAAGTATATTATCGCTGTTATGGAAAATTGCATTTTTCTACATATTTTCAGTATGAGAATCATTGACATTACTGAAGAGATGAGAAAAGGAAGGAACAACAGCTGTCATGCTCTCCTGTGAGAGTATTGCTATTACTAATGACCATAGTAGCAGCAGTGTCAGTAATGTCATATGATAAAAATGGCAGACAGGGACAAAGATTTTAAGTTGTATTTGGAGCAAAATGGGCTGGGAACTGGCAAGAAGAGGTTAAAGGCAGATCCAAAAAGAAAAAAAAAATAGATTCCTAATGATCCCTTGTCCAAATCCAGTTGGTTACACTGTGCTGCGATGCCAGACTTGTTTGGTTTCTAATGATACCTGTGGAGAGTGTTTGGCATTTTGTACACTTTACTACAGTACTAATAAATAAATAAATAAATAGTACACTGTGTGAGACTTTTAAGGGATTTTTGATAACAGCTTACATCCGTTACTCATTGGAATTCTGGTATAATACAGACTCTGAAATAATTTGATTCAGTGACTAACTATACTAGGTAGATATACAGATGAATGTAAAATTTGGAATGACATTTATTTTGGTTGTCTGTTTTTTGCGGTTCGTTTTAAGAGTAAATATTTTCTATTTTTGTTAACTATTGCTACTAAAGTTCCTTATTGTTGCTTTTCAACTTGTTTTGTGAATAAACGGCATCCAAGAGATTGCTGTGCTGGGACTTTCTATAGATAGTAATAAGTGTTAAGGCTAGTTTCAAAGTTTAAAATGAAACTTTAATAAATTCCTCATTATCAATACACCTCCTGATGTTTCCATCTTTCCTTTTCATGCTTGATGTTTTAATGCTATTTCTTCCCTCTCAAAATAAGGACCTTAAAATTGGCTTCCAATGCTATTTCTCTTGGTTTTCTTTTTGCCAGTACTCCTAATTTATTAGTCAGGACACACATTTTCAGTCCCTTGCATTTCTCTTGTTCTTTTTTTTCCAACTTGTATGTCTCCCATGTGCCACACCTTTGCCCTTTTTGTGGTCAAGTTGCTCACATGCATCTGTAAAATGCTAATTTATTTGTGTCCCAGGGCTCTGCTTCTTCTGCAAAACAATAAGGTGATAATATATGTGGATACAATTAAATCTTTCATATCCATGCATCTATTGTTTTGTGAGTTCAGAAACATAGATGTTTCTCTTTTATTAATGTTTCATCTATATATTTTGTTATAAATTGCATTCAAGCAAGAGATTTCTGTGTTAGAGGTGCCATTGCAATAGAAACAGCTTAGCTATATTTACCACATGCCAGTTACTGGACAGCTAGTGCAATAGCCAATATTTAATGGGTCGCTGAGTAAACAGAGATATACAGCGATAATTTGCTGCAATTAGAAAGTGTTATTTGATGTAGTGGTAATTTGGCTCCTGACAGCATGAAGATGGCTGCACATAAATGTTGTTGTATTATTTTTCTAAATATTTTATAAAACGTATATACTTGAAGTGTCTTAATCTCCTCATATTTCATTTCAGTTGGAATTTTTTTTTACAAATATGTTTCAACAGATTTGTTTATATTTATCTGGTGAGGTTCTAACAATTTGAAAAGATTTAGACTTAGAAAAGACATTTCAGTAAAATATTAAAAACTATTTGTTCATCTTTTTTTACGGTTATTGTGAAGCCCCTAGGACTTCCCTAGTTTGTAGTTCTAAATGGTGCATCTGCATTCCCTAATTCATGTAATGCATAATGAAAATTGATAAATAAATTAGTGATAAATTCTTGAGTAATATCATACAGTAGCAATTCAGAAAAAAATCTCTATTGTTAGCTCACATTTAAGACCACTAGTTATTTGGAAAAAAAAAAAGTGTTCTGTTTACTTTGAAGCCATTTTTTAACAGGCTGAGAACACACCAGTAAGCTTAATTAATGCCCTATGTCATAAAGTATGACAAACAAATATTTACAGTATGTACAACCTGTATGACCTTGACAGTCTTCACTATAATTAGAAATTTTACATAGTATTTTTTAAAAGTTCTATCAAAAAAGCCAATGAATGCACCTCAGTGGACTACACTGGTATTATCTTAATTAATTGTTAAATAAAATTTCAGAGTAATAGCATATTCTGAACAGTTTCCAAATGATGATGGTGTGTGTGTATTCCTCTCTGTGTGTATTCATTAACGTTTATGTAAAAGAGAATTATTCCATTAAGTCTGATTCTGAAAAGTATGGAGCTTCCTTGCATCCCTGATTTCAGCGGGAAAAGAACCCTTTTTCACCTGATAGGAGACACTGAGCACCTTGCCAGAATAAGACACCGTATGTAATACTGCAGAAAGAAGATCTTATTGGATGAATCACATATTTTGTTTTCTGCAGAAGTAAAACCTAAAGATTTCTGATACCTGGGTTAGACGTTGGAGGTCCATACTTCAAATGAGAACATGGCTGAGGATTAAAGATCAGAGACTGTGGAAGACCTATGGAACCTGAAAGTCCTGCTGTATGACTTTGTATGCATTAGCTTTCTATGGGCAGAGCGCACAGTGAGGACAAGAAGCTTATGCATGTTTTATGAGGACTGAAGTCAAACAAATTTTTCACAGCATACAGATGCTTGTGAAAGGAAGCACACCAGAGTACTAGCATGAAATCCTTGCTAAAATATAACCCAAATTACATTTGATGCTTGTAAAACAATTATTGAATATAAAGAGAATATAAAAGGAATAGTAATTATTCTCTTGTTATTCCAGGTATTAATTTATAGTACTGCACTATTTGAAGTCAATGCTTTCCTCTGTATGGCTTTGTTGTCCCCAACAGATTCCTTGGGCATTTACTGCCTCCCATTATGCTTAGTTCTGAGAATACTTTTTCTTATGAGTGGTTTCTTTGATACGTAAATATAATTTATATTTAAAACTTTAAAAAATATATCTATGTTAATGCACATGTATGCATGCATGCATGATCACAAATATAAATGACAGGTGACTATTACACTTTTGTAACTGTAATCCTCTAAAAAGTAAGCATTTTTGTCAGCTCTTTGTCCGAATTTTTCATTTAAGTAGTGGAGAAACATCTCCATTTCATCCTCGGACCAATGTCTGAAAAAAATGGGATAAACTTTTCTGGAGTTTTCTCTTTCTGATAATTTATTGTTGTGACTTAGTCCTACCTTTGAGTAAATGTCTAACTTTAGACAATAGCCTGGATTTAGATCAGATGAATATGCTTTGACTCTATACTTTGAGCTGGACCCAGCTGGGAATGGCAGGGGATAAATCTTGATTGGTAGGTGCAAGAAGTAATTTGTATTGTGAAAGTCATTTGTAATGTAATTTATCCCGAAAGACAGAGTGAATCAAAGGGATATTTCCATGCAGTTCTGATAGTCAAACTGAGAACTGTATAAAATATACTAGAATCCTATGGTCTGATTTTGCTGATGCATCATAAAAATCAGCTCTGAGAGGAAAAACTGATTCTGAGAAAAAATTTAGTAGCATGTTCTCGGAGGAAGAAATGCATTTTTCAAGAATTTGAAAATTTCCCTCAAATTTAGGAAAAATGTGGACAAACACATATCCAAAAATTTAGATGTATTTTAATGTAATAGTTTGACATTTTGGGATACACTTTTTTAGTCTCAATAGATATCTTTGATCCTTTTTCAGTCTCACACTCACATTGCATTCTGCCATTTTGATTTTTCTTTCTAGCACATTTTCTGTAGTTTACTGTCCTTTTATTTCCTACTTCCTTTCTCCTCTAGTTCTGCTGAAGTATTCTTTTTTCCCTAGCTTTTCTCTTCAATCTAATGATTGCCATTTTCTCATGTATGACTATCTCTTTCCCATTTAATCTCTTCCTTGAGGTAGAGGCAACTAAAAGACTAGAATTTGATGACTGACTATTAAACCTTCTTTCACTGTGTCATGGAGGCACCCCAAAAATAAGTTTAGGCGGACAACAAGGTCCAAAACAAACTTTATTCCGGCTGGAAAAGTACCGCCGATAAACCAATTGTAAATGGGGTTTATACAATTAGTTAGCACTCCAATAACATAAGATACAGGTTCGGATATTAGGTTAGGAGATTATTTGGGGTGCAGTGAAATAAGAATAATGAAGATCCACAGCATGCATATATGCACTCACAAGAAAACAAACCAGAGCCCTCTCTGCCCCGTTTTACCCATAAGGAAGAAACACCAGCCTATTGCGGCCAGGACTTACACTTGCCTGCCAGGCAAGGAATTTACACTCGTCTGTCCCAGGCGAGGACTTTACACTCACCTACCAGGCGAGGACTTACTAAAGCATATATTCAGTAATTTATCACTCACCTACATGCAGAGGTGAGGTGCTCCCCATCCCGGGAAGTTACCTTAGGCAGCTTCTCCGTCTAAGAGGAGGGACTCCGGCAGCATGGCAGACCCGCAGCTCCAAGAAGACCACACAAAGCGGGTCTTTGACGGGAGCCCCATTTATAGTCTGCTCAGATCTGGCTGTGGGCATTCCAGAAGCTTCTCGGCTTCTCTGCATGACCCCCACGACTGTGGGCATTCGAGAAGCTTCTCAGCTTCTCTGGGCTGTGGGCAGGCTTGGCCCCTCCTCTGCTGACGACCCTGCCCACGAGCTCTGGGTCTCCACAAAGAGAGCCATTAACTGCCCATTGAAGCCCCAGTTCTGAGAGCGGGATGTGCAACTGCCACACCGGATGTGTAGGGGGGGAAAGTGCAATTGCCACACACTGCAAGACTCCTAAAGCATGAACTCTCAACTGAACTGAATCTCTAAGACTATTGTTTTGCATTCAGTGGAATTACAGAATCAGCTGTTTCGAACATTTCTTATTTTCCACTTCAGCTACTTTTTCAATCACTTATCATTCTCTGCCATGTCATATTAGACATTAGATCAGGGAATTGTTTGAAAACTAATTTAGGAAAGAAAGGAAAAAATGTTAATTTTTCAGGTGGATCAGTATGCCAATTGACTTTTTTTATTCAGTCATAGGGATACATCTCCTTTTGGAACAATAAAAAGAAAGGAGGAAAGGACTGCCATTTTTTCCTAACCTAAATGAATACATACTCAGCTTTAGTTAAGTTTTAAATTTTCACACTACTTTCACTTTTTGGAAAATTCCTTGAGATGGAAAGAATGAGTAGGGTATTTTCACACTTAAGTGACTTTTCTTGATAAAATTAAGAATGTCTAATCCACTATTTGACAGTCAGTATATGATATTTAATGGAATTCTTTTTTTCCTGCTTGATTGTGGAATTTTTTTGATAAATTAGTACTATACCCAAATAAGCTGTCATGAAATCTTTATTGCAATTCACCTCTTAAATCATACACTGTCATAAACTTCAGAAAGTTTGACTTCTATAATTAAAAAATCATGTCAGGGAAAAAAACTCTGAGTATTGGGAAAGAAAAACAAATAAGTTTCATAATAAAATGTCACTCTGTCATGTTAATTTCTAATGTCTGTTAAAAAAAACCCCCACAGCTTTAAAATAGTCATATAATGTTTAAAAGCAAATTTTCAATATCAAAAGGACAGTTTAAGGTCATTAAAACTTCAGGTTTTGAAGACAACTCTTTTATTGGAGCTTTCCTCAACAGTTCCAAGTATGAATATTGCCACAGTATCTAAGTAACCTGTGAATGACCGGAAGTAATTATATGATACACTTTTTTATTGGTTCTGTTGCAAGTATTTTGTATATACATTTTCAAATTTCCCCACATCAGAGTCTTAGCAGGCTAGATTTAAAAAGGCTATTTCTATTGTTATTGCTGTTTCTGAAAAATGGGCATAATATTTCTTTTCTTGCCTTTGGGAAAGTCTACCATGGCCATCCAAAGATGAGAGAGAGTAGCCTAGTAATTACATTGATCAGTTCCCTTGGTACCCTTGGTATCCAGTCCCATGGAGCTGTGCCTATCTAGTTTGCTCGAGTTATCCCTGAATTCATCTTCCTGTATCGTAAATAGTACTGTAATCCTTCAGACTCTGACACTAGATAATATAAATCTGGAAAGCTTGAGAACAAATGTTACCACTAAAGACAAAAACAAAGAAGGCACAGATTACCTCACCCTTTTCTGGGTGCTTTGTCATGAGTTCTCCCACTTAGTTTTGCATAAGAGCATGAGTTTCCTTAGGTTTATTTTTGCTTCAGCTGTAAATGTATAAGGTGTCTTTTGGTCATTTGCATCTCTTCTTCATTTCGAAATCCAAATGAGCTTTGGCTTTATTACATCTCTGAATGTCTAGGTAATATTTCTGTGTTCTTCTTGTGCTCATTGAACATTTTCTGTAAAAGTACTGAAGTCTGCATTTGCTATTCACTTAATCATTACTTGACATTGCCAGAACTACTTTGAATGCCATTTCCTTACTTGGGTTCCAAATATAAATGTGAAGATTATGGTAATATACAGTGTCTTAAGCCTATGCAGTGTTTGCAGTTTTAAGATGAAAGAAGTAACTTTTTTTTTTTTTTGGACCAAAAGTTGACTCAATGATTTCAAAGGTCTTTTCCAACCAAAATGGTTCTATGATTCTGTGATTGCCTACAGGCTCAATACTGTACTGAAAATAAGATTTAATCGACAGCAACATTATTTAATGTTCATCTGTGAAAGCTTGTTTGATTGATTTTTTTCCTTCTTATTCACTTGACAAGCAAATGAAATAAGGAATATTTGTTAAAATAAGGGATGGGTAATAATTTTCAGGGATGGCTCAAAGAAAGCAAGGATTGATTGCTTATAATAAAAAATAGGTATGCTCCCTGCCACCCAAACTTACTCTAAATCCTTTTAGGGAATTATGTCTGTCATCCTGTAGTTCTGCATGTATCTACTTCTCCTAGGCCCAGCTGTTCTCTAGTTTTCTCATTAGTTTTGGCTGTGTTTTCTATCTGTTCCCTAACTTCTACCATTCTTCTCTTTCTTTCACTTACAGGTTCAATTCTACAGTCTTACACATATCTGTAGTACTGTTCCCTATCTCACACCAGATGAATAGACCATCTTTCGATGGTGAAGAATCTCCCTTACACAGAAAGAATCACAGTTGTCTGACACAAAGGCAGGAGAGGAACCAAGAGTTTGGATCAGAAATTGCTACTTGCATCATCTTTTCTTCCCTCATTGCAGTGACAGTAGGAATAACATTATTTAGAAAATCTATTTTCCCAAGTTGGCAGTCAAAACATTTACCATCCAAGAGAGAATGTAGTGATGCTTAGAAAAGTAAAATCATGGTGGTTTCCTATTTGAAAATACCTAATGTTGGCTATGCCATCATAATGATTGTTTTTAAAGCCTATTTATGGGTAAGACTACAAAATTAATGTCTGCTTTTGTTATTTTCATTTAATCCCAATTTACTTGTTTTCATACTTATTTTCATCAGCAGCCATTTTATTCTCTATTTATTAAGACAAGAACTTTCACTGAACTCAAGAAAATTTATTTGAAGGAGAAGCACAGGACTGGAACTCAAGTACTTGGGCTCCTGTTTTAAAATATACCCCTGCTATGCCTTTTTGGGACCAGCCACAAATAGGATGTACACATGTAAACTCAGAAAAAAGATCTCCATTGATTTAGTTCAGCCTTCAAACCGTGTCTGTGGGAAAATGATGATGTGTTAAATGATAAGACATTCTGGTGTACATTATCCTAATCTTTCCGTATCCTTATTGATGGTAAGTTGAAAAACAACCGATCATTTTTTAAAATCTTCAGCATCTTACCATTTACTGCTAAATTTAGGGTTTTAACGTAAAAATGTATCCTTTCATTGTCTTCTAATGCAAAGGGAGTATGATGACCAGTAAAGATACTCATGCTGTATCTGTGATGGGATGAGAAATAAGTGTATGTAGATTTATTTAAAATGTTGATTAAGAAATTATTCTAATGTTTACTAAGTATCCTAATACAATCAATTATTAAAAATCCAAGACCATAAGCAGAGAAGGCCATTTTTAAAATGTCTTCATAATAAACATGAAACACGTGGTGGTTGAGAACAGCTTTTGTTCTTTAGATATTTCTTCTACCCTTCTGCGATCCAAGTTTTCTTTTACTGAGTACAGTTGGATTTAGGGCTGTAAAGTGTGTTTGTATTTAGACTGTCCTGTTCAGCTGTGAACTAGTTTGCATATGGATGTGTTAATTGCATGTGTGTTTGTAGAATATTATTCTTGTGGTAAAGAGTGCTAATACAAAATAATTTAGTTTAAAATTTAAAAGCATGCTCACGGAATGTATTCCACTCACAAATACAAATTAATTCAGATGCTGTACATGTTATAATCCACACTGTCATTCAGGATTATAGGGGCCAATAGACCGACTGTGTCCTGAGGGTGTGAACTGGGACAGATCAATCAATTTACAGAGCTTTGGCAAAGATTGAACAGCTGGTGCTGAAATTCTTTGTTGGAGAAATGACCAACCCACCAGAGATTATAGATTTGAGCCAAGATTGATGGTTAAATCTTACAAATAACATCCTCTTCAAATGTGTTCTGACTGATTGTAAAGCTAATTTAAAGGCATCACTCCACAGCACTTTCTTAGAACAAGATAGTCATTAAACTTCTGGTGTTAAACAAATTCTCTCTGCGGCCTTTTGCTGGTAGCAAATATGTTAGTATTTTCATTTGCAGATTTTTGTTAAAAGATCTCTGTTGACCAGTTTCTTTTATTTAAATACCAATGCACACAACCTGGGCAACAAACAGGAGGAAGTGGAGCTTCATGCCCAGTCAGAAATTTATGATATCATAGGAATAACTGAAACATGGTGGGACGACTCACATGACTGGAGGATTGAAATAGATGGCTATAGGCTGTTTCATGAAAACAGACAGGGAAGAAGAGGAGGAGTCACGCTCTGTGTTAAGGAGAACCTTGAATGTGTAGAAGTCAACTACAGCTCCTGTGGAAGCCCTATTGTGTGCCTCTGGGTCAAGATCAGAGGGATTGTCTCCAAGGGGGATCTTACAGTAGGCATCTCCTACTGACCACCAAACCAAGATGATAAGGTAAATGAAACAATATTTGGGTGACTTAAGCAAGCTTTGGGTCAACAGAATCTGGTTCTTATGGGTGACTTCTGATACCCAGACATTTGTTGGAAGAACAACACAGCAGCACATGTCATTCATCAAGTTCCTGGAACGTGTAGAGGACTGCTTCCTCATACACATGTTAGATGTGCCAACCAGAAATGAAGCGCTGCTGGAATTGCTGCTCACAAACTAAGAAAACCTGCTTTGTATTAGTAACACTTCAGTTAGTGATAGCCTTGGCTGCAGAAAATAAATAGAAATACCAGGAGAGCAGGCCTGAGACAGTGAAGGTAGTAAATGAGTATAGGACAACAAAATGTCACTTAAGTTGAGAAATTAGGGTATCTGAAACCATGTGGTAGTGAGCAAAGCTGGGGTGTTTTTAGGGAATGAGGAAAGGAGACCATTTTGAATAAAAAAGAAGCAGATAGAGATAAGAATAACAGGAGAAAAGGAGGGATTTCTGAAAAGGAGGGGAAATGTGTTGGATGGCAAGGCAGGAAAACTAAGAATGTTTTTTAAAGAACAGGTTTTAAAGACCCCAAGTGCTAAATGAAGTAATTTTCTATTGCTAAAAAAATCATGCATGTAAAAAAAACACCCTGAAAGGTGTCAGGGCAGGGAAGGTGAAAAAAGGTCCTTGAAAGTTTGTGTGTAAGGGTTATAACATCTTCACGAGTAGTCCAATGATTTTGTTTTATTTCAAGTTTTTGGTATGTGAATTCCACATAAACTTCTGGCTTATTGTTTAATCTTCACAATTTTTAGGGTCTCTAGATAGGTTTCTTTAGTTCAGTATTGTCAGTTCCTGTACCCTATGTCATATGTTGTAGCCTTTCATCATATATTCCTTTGTTGGTTTAAGTGGCTTCTCTGAGTCCATTTCAGAACCTGAAGACCTGAAAAGATCTTTTGCTGCAGTTCTTTCTGAAGTTATTCTCCCTAAACAGAATTAACCCAGTTCCCTTATTCTTACTTCAGAATTTATGTTCTCAGCTTTCAGGATATTTTGCACTCTCCACTATATATTCTTTAAAGTAGTTTCATGTGATAAATGCTAAATTGACAGTTACAAATTCTGTTCTTAAAAATAAGCTATACTGGTAGTAGGTAAAGAAAGCTTTGACTTCAAACCCACACTTGACTACATTGAAATTGAGAGAAATTTAGGATTCCTTATCTTGCTTCTCTACTGTGAGATGCATCTACAGGCAAATGGTAATTGTTACCGAAAGTATAACTAAGATCACAGAACCATTTCTCACTGGCAAATTGCTTGCTGCAATCATTAGCTACAAACTTAAACACAAATAGCTTGAGAGTTATCTGGAGAGACAACAGACTTTGTATTACTCACGGGCATTAAAGCAGCCTTATTAAAAAAAAAAAACAGTTTTGTTCCTTTTTCTCTAAAAAGAAATAATATGGATCCATTTATATACTTGTCCTCTAAGGTAAATGTCCTGTGGAATCAGATCACATTAAATGCACAAAATCAAGTACTTCATCTAAGTTATCATCACCAAAAATGTACCTTGTGAATGAACCATCAAAATCCGTTATATGAGATTATTCTCAATCTAACACACTGCCTTCAACACACAAAGGGGACTTCTAGAAACGAGGTGGGTGAAACCAAGCAGCTCTGCATCTGAAAAAATTGTTGCAGAGCAAAACTTTTATTTAGAACTAGATACGTAATATGTAGTTATCTGTTTTCTCTGTGGTTTCAAGAATAAAACAATTAAATTTTTTTCATAAGAGTAATTGTAGTTCCTTTATATGCATAGTTTTTTTTTTTTTTCCTTTCCTACCCCACACAGCATAAGAGCTCAAATATAGAGGACTTTGCGGAGTGCTGATGCTCAACGTTCCCTGAACACTAATTTCTGCTAGTGTTAGACAGTGATGAAGGCTACTGCAAGGATGAGACTATGTGTAGGCATATGCGTAAAACAGTTCTCCAATTTGGTGAATAAACTGCAACACCAGACACAGCCTTTAAATATAATCCTTTGTACTGTCCAAGAAAAGGGGATCTGTTGTCTATGAAGTATTATGAGATATCAGTGGCTGCTGATGTGTGTTTCAAAAATAAGACTGATTTCTGCTAAACAGAGCTACAGAAAATCAATTTCATAAATCAAATCTGACTCTATTGCAAAAATACCAGAAAAGACATATGTTTACAAGTTTGACTTTGGTTCACAGCATAGAATAAACAGAATGAAAGATGAAAAATCTAGATTTCCACCCATCCCTTTAGTAAAAGTAACCCCACTTCAAATTAAGTGCAGCATAAAATTTTTAAAAATTTTCAAAATTGATAGATACCTCAAATGTCCAGGTTTCCATGAGATAAAACAAGACTCTGACATTTGATACTGAAAAATGTACTTCTGTCCATAAAGACACTTACGCATAAAATTTAAGAAGGATGATAGTGTTTAGAAAGTAAGCCTATAACATACTGTAGAATTAACATTTCTGATGACTGTTAAACTACATCATATGCTGTGTTGAAACTGACAAAATTAGAGCCGGTGATTAATAATTAGTTTTCAAGTATCCTCAAATCTGCAACTTGTTCTGACCTCATGGCTTTGCTAAAATACTCGTTTTCTTGGAAGCAGCTTAAGATCCATGATGTTGCTTTGGAGTGCTACAAAGATAAAGCCAGACAGAAAAAAAAGTATTAATTATTTCCCTTACTATATTAAATATTAGAAAATTATATTATAGTATCTGAATTAAAATGTAGCTTAACTGAAGGCATACATAAAATAAATGAAAAGATAGAATTACTTGGAAAAGACAGAGATAATGTTATTATAATTTCCACTAATGTAAATGTTAATTCTCTTGAAGGCTGTTTCATGAGTTCATTTTGGAGAAAGAAATCCCCTTTTTTTCTGTGGAAGATCTAATGAAATATTGTTTTCACCATTCTTTCCCACAACCATAACTAAAAATGTGAAGATTTACATTAAACGTGTATAGACACACCTTATACAAACGCACACACACACATATTCTACAGGCTAGAGAATTTGAATTATCATTTACAGAAGAGAAGCAGAAGAATCATTTGTTATACTTAAAGAGGATGTATACTTTAACTTGAACAAGTGTATTCCGTGTGCCAACCAACCATTTCTGTTGATGAGTATCACAGATGAGTAGAGCCATGTCTTTTACTTTTGGCAATATCTGTCAGTACCCTTGCCTCGCTTGATCATTTTAGCTTTATTTACACTTGTCCTAAAGAAATCAGCTTATAGAAAATTTTTACAGTGCTCAGAAATCCAGCCTGCCAAGCTGATCAGTGCATTGATGTGGACTTCAGGTGTTCCAAACACAGACTGTCTAAGTCCCATTACTTCTGTAGAAGACAACACTGAGTCTAGCTGACGTTCTCATTCTAGGAAGAATCTAAACCACTGTCTCTATTGATTTTGTAATGTTATTGCAAGGGTAAGTGTACTGGGTCTGACTGGGATGGAGTTAGATTTTTCATAGCAGCCTATATAGTGCTGTATTTTTTATTTATGAGTAAATCAGTTATAACATACCAGTGTTCTGGTTATTGCTGAGCAGTCTTTGCACAACATTGAGGCTTTCTCTTTTTGCACTCTGAATCTCCAGGGAGTAGGCTAGGAGTATGCAAGAATTTGGGAAAAGGACACAAGCAGGACAGTAAACCTGAACCTACCGAAAGGATATTCCATATCATATGACATCATGCTCAGCAGTAAAACCTCAGGAAAAGGAGGAGCAAGCAAGGATGTTAATGGTCATAATGTTTGCCTTCCAAGGTGACCATTGTGTATGCTGAGGTCCTGATATCTAGGAAGTATCCGGTTGTCTGCCTGCCTGTAGGAAGTGGTAGAAAGATTCCTTGTTTTGCCATATATGTACATATACCTTTACTTTGCTTATTAAACTACTTTTTATCTTGACCAAGGAGTTTTCTTGCTTTTGCTCTTCTGATTCTCACCCCTATCCCACTGGGGGTAGGAGTGACAGAGCAGCTGGGTGGGTGCATAGTTGCACCCAGCACAGCAAGGCAAGTTAGATGCATGGAAATAGTTCAGACAGCTGTGCTTGCCAGTGACCCTCTACATTTCTGGAATGTGCTTTCCTGAGAATGCTCTAAAACACAAGTCATATTCCCAAGTCATTTTCCTTGGGCATAGGAGCTGCTTCACACTAAGCAGCACCTTTGGTAATCAACTATGATTCAACAGTTCGTGGCCCACAAATATGTTGTCAAATCTAGCTTTGGGAGTCTACTTAAAATGCAGAGATAGTCTTAGAATGACATTTTATGTAGCTACAGTAGAACTGAATGTCTTTACTTTCTCTAAATCCCTTTCATGTGACATATAGTCTAATTAAACATTCTTCATCCAAGCAGCTGTTTATAAATGATGTACAGTTTGACCACGTAAGTTCTGTTGTGACCTATCCATAATCTTAAATTACTTTTCAGTCCTCTTGTTGTTAATAAAGTGATAATAAAAATAATAGCAAAAATAATATTCAGAGAAATATACAGAATTTTTATCTGTAGATTTCTTTACACTTTGCACGTGTGATAAGAAGCTAATAATTGTGTTGTACCTTAATATTCCCTTTGTAAAGTGGAAAGTATTTAACGTTCATCCTTGACATTCTCTCTCCAGCTTATTATTTCTGCTCTGTGGGGTTTTATAGTATGTTAAATTGTGTTGATGTAATGAGACACACTCATGCTGTGCTCATGATTATATCAGTAGGGCACAGTATCCTTCTTTGTAGCAAGAGTCAAATCATGCCATTACTGAAGTGCCTTATTTAGTTTCCTATGCTTTGTTATTCTAAATGTGATTCTCATGCAACAGTTAAATATCTTCTGAATACTAGGACCATAAGTATAACTTGAGTGTTAAAATACAGTAATTAATTCAATTTACCTGGAAATTACTTTAATTCATATCAAACCCTATTTTTACAAATACTACATCATTTCAACTACACTCTGTGGGGCTCACAATCCAAGGATTAACACAGGATTATATACATTTTTTTCGGAGTGAAAGCTTACATTTAAGGAAAAAACAGTAACAGATGAATCATCTTCAACTGTTCTGGTGTGAAAGAAATTGAAAGAAAATGTACATCCTCAGACTCTGATATACATTTTATTAAGTTTTGTGTTTGCACAATTCTTTGCAAAATAACTGTGCTTAGGACTTCTGGACACACAGACACTCATTAATACATACATGTTTATATATACGTAGTAGGTATATATTTGTATGTACATGTATACCTTATGTAGGTATACATAAACATGCATGTGTATATGTAATTACATTCATCATTATTTTCAGTTCATTCTATGAGCTATGTGTATTTTAGCTTCAAATCTGAGAAATTCTCATGCACATGTTTAGATCTTATGCAAGTTAAGACAATGCTTAAATATATGCTTAGCTTTGAAGCAGTTATGGACTTACTGATTTAAACCAAATCTTTTTATTAATTTAAAAAGGAAGATGAAAAAATCTGGTGCTCCTCAGAATGAAATTGTTAATTTCATTTGAGAGATAGCGCAAAAGTCACCAATGAACATCTCTTATTTTTGCTATGAAAACGATTGCTACTTGTTCTATTCATAAAAACATGACATGAAAATATAACAAGACCTTATACTTTACAGTTATAGCAAGAAAAAATCTCAGGTAAATTTTTTTTTAAATTTCAGCTTTCATCCAGATACTAAATATATTTTATTCCTAGCTGCTAATTGTTATGTATATATAGATATATATGATTAATTATTACTACCAGAGTATTTTCTAGATTTTCTATAGATTTCCATGGACAGCACTGTACACAGGTCAAACCCACTGAGTTCATAGGAAAGCCTAAATGATTTAAAATGGTGGATATAAAAGGGAAGAATACTAACATTAGATAAGGGATAGGTGACAGTGATATAACATTATTTGCTTGCTTTACGGACTGGGTAAAACTTTTAACTGTACTGAACATAAAATATGCTAGACTTCTAAAATATAAAAATAATTACATGTATGAAAATCAATGCTGTATATACTAACACTGACTGTAGATGAAGCATCTTTCTCCTTGCAATTCAATGAATGTTGCATGTACAAAGACAAAAGTAGGAACAGCAGACCATTTCTTGTGAGCAGTTCTTGGCAAATCAGGAAGTTGTTTTATGACTCTGTTCTCTTTGACATATGGTTTGCAAGTACTCAGGCAGTACTGTGCTTCCAGCCTTTTTGTGTAAGTGCACAGAATGAGGCATAACTTGGAGAGAATATGCTTTTCCTCTGAAAAGAGAATTTCAAAGTTTACGTCAACATTTCTTACATAATCACATACAATATATAGCCCAATGAGAGCCTGCTCATGATATCAAAGATATACAGGTAAATATAATAAGTAATGAATATGTTTGAAATTATTTCAGTGAAAGTGCTCACATCCTAACTGCTGAAAACTCTAAGACTTGTAAATCTGAGCTCGGGGGCTGCCTACAAACAAGAGAAAAATTTTTTTTTCTTTGTTTTATTTTTATTCTTTTTTAACCAGATAAAGAACTGAAGCTGTGATATTTTGTCTAAAGTCATACAGGTTTGTGGCAAAGTTAATAAATATCTCTCTTGTGACCTAATTCAAATACTAAGATCATCTATCCTCCTAAATTATACTTTCAGATAAATCCCACAGTTAAGTAAATCTAAGTCTCTGTAAAAAATCTAAAACTATAATTATGACATTCTAAAATGCAACATGGTCATCTTATAAAACTCTTTAATATCAATGAATTTCACATAATTAATTGCAGAAAATATATATAATAGAAGTATTTGATAGTTCTGAGTTTCTGGGTTTTTTATTTTTAGTTTGAAAATTTTTTACTAAGTCACCATGTTCTACATCTATATTTTACATGAATAGTCCTTTGAAAAACACATTGAAAACACAGAGAAATCAGTTAAGTAGCAAGCCTTTGCTTCCCTGAGCTCTTTCTATAGACTACCTGACTTTGCAAGGTGGGTATCTGTGCTTAAAACTTCCATCCACATGTCTTTAGCTACTAAAGCTAAAAAGTTATTTGCACTCAGTACTAGTAAATATTTTTTGAATGTAGCTGTCCTTAACCCTGTTGAAAAATTCAAGTCCTCATTGCACTACTATAAGCACACGCCCAACACTTTAGATTCACAAGTGCTTTCACAATCGTGGATTCCCTGGACCACCTGACACACCTGCTCAGGTCTTGGGCCCATCTTACCTGTTCCATAGGTGTCTTACCAAGTGGTTGAGCTTAGTGCTCATTAACAAACACCCATTCACTGAGATACCCATCTTACAGGCACCTCACACTCACATGTCTCCCCAGATACCTGCATAGGCCCTCTTCTTGTCTGATACCCCTGCCCAGACCTGGGGCATTCTCCTGAAAGGTTCTCCTCCTACATGCTAGCTAGTTTAGCTTGTAGTTTGGTAATGAATTAAACACATGCAGGACCACACATTGGGTTAAGGTAAAATGCAAACACCACGATGGTTGCCCAGGCACACCATCTCTGGGACCTGTGGTCCCACACTGATAGCATAGCGTAGCATAGCATAGCATAGCATAGCATAGCAAAGCATAGCATAGCATGGCATGGCATGGCATGGCATGGCATGGCATAGGAGAGGATAGAAAATGAATAGAATAGAATAGAATAGAATAGAATAGAATAGAATAGAATAGAATAGAAAAGAAATTTAAGTTGGAACGAACCTGCAATGATCTTCTAGTCAAACTACCTGACCAATTCGGAACTGACCAAAAGGACATTGCCCAAATGCCACTTAAATACTGACAGGCTTGAGGCATCGACCACCTCTCTAGGAAGCCTCTTCCAGTGTTTGACTACAAACAGCTCATCAATTAGTTAGTGAAGAGTATTGGTCCTTTTTATTGTTCCTTTATTATCACTTTTCTATCAGGTATATGTCTCTGTGTATTTTGTTTATCGCTTCCCCTGTTACTTACAACTCCCTTTGAACTTAAAAGTTCCTTGATCTGATAACCTTAATGAAGCAGCTGTTCTCACAGTCCACTTTCCATTAGAATTTCCATAGCTGAAAATGAATTCTGGACACATGCGAGGGGATAAGAGAGTACGAGGGAGACTGGTGCCAAACGATTTTTTCCTTTACTGGTTAAATGTGTTATCATGGTGCAAGACTTACCTGAAAAGAAGGCTGTTCTGAAAAAAGATGTGCTCCATATTCCGTTCTCAACTTTCCCTACAGCAGCTGCTTAAGGGAAGTCTAAGAAGTAGGAAAACCTATAGTGATTGACCTTTTCTTACTTATTCCCAGGTTCCAGCAACCAGACCCACAGTCAGATTATAATTTTTAATAGCCTTTTTTTTAATAGCTTACAAGCTGCAGTTTGGCCTTGCCACTATTTTATGGACAGTATATTTGCCAGTCACATGCTTTCCCAAGAAGCCCACTGTTTATGGATCTCTCAACAGCTTAATCATGAATAGCTGTCAATTAATTGCGTGTTTCTCTGCCCGTGCAAACAGAGTACCTGCATGTTGAATTTTGCATTTTTATTCATTTTTATCTCTTTTCAGAGCAATGTATGCTGTAGCTGTCACAAGAATTCAACAATCTCTAAAACATTGTTTACTCTTTACATTTTGTTTTAATGCCAGTATCCTCTTTTTCTATTCTACACTTTCATCTACTGGTTTTCTGTGAATAAGTTCAGGTTTAATGTAAAGTTTATTTACATTCTGCTTTCATCACCTTCTTCAATAATTCACTGCATATATTTATCTCTCTCTGTGTGAAGTACAAAGTAATTTAATCTTGATTTCTGATTTTAATGTTAGATTTCCTGGTTTTAGAATCTCTTACCACGTAAGTATACATAAGTACTGTAGTTTGATGACTGATTGTATCAGAAATATAACCCTTCACACTTACGCACTTGCATCACTGTCAGTAGAGCTTCACTGGCATGGTACTGAAGAAATGAACAGAGATGAGAATCATGCCCTGGATTTTTAAAGGAACTTTGTTGAATGAACGGATGTTTGACAAAGTTGACAGTGTATTTATCGTATACTTTCCAGTACTTTGGCTTACTTAAATAGTCTTTCTGCATGGCAATCAGAATTATATTTTTTCATACAAAATGAAACTAGCATTACCTGATTTCCTAACAAACTTTTCAAAACAGAAATATTTTTAATGTTTAATAAAACTGCAAGTTCTCAGCTCACAAATTCCACCTTCAGTGGTTTCCTAGGGTACCAACACAAGCATAAACAGAAAGCAGCACTGAAAAACAAGATAGAAAGCCTACAGCTCTTCCACTTTTTTTTGAATCCTTTCAAACTCTTTGCATTCTCACAAATGTATCAATATTAAGAGCATGATAAACCTTAAACAAAACAGCTAGTGATGGGCTTAAACTATATCTGTGTCATTTGTAAAAGTAGACAAAGTTCTCTTGGGAATTCTGAAGAGAACAATTGAAACAGCATAAGAGCTTTTGCACACACTGCATCATGACTTTGGAAGAATGAAGCAGGAATAGCTTATCAAAATTAGTTTCAGGGTGCTGCTTTAATAACAATTGAAATAAATGGGGAGTTATTAACTGACTCTGGCTGCTAAAGTGGTAGCCAACCTGTTAAAGGCAATTACAGGATATGTTATGGGTACTTGATGAGGGATATTTTCAGATAAAATGCATTTACAGCTAAAAGCAAAGACAACATGATGTCTCACTCCATAAATGTCCCAATGCACACATGCATGTATACACATGTGCACAAACTTAGACAACAGATAGATAATTTTGAAAGAAGTGGAACTTCACAAAATTTATTAAGGTGTCAGAGTGGACAACTCGGTTATAAAGTTGGAGTGTAATGATGGATCAAGAAAAGAAAATGAGAGATTTCATCATGTAAACGTGACATTATGCAAAGATATACAGAGATATGCAAAGATAATGGTGATATGGATGCTGGAATGTTTTATTCAATTTTATCATCATCTTTTTTAAAAGAGATAGAAATATAGAAAGAAACATAGAAAACAAACCCTAAAATAATGTAAGAGCTAGAAAATGTTTGCACAGAATGAAATGAAATGTACTTAGTCTTTCTAGTTGATCCAAAAGAAATCAAATGAAGACCAAAAGCTGAGGTGATCCTATTACACTGTATAAAAGCCATCATATACTGTATACTTAAACCAGAAGGTTTAGCAATAATCAAAAGCAGAAAACTGAAATTTAGCAAATTAAAGTAGGAAATAAGGCAAAAAAATTTCCTTTTAACAGAAAGCATGATTAACGATTAACTATTGAAACATGATGATAAAGAAAGTGATGGCTCTTAGTCTCACTGCTCCTCAGATCAAGTTTTGTTGGATACCATTCTGGCTTATGGTTATCTTTTGTGTTTTACTGTAACATGAGTGAAATTCAGGAACAGTGACATATAAGATTATTAGATAAAATAAGTTTTTTGTTCCTCCAGGGCTGAATGCTACAAATCTCTGACTTAATGGAGATCTGACTGTACTTACACCTGTGTTTCAACATTAGTAATTTTAGTGGTAGTTCAATTTAAAAACTTGAACCATAACTGTAAAATATATGTCCAACTACTCTCAGTGTTTCAGTTTGATTTTGAAGCTATTACTTGTTACCAGGTTACTGGAGCTTTCATAATACAGGAAATAGGTTTGAAAAAAGGTAGGATGGCTTTCCAAAAATGGGAACTGTGAGTGAAATGCTGGCATAGGGAAGATAATGGATATTGTAATGTTTATTTAATTAGACCAGTATTTCACCCATTTTTTGGATAGGTAGACAGAACTAAATTGAGAAAAGTCTGTGTGAGAGAAACGAATCAAAACTTGTTCAATAAAGCCTAGGATTTAAATGAGAACAGCAAATAAAACAGGAGAAATTGTCACAGTGGATTTTTTAATGAAATGTAATCATAGAATCATGTCGCTTCTCTGGACAACTTGTTCCATTGTCTTTTCACCTGTATTGTAAATAATTTCTTCCCTTATAACCAATGTAAATCTGCCCTCTTTTAGTCTAAAAGTTTTGCCTCTTGTTCTATCACTACAGGCCCTGGTAAAAGTCTCTCTCCTCCTTTCTTATAAGCCCCCTCTAAACATTGAAAGGCCACAATAAGGTCTCCCCAAGACTTCTTTTCTCCAGGCAGAACAACCCTAACTCCCTCAACCTTCCTTCACAGGGGACATGTTCCAGCCCTCTGATAATTTTCATGGCCCTCTTCTGGATCCACTCTAACAGGTCCATACCTTTCTGTGCTGAGGGTTCCAGAGCTGGATGCAGTACTCCAGGTAAGGTCTCATGAGAGCAGAGCGGAAGGGCAGAATCACCTCCCTTATCCTGCTAGCCATGCTTGTTTTTATGCAATCCAGGATACAGTTGGCTTTCTGGGCTGCAGAAGTACATTGCTGATTCATATCTGGTATTTCAACTACCAATATCCCCAAGACCTTCTCTGCAGGGGTACCTATAATCCGTTCATCACTCAGTCAGTATAGATAGTGGTGATTGCCCTGACTCATGTGCAGGACCTTGCTTTTAGCTTTGTTGAACTTCATGGGGTTCAGACTGGCCCACCTCTCAAGTTGTCAATATCCCTCTGGATGGCATCTCTTCCTTCTAGAATATCAACCGCACCATTCATCCAGGTGTCATCTGCAAATTTACTGAGGGTGCACTCAATCCCGCTGTCTATGTCACTAATAAAGATATTGAAATGTACTACTCCCAATACAGAGCCCTGAGGGACACCATTTATTACAGAGTTCCATTTTGACATTGAGTGCAATTATTTAGATGCAACCATGCAGTCAATTCATCGAAAAGCACATCCATCAAACCTGTATCTCTCCAATTTAGTGACATGGGTGTTGTGTGGGACTGTATCAAAGACCTTACAGAAGTCCAGATAGATGACCTCAGTTGCTCTTCCTTTATTCACCAACAGTCATTCTGTCATAGAAGGCCACCAGATTAGTCAGGTGATTTGCCTTTTGTTAAGCCATGTTGGTTGTCTCTAATCAGCTCCCTGTCATCCATATGACTTAACATAGCTTCCAGGAGGATCTTTTCCATGATCTTACTGAGCATAGGAGGTGAGGCTGACTGGTCAGTAGTTCCCAGGGTCCTACTTTTTACCCCTTTTAGAAATCGGTGTGATGTTTCCCTTTTCTCCAGTCACTGGGAACTTTGCCTGACTCTCATGACTTTTCAAATATGGTAAAAAGTGGCTTAACATCTGCCAGTTCTCTCAGGACCCTGGGATGCATTTTATCTGAACTTGAATCTGTTCACATTCCTCATATAGTCTCAAAGATGTTCTTATACTACAACAGGTGGGACTTCGTTCCCCCAGTCTCTGCCTTGAAATTCAGGGACTCAAGAGTTGTGGGAAGAACAATTGTCCATGAAAACTGAGGCACAAAATTGTTGAGTACTTCAATTTTCTCCATGTCAGCCGTCACCAGATCTCCTGTCTCAGTTATCAGGAGAGATACATCAGGAGAGACACTTTTTTTTTTTTTTTTTNTTTTTTTTTTTTTTTTTTAGCTAATGTACCTGTAGAAACCCTTTTTATTCTTCACAACCCTTGCCAAACTCAGCTGCAGCTGTGACTTAACTTTCCTGATCCCATCTCTGAACTACCAGGCAACATCCCTCTATTCTTGCCAAGATGTGTGTCCCTGCTTACACTGCCTTCCAAAAGATACCAGTTATTTGGAGAATAAGTAAGAATTAGGCAGTTTTGAAATTTTGCCATACGAATGGCTATTTAGCACCTCTGATAATTCTGAAAATAGTGTTTACTTTCAGATCATTTTAGTATCAGAGAAAAGTACTTATTCCTGAAATAGATAATAAGGAGTGAGGATTCTGAACACTCCTTGGTATGAATAGTAAGAGTTGGAGACACATGGGAAAAAATAGCTTATTTTTCCAGAGTCGTATCAACCAATCAAGTGGAAACCACCACTTTTTGTAAACAGAACAAAAGACTGCACAACTTTCTTTGGGGTTACTAAGTGCCAGTCAAAAGTAGAGTGGCTTGTGCCACAGTGTAAAGCTGTCGCCTGTTTTGAAACACAAAAATTTATCTTTGAAATTATATTGACAACATAAGTGTTCATATAAGTCGAGCTTCCAGGCCATTTAACTTGATTCTTATCCATCTGGGTCCAGCCTGCAGTAATTTTCTCCTGAAACTCCAGCTGCCTTCAAAAGGCATAGATGTTATGCATTTAAAAACAATTCAAATAATAAATGATACTGAGGTGGTGGCACAATAATGATCAGAAAGGGGACCCTAATCTTGACTATCTTCATATTATTCAATGATAATGCAATGGCCTTAATTTTTTAAGTTGTTTTTTTTTCTCATGTCTCTCATTTTCCCAGGTATTCTTGGATTAAAGAGATTCCCAAAAGTATGGTATGTAGAAAACTAAATTTTACCCAAGTACCCTAATTGAAAATACTTTACATGTTTGAAATCCATGTAACTAATACACAAATGTGCATGTATGCATATATGTCACTCATTACAATTTTGTATTTAGGATGTCAGGTAGGTTTCAGCCATATAAATATTTCTAGATATTTTCAATATTGAACTGATGAGTTAGATTTTACCATCTCTTATACAGAGCTACAGTTTAGAATAAACAAAAAAATAATACAATTGTTGAATATGGTGCTATCTAATTTCATTTCTGATTTCTGGAATTATGGTATAAGACTAGGTAGTGGCTATTGACAGAAAATGAATGATTTTCCATTCATATTAATTTATTCTCTTCTTAGGTGTTGGAAACCAAATTATGGTGTCTATATATGCAATGATATTGTTTATATGCATGTTTATAAGCAGAAACAGCAGCTCTAGATAGAAAAAAAAAAGTCATATGATACTGTAGGTAGTTTTGAACACGTGAGTCTTGCTTCAGTCTCATGAGAATTATATAAAGCAAATATGATTTCTATGAATTAGGAAATAGAAAAAACTTTCATAGTAAATATTTGCTTTTGAATTCCATAGCATATATGATAACCAGAGCATATACGTTTTGTGTGTGTGATTGTGGAGGATATATGTAGGTATTTATTTAAATTAATGTTTCCTCAACTGTCTCCATTATGGGGACTGCTGTTCAAGTTTAGTTAACTTCTTTTCCAGGAATATGAAGAGATTTAAGTTATATACATACATATATATATATATATATCCCCCCCAGGATTTATATGTTTTGAATTTTATTTACAGGGAAATTTGGCAACATTTTCAATTCTTTGTGACTTGAATAAAAATATATTAATTACTCTGTGTTAGGAAATTATCATGCCCACAGAGTTTTAATAGTAAAAAGAAAAAAAGGACGAATATCGTAGTTGGTCAGTCCTATCTCAATTGTCCTTTTCTGATTCAGCCGCATTGTGTGAAAGGAATCAAAAGGAAACAATATATTCTGCACACATTAAATTTGTAGTATCTATTCCTGTAACCTCAAGGAAGAGTCATTAATAACTTACCTTGGAAGGGATATGGATAAGCGCGTCACATATGAGGGGAGCTAAGGTAATTCCTGGTAAGGATGAATAAATGATCTCAGATAGTTAATATCAAAATCTGAGGGTTTAAAACAATTCTCAGTGTCTTTGTATTACATCTTGATTACAGTATGTAAGCCATACATACACCGCAACCACATAAATCAGAAAATTTATTGTCAAATGTTGAGGTATACATAAGGAATAGGATTTCTCTTTTCCCTTTGTCTCAATAAGTAAAAGATATTCCTGAGGTATTCCTAGTTACTCCTCAGTATAATATGTATAAAGTTAATCCTATACTTCAACATTTTGCTAGGATGGATGTGTAAATATTAAAGCGTTTTGTAAGCAGAGTGTTTTCCATGAGAACTTGCTTCATTTGGCACAATTTTCACATTTGGGAGTGAATGACGAAGAGCATTACAGGAAAAAGACAGAGCTTTGAGGGCTAAAGCATTTGAAATCTGCCTTCTGCCATAGAGTTTTTATGAGATGCCAAGGAATGTTTCAACCAAACATTTCATTGTTGGTCACTAATTGCATATTTTTCTAGTTTTGGGGCACCCAATTAGTTACTTGGATCTGGCAGTGAAAGAATGTAAATTCGATGTTAGGACTGATAGAAAAGTAAAAGAGGCAAATCAGAGAGTGAGAACAGCATTTTATTTGCTAAACCAGTCTAATGTGGATCTTCATTTAGAATACTATTTGACCCTGTTCAGCTCACTCAACCCGAAATCAAGAAGCCAGGTGAGATTTCAGGCGTGCATCCACACTTCTCACACACTAATGCTGACACTCAGAGTTAGTCAGTGACAGGCAGAACAGTAGGCTAGAGAAACTTTGACTTCTAGACAATAGCTATTAAAGCCTGTTTTTTAAAATATCTACAGAAATTCTGAGTCCTTACAGTAGCAACTGAATCTTTGGGAGCTGGCCTTCAGACATAAATTTTCAGACTGAACATTGAAGACTCAGAATTAGTCAAGTTGTACTCACGCTAGATTTCCAAAATCAAAGGAAACTGGGTGCTTTGAAATCTCTAGATTGGATCTATTAAAGGTACCACCACTCAGGAGCTCATACTGTTAAGCCTTCAAGAGCCCTATTTTTTAATGGTATGTGTATGCCTGTAAAATATGTGGGTAAAATCATGCACCTGAGGACATGATTAACAGAATTTCAGCTGAGGAGCTGTCAAGTAGAGATGCTACACAATTGAGTACNAAAAAAAAAAAAAAAAAAAAAAAAAAAAAAAAAAAAAAAAAGCAAAGCCTTGCCCAGCCTCACCATGAGCCCTTCTCCACTCTGCTCACAGCTCAGGACCCAATTTCAACCAAGTTTGGAGCTATCAGTCCCTGTCCCAGAAATGAGGTAGGAGTGCAAAGCTCCAGCATTATCTCTGACTTTTGATCCTGCACTGATGTTGTAGGCAGCTCTTCTCCAGTGCTTCGTCCTGGATGGACCCCATTTTTCTCGTATTTGATTCTTACTTACGAAGTCTGGCCGCTTTCGGCAACTACATTTACTTACAATAACTTAGTAACTATAGTGCTTAAACCAGTTTTTTAAAATGTGAAGCTAGAGCTGTGTTGCGATTGTACTTTCAGTGATTAGACTTTCAATTCAGGATGACACTAACAAATGAGAAGACAGGAAAAAAAATCGAAAATGAGAGGCCTGTTAAGCATTTATAAATGTTGCCTCTTAAACACCTTTCTGAGACTTGCTTGTATGAGATCTGGTCTGAGCTGAAACCTTTCAGCAGCAGACCGCCAACTATTGAGACTCCAGAAAATGTGACTCAATATTTTTCGGTTGGTTTTGATCTTGTTTCACTTAGTGTCTAAACAAAAGTCAGAGCAAAAAACTGTTAAAAAAAATCTTTATTCTATTTATACTTTAAGAACTAGCAATAGGACAAGAAGTAATGGCTTTAAACTGAAAGAGGGTAAAGAAATTTTTAACCATGAGGGTAGTGAGGCACTGGAACAGGCTGCCCAGAGAAGATGTGGATGTCCCATCCCTACAAGTGTTCAAGGTCAGGCTGAATGAGGCTTTGAGCAACCTGGTCTAGTGGAACATGTCCCTGCCCATGGCAGAGGCGTTAGAACTAGATGTTGACTAAGGTCCCTTCCAATCCAAACCATTCAATGATTCTATGAAAATAAAAGTACCTACGCTGATCCTCTGCATCTTGTTTAATCATAATTACTGTTATCTGTTGTCCTATTCCAGCTTCCTTTTCCTCCATCTTAAAAAGCCCTTTATGGATATCTATGATTGTTTTCATCAGTCTTAAAGGACAGCTTGTATTCGTTGCACAGGCATACACTGACAGGAGACTGTCAAGTGTTTTAAGAGTGAGTTCTGTACCTTTTTTTGCTTTCCATTAAAAGTAAATTCCTGGGATCTTAAAACAAATTTTTTGCTACCAGTTTAGTGGTTTTTGTTTGTGTTTTTTTTTTCCTTCTGTTTGTTTTGGGTTTTTTTTTGGTGTGGTTTTTTGTTTTTTTTTTTCTTGTTGTTGTTTTTAATGTAACAACATATGAATGATGTCACCCACAATTCCAGCTATACAGGTCTGGAGACAGTATTGGTAATTGACTTTTTTTTCTGGGTCAACACCTGAACATTAACGAATATTTTGTGAATGAACTTCAATGGGTTCCCTCTAAATATTGTGTTTTGGAAATTATTTGCTAACTAATGAAAACAGAATTTTCCAATTAAAAAACTTACACTTAAGAATGTACTTACCTTTTGATTAAAACCCAACAGACAAAACGATAGAATTTTGATGGAAATTCTTTCTAGCCTTCGCCATTTATTTAAGGTTCAATGCTAAGAAGTTTTTTCTTGTTATGAGTCTTTAGACACAATTGTAGTCTTGACTGTAAATTACCTAAGTATACAGCTCCATATTTTTCAATGTACTCGAGCAAGGTTTCATTGCAAATTTCCTCTGAATACAGCATATTATTTTTTCTGTGCCTTTCTGTACATAGGGCCTACTGAAAAATCTGGCTGCTTTACTACTGAATGAAATGCAAGATTTGTCATTTGATGTCCCTGCAATTTGAAGCCTTAAATTCATTACTTTGTGTGTGTGACTTTCACGGTTTCAGAGTTCCATATTTAAGTAAATAAGTTTGATTCTTTGTTTACAAAAACCTGATTTAATGCCTAGTGAATTTTGGGGGATACTTCTATTCTGATAGACTCAGGAATCCAATGAAAATTACCGTCCATGTCGTGCCACAAAAGGAAACAGGTCCATTCTGAAGAATTCATGACATAATTTTAAATAAGATGGAGCATGCAGGTGAAACAGAAGCTTTAAAAGAGAGTAGATGGGAGCAATGACAGAATAAATTGTAAGCAGCATGAATAATTTAATCCACCACTGTGGACTTCTACGATTAAGTCTTCCTTTCTGTAGCCGCTCTTCAGCTTTTCAATGGCTAACTGATTTCTTTATAACAGGAGACAGACGTTAAGAAGTGTCAAATATAAAGACAACAACAATGAAAAGAGGGAATTATATTAATGGTTGTAGTCAGAACTGCATGATGTAATATTTTGAAATCAACCTGAATAATAGAAATACAAGGTTTGTAGGGTGACATACCATTGTTTATTTTAACATGTTGCTAGAAATTGAGCAAATTTGGCAGGAGAGAAAAAGCACAGCCACAACATTATCAGCAGGTCCACAGCAGGTCTGTTCAAAGTGAACATTGTTCCTTTGTACCAAATAACCCTGTAACTATTTAGTAGTTGTTGGACAGTAACTTCAGCTAATGACACAAATGTTTTGAAGTTACTAGACTTGAGATGTCTGTCTTGCAGGGTTTTAGATGCAATGATATGTCATTTTTCAAGACAGAAAAATAGGATGCAATATACCATATCATTATGGAGTACTTATAATTTTAAAAGATCATTGTCATTTCAAGGCTCTCTATGGCAATTCAAAGGTCTCACTTTACTTTCTTGTCAGGGCTGGAATCCAATAAAATTTATTTTTTTACATTCAAGGTAATCTGTTCTTATTGTTCATATAGCTGCAGTAATTAGCACAGTGCTTGTAGTCAGGTACTGATTGGTCTGATAGTCTAAAGATAGGATTGTGATGTCAAGATTGAAGTCCTTTGACATACTTTTCCTGGTGTAAAGAAGCTGCTCTTCAGTGTGGCTGTGGTTTTTTTCCTTTTATTTCTTCCTCTTTTTTAAAATTTTGTTGTTGTTGTTGTTGCTGGTTTTGTTTGTTTGTTTGTTTTTGTTATAAGCCATCTACCACAGTCTACCATCTTAATTGCTCTAGGCAGAAGTGTGGTGCTTAATTACAAAGTATCATAAATTCATATGCCATTTGTAATTTTAATAGTAAATCATCAGTGAGATTTGTTCTGACAGCACTAGGACTGCAGAACATTGAAAGCAAAACTTCACAAGTTAATGGCCTGCCCTTTCCTGACAGCACACCAAGCTTTCACACTATTAACTAACACTTTGCTTCACTCATACACTCAACTGTTGACAAGAGCACTTTAGCAAGTCTGAACAGCAGAAAAAATCAAGTAAATCAAAAGCCAGTTTGGAATGAGGAAGAAAAATAGAGAAAAAAGATGAATCAAAGGCAAAAAATTTAACAAGCAAAACAATGCAACTTGATATGCTTTGATAACCCTTACCAATAATACACCAATACAATAAACAATATCTTTTGCAGTTTTACAATTTTTGAATAGTTTTTCTTCTCAATACCAAGGAAACAATCATCAAATAGTCCTGAATTTTTTCAAATTGATTTAGAGGTTTTATTCTACATGGATGTGATAGCACTTATTTTACTGAACTAGTTTTGAAACATGAAGAAACTCCAAAATTTTCCCCATGGAGATAAATAAATTTCACAAAAATTATTCACAATGGAAATGTTGATTGCTATAGGAATTGCAGGAAGAGGTCTTTTAAGACTGTAAAAAGCATATTAATATTTTTAATTAATCAAGAAAATCCTATGTTTAGATGCGATCATGAAAATGTGTGTAAGCACAATAGTTTACTAACATACAGACTAGAGCTCTTTAGTTTGAGATAAATCATCTAGAATTGTATGCAGGTGTATCGTTAACTGTTAAATATATGCACACATACATATTTGTTTGCTGACCACAACTTACTTGTATACAATGACAGATCATTGAGAAAATGTTGTATGCAATTTTCTCAAGAAAATTTTTGGAAGTAAATGAAACATAGTTCCTGTCCAGCAGTGAAGGCAACATAATATGAAGACTTTGGTGAACTGTAGGATTATATGATAACAGCTTCAGACCTACTTATGTATCAAAAGTGGTACATCAGAGGAGGTCTGTAAAACCTGTTAATGGCTGTTAAAACCTGTTAATGTTAAGATCTGTTTATGGCTCTTTTGTGGAGACCCCAAGTCGGTTGACAGGGTCGTTAGCAGAGGAGGGGCCCAGAGAAGCTGAGAAGCTTCTGGAATGCCCACAGCCAGATCTGATCAGACTATAAACGGGGCTCCTGCCAGGGACTCCCTTTGTGTGGTCTCCTTGAGGCAGTGAGTCTGTGAGCTGGAGCTCTCCCCTTAGGCTGGAATGCTGTCTAAGGAAACTTCCTGGGATTGGAGCGCTTCACCTCCTCATTTAGGTGAGTGATAATTTACTGTAAGTCCTTGCTGCAACAGGCAAGTGTTTGTTTCTTGTGGGCAAAATGGGGCAGAGGGCTCTGGTTTGTTTCTTGTGGGTGTGTGTATGCATGCTGTGGATCCTCATTATTCTTATTTTGCTGCACCCCAATAATCTCCTCAACTGATATACAAACCTGCATTTTAAGTTATCAGAGTGCTAACTAATTGTATAAACCCTGTTTCTAGTCGGTTGATTTGCTGCACTTTTCCAGCCAGAATAAAGTTTGTTTTTGGACCATGTTATCTGCCTACAACCGACTTTGGGGTCCCTCTGTGATAAACAAACTAAAGTTTCTGATCCATCACATGGCATCTTGTGAATATAAATATTAGGAAATGCACCTACTTCTTACGTAAGTGGTTTCCATACTCAGATTTTGGCCAGCTGACCCATTCTTATATCCAAAACTATTTTACATTTCATGGAATGATAGAATGTCCTGAGTTGGAAGGGAAGCCCAAGGATCATCGAGTCCAACTCCTGTCCCTGCATATGACAAATGCAAAATTCACACCAGGGCGTCTCAGGGTATTGTTCAATTGCTTCTTGAATACTGCCAGGCTTGGGGTTGTGACTACGTCCCTGGGGAGCATGTTCCAGTGCTCCCCCATGCTCTGGATGAAGAAGCTTTTCCTAATGTAACCATGGTTCATAATGTTTTCCTTGCCATTATATCAGGCAGAATTTCTTACTGTCTGAAAGCATGTTGGAATATTGCACCTGGTTTCAGTGAGATACCAGTGTTATGCTGAGAAGAAAATTACTTTCCTAACAAAATAATTTGTGGTCCTGCCTACTTCTCTAACCATTGTAATTTTCTCTGAATTGAGACTAAGAATTTCCTGCAAAGCACAATGTTGATGGGCTTGATTCAGCCCATCCATAGCTGAGTTCAAAGAATTAAAAAGCATTTGAAAGGAGGGAAAATATTAGCAGCTTTTTCTTTTATATCATACAGCTTTGCTAAGTTTTGCCATCTATATAGATGCACTAAAATAACAAACTGGAACAATATAATTTGATAATTAATTAAAAAATATAAATGATATAATGGATATGACAAAGGATTAATCTATAGTTGCCTAGAAGAGCCAGGGGGTCACAGCTGCCTTTCACAATTGCAAAGCTAAGCTTAAATAACTGCCTATGCTAAAGATTTGATATGCAGTTTAAATACTTAGAACACATTTTTAAAGTCAAGTCACAGCAAGACAGATGCCAGAGAAACAGAAAAATGAAATGGGACGTAGGTGGGTAATAAGAGAGAGAAGTGACAGAACAGCCCAAAGATAAAAAAAAAAGCAGTTTAGCTGTCACTCAATATTTCCTGTGAGATATTAACAAACTTGGAGATGATTACTTTCTAGTAGTTTGCTCCTTGTCCCATTTGCCTCAATTAAGCAGCTCTGGAAATAATGTACAGCATAAAAGTTGGTATTTACTAATATGAAGAATTAAACTTCTTAAGATTGTCTTTGGTTGTTCAGTCACGGACACAAAATATTTCTTTTTTGCCATCCTTTGTTCACTTTTTTACTTTTTAGGCAGAATTCTTCATTTATTTCTAAAAATTTTCATGTAAAATCACTAGACAAAAAATGAGAAGATTATTGATGACAGCAAGCAATTTAAAACACTACTAGATTTAACCCTCAAGAAAGCAGGTCTTGAAATAAATTTGGAGATGTTTTTACTGACATAAAATCAGACGGCAAAGAAAATAAAGGTTGAAAAGAAGACAGTGAAGTTAACAAATATATACACATTCAACATGTACACATAGTTAACTTTAGAGAGAAAGTAAAGGTATTTCTTTAATCAGTTTGGTATTGAATGTGTAGAGACCTCAAACCAAACAAAATCCCTTAGCTCTTTTTAAAAAAACAGTAAGACTTGAAAAAGTAATTCTGCATACATAGAGAATTGTGTTAATTCTCAAATAGTGTTGTTTATATGAATAAGTCTTAAAAAAAATAGAAGAGAGAGAAAAATATATTCAAAACACTAAGAGAAGGATTGCATGATACAGGACTGAAAAACTATTTCCTTATTAGATGCCTTCAGATAATGCATGAGTGTAATATTCTTAAATTTCTATTCCTTCACACTTAATGCAGCAAGTCAGGGTTAGTAGAGAAGACTGCTTTTTTAACACACTATGACTTAGAATTAATGTAAGATAGTAACATTTAGAGTCTCTGATCTGTCTAAAATAGGACATTGTCTTGGATATTCAACTGTGCTTGAAAAACAGTGTAGAGATGAGTGAAGTTATATAATTTTTCTACTGGCATGTGAGTGACTTCAAGAAGTGTTTTACATAAATATGAGTATTTTTGATGCATAATTGGTTATTGTTCAATACAATGATAGTGTCTGATGTAATTTAATTTATTATTGCAATATTTTTTCCATTTGAAGCAGTGATGTTATTTTGTTCTCATACTAGGTGATCTTCCTGCACTCGAAATACAAAGGTGTTATTTTCACAGATCGGTCCACCTGTTTCATTACATCCTCTGATTCTCTGTAAAGAGGTTGACAAAAGAACTGTTGGTTCCATGACAGAAAAAGAGCATTCTAACCTCTCCATTTGTATTTGATATCTTTTGGCTTCCTTGTTTACAATCACATAACAAACAACTGAACTTCTGTGATCTGATATTTAATTGCAAGAGAAAGAGACGCTTACTGTACTTTTTTTTTTTTTTTTTGGTAGACCCTTAGTTTTATGATCCACTGAGCCAAAATGAAAGTTTTATAAATTAATTACGTCTCCAGAAAACCCTTATTTCTCCAGAGGTCAAGTAGCCAGTAGGTCATAAGGTCAGGTGGTCTGAAAATTGTGTTCAATGTTTTAGAAAAAATCAAATATGCAAGAAATTATTTGAGTTTTTGGGAGCTGACTATGAAATACTTATGCAGAACCAAAAATAACACATTTGTATAATTACTCTGTTAACGATGTTTGCATTTGTGCAATCATCACAATGCTTCCTTTAATTTTTGCATGTTTCACATTTTTCTTTCCATTTAACAATTTCTCACAGTTTGCAGAGCAGTGTGGTGAATTAATCTGAGAATATTTGCTGCTTTTTTTTTTTTTTTCCTATAAATAGCATTATGCATTGCTAAATAAATAAAGAAGAGGGTTGGGGGATTTTGATCTGTTTTACTAATCATTTGATATGACTTTTCTGTTATACTTGTTTTGTTTATTTGAAGAACTAGCTCCTAGGACAGAAACTTTATGAAACCTGCCAGACACATATATAAACCCATATTTTTTATATATATAGAATATATACTTATGACAGTAACGGAGATGAAAATGATAACAAAAATATAAACACCTAAAAAAAATCAAAAAAGAGGCAGAGAAGTGAGAGGAGAAAAGACTGAATAGAGGGTACTGCTGATTTAAAGATATTACTACTTCTACCTGGAGCAATTTCTTATGTGCTTAATAAAACAATAAAAACGAGGCAAACTTAGATCTCAAACATTTTATTTTTTTTTGTCAAAATAATGAACAGTTTAGATATCTAGATAGAGAGAAGAGATATGTGAGCTCATCTTTGGTACCTTCTTCATGCTTTTAAACTTGTACAAGTGCAGCCAACCTAGTTCAAATTGCTTGTATATTAAATTTTGGCTGAAAGCCCCTGTCTTATGGACAGTCACTACAGATAATGGTTATTTTTATCTTCTGAAATATTGGTCCTCTGTCCAAGACCTTTGGGTATAACTTGTAAATAATCCTTTTCAATAAAATTTTGCAGCATAGTTTTACATGTAGCAATATAGTTAATTCCAATTTAAGTAGAGTTTAAGCACATACTTACACACGTTATTAAAATCACTTCCCGCAATACTACATGATGCTAATTTTTGACACATACCCGCACCCTGAGCCCTAGATTTATTATATTTTGATGACTTAAAACCATCACAAATATGAAACAAACAAAGGAAATTTTAAACCTTTAATTTAAAAAAATCAAGTAGGTATGAAACAACATATAATTAAACTCTTTCTTTTCTGATGAATCGTGAGCTGACTTCAGTATCTCTTCCTCTGTTCTTTCTGCCTTTTCAGTGTTATTAGCTACCAGTCATACATTGTTGAAATCTATATAAATACACAATATAGAGAGTTCATTATATATACTGCATATTAATTGCTGTGTGACTGACAAACTAAACAACATTATACTGTAAGAATGTATCAATATATATTAGGTATGTATCGGTATGCAAAATAAACTAGAAACAATGCTTTCCGTAATCTGCTATTTAAATAGTAATGTTCTTAATATATTAGAACATGAAAAGTACTGTTCGTCAGTCTCATGAAATGCAAGTATAATTATAGTGGATATTCATGATTTAGGTCTTTAAATAAGCATTAAAGCCTTGGAAACTTTATTTTATATGAGCCAAAAAGTCAAAGTGCTGTATATTCTTTATTGTTATTTCTTAGATCATAATTTATTTTCATCCTGAATTATTCAATTATACTCAGGTAAATTCATTAAATATTTGTGTCCTAAGCTCAGTGTTTAAGATATTTAAGTCTTCCCTTACTGATTTCAACTTAAGTACATAGATAAAAATGAAAAACGAAACCCCTTTGATATGAACCTAAAGTGCTTTCAGCGTATAAATTGTTGTATGTTACATGATTTCTATTAAACTATTTTGTTTACTTAAACTTATATGTTCATAGGAAAATATTTTGCACTTATTCTAAATATAACTAAATGCATGCCAAAACATCATTTGATTTATGTGCTTATTCATTTTTTCCTCCTTAAGAGTAAATGTGCTCTTAGGTATACAGCCTCCCCTACAGGCTCTAGTCAATGTGTAGTTTAAAATGTAAACATGGAATGGTATCAAGAAGGATTTTATGACATTTGAGAATTCTCTGTGGATCCCTGAATTCCTTACAGATTCAGGATATGCTGCATGGAAGGAAAAACTAGTTAAATCTGCAGAGATAACACTGAAGGCATCATTCTAATACTTGCAGCACCAGTGCTCCTGAACTTCAGTTCTTCTGGCAAGTTAGCACAGGACAGAATTTCATGCTCCTTGCGAACAAAACTAAGACCACACTGCAATTGAGAGAGATGATTCTACACTGATTATGAAAAGACTACCAACTAATTATGAGGTGAGTTGGAGCAGCTTGTGAAAATCTACACTGAGGAAAAAAAAAATGGTGACCCAGCTCTCCCTGTGGCTGTCTCACCACTAGAACTTACACAAGGGAAAATGTATGTGGTCTGGGGATTGGGATGGTAGTGCCAGTCTACTTCAGCTTCTGCTACGTGTAGAATGACACCCTTATTTTGACTGTTGGATACATTTTTCAAAACGACAGGCAAATAAAGCCTGTGTCATGACTCAATGAAGGCCACGCCGGAACTTTACAGATCTTTTATCTATGTTGACCATGGACTGAAAAGTACAAATCCAGAGCAAGTGAAGCAAAATTTTAATTTGAACAAAAAGTTAAGAAGTCTTGAATGATGCATAAACACACACAAAAAAGCTGAATTTGGATGAATGAAGGGCATTATTAAGAGATGAAGCATAATGAGAAAAGACAGAAAAACCAGAACTCAGCATTTCCTTTTGGAAGGCGCAGGAGAGGGAAAGAGGGTAATGTACTGAAAATAAATTGTAAACTTCCATTATTTTATATTCATGTCTCATATTACATTTACGGAAAATATGAATTCTTCTTTAATACCACATATATTTCAACTGACTATAAATTTTAAGTTAAATTGGGTGATGGATGAAAGTCACATCTATAATTATGCTATGAGTACTGTCTCTAGTTTGCAGGAATATTCATCATCACAGAACAGTGATTTTGTGGAAAGATAGATGTAGATAGTCTCATTATTTATATTTAAGGTTTACAGTTCTTAAAGTAGTCTATTGTACACCCATTCTCTTAAAAACACCCAACTGGACAAGAGAGATTGACTTTTAGGTATCTTACCTTTGTGTGGCAAAACTCACTAGTGACACTTCTGTTTGTTATTTGATGTTATCATGGATTTTCATTCACATCTAAAGAAGAAGTTCTGATCAGAATTTCCTATTACATGTGAATAAAATAACCATGAGGCTGTCTATTCATACTGCCAACAGTCTTTGTGCTCTAGTAAATCTTGACGTATTTCCTGTACAGGGGCCACACCTTCTAGAGGATGGGGAGGCCCACCTCACCCCTGTATCTTATTGATTAGGGCACTTTTTCAAGCAGTCTGCTCCAATGAACACCTTCAACTTAACGTGTGCTGGTGGTCTAATTTTCTTCTCCAGAAGCAGTTCGGCTTGCTTAACTCTCCCATGAATGGCGGGAGCCTTGGTGCAGTGTGAAAATAAAACTGTACATGTCCATATATGCAGAAATGGGAAGTATAGTTTTTTTTCTAGAACAAATTTGTACCTGAGGTGCTGTGTTACATGCATGTATTGTTGATTTTTTTTTTTTTATATACAGAGAGAATTAATTGCATATGTATTCCTCCCTTTTTCTATTCATATAGCAGAAACCAAGTAGGAAAGCAGTAAGGAATTCCCATTGTGTGGTTTTTTTTAGCAATGACCAAGTTGTAGTCCTTTGAAACTGGATGCTGACTTTCCTGGCTTGTTACTGAACTATTACATGAACTTTTCACATCTCCTTTGGATGATATATTGAATCATCACCAGAGAGATTTTTAGGCTTGATAGCTGAACTGAACACAGGCACCTGCCTTTCTCCCAAGATAAATATCTGAGCCCTTGCAGAAAAGCCAAAGTTCAAAAGCACCTCAGATTCAGTATTTTTTTACTAGTTATTGTAAATGTTTTATTATTACTTTGTAGGAATTCCGACAACCTTCCAAAAAACACCCTATTTCTCCTGTATACAGTGCTTAACTCAGAGGTTTGGATTCCCTTTTTCAGGTTAAGTATAACCAGTCACTGAAATGGCAAGCTTGTGAGTGCTAAATTCCCAGTTTGGATTTTTCATCAATGAATATAGCTTACTTAAACATTCTTTTTGGCATTCTTCTTTGGTTGTGTCATTCTTCCGGATATTTAGACTGCATGCTTTATACAGGGTGTTTTCTTACTTGTGGTATCATAACAGTAGAAACTGTTGCTGGTGCTTAAAAAAATTGAAGTTCATTTGGTACTTTTATTCTGCTCTCTGTGGTGGAAATTTTCCACTCAGTCTGACTCTCTGGTTAAACAGCTGGTGCATAAAGTATACCTATTACTAATTAGCATTCTACATGGATGCTACTTGACTACTGGCAACCTATGATATTTTTTGTCACTTTTTCATGTTTTGTAGATGTTCACTGCTCTCTCTTAGAGGCATAATACTAGGCTCCTGCTATTTAAACCATTGCTAGGTATTTGTTCTCAAAGACAGTAAGGAAAGAGAACTTGTGTGTTCTCTAGAGAAAAGCACAAGTATTTTTCATTGATTATGCTATAACATGGAAAATTTCCAGAGAACTGAAGTGGGGAATCTTGTAGGTTATGTCACTTTTAGCAAGTAAGGTAGTACAATAGAAATGGACTTGTAAATCAAAGCAGTTGTCAATAACTTGATATCCACCATTAGCACGTTTCTTGTAGGGTTACTTCAGATCGTCTTCCATCTGCTTTCATGGACTGAATGGCATTAGTGACTGGAGTTCATGTGGTGTATTTCTAGTGTGCATCTTCAGATTAGTTTCACATGAAATGAATCCAGTTGTGCCCTGAGACTACGATACAAGGTGACTAAAAGCATGGAGTATGGGGATAGTTAGCTTTAAAAGCCCTCTCCTGATGCAGACCAAAACTGTAACATAGACATCCTCTCAGCCAATCTATAAAATTTAAGGCAATTTCAAAGACTACAGAGATCTCAAGATAATAACTTCTTTAGACAATTGAATATTAAAACCAAAACAAAGGAATTTTGCTTTTTGCATGGGCTGCTGTTGAGGGTTTTTTTTGGACTAGTTTTATGTTATGGCTATTAAGAAGCAATCCATGGACCAAGTATGGCAAATGCTCTTATAAAGAATTTGATGTAAAACACAATTTATTAACGATAAAAATATGTCTTTTGAAGATAACATATTTTTGTACTGTGAGTTAAGTAATTCCCGTTTTCTATACAGCTTGTTAACAGAATTTTGTCCATCATACTGGTTATAAAGGTGAACTTTTAAATCATTTTTTTTCTGAAAGATAATTAGAGTCTGCTTTTATGTTCAGTATTGGATCTATAATGCTTAAAGCTTGGACTTAATATGTTTTGTCTTAGAGCCTTAGTCATCAACATTTACAACCTGTCCTGTCAATAATTAAGGATTTTTTTGGTTAAAACTCTTATACTTTTAAAAAGAAGCTGGTTATCTAATTGCTTATGAAGTATATTTCTGAATGATTGTAAATATAATATTCATATACTCATTTATATAGAATTGAATCCCAAATGACAATCACATAATACAGGGGTTTTGGTTTTTTGGGGTTTTTTGTTTGTTTGGTTTTTGTTTGTTTGAAATCATTTCTCATTGAAAGCAATGAGAATTTGCAAGGTGGTAACTACAGTACTAAGCTTGGATGAGAGTAGTTTCAGTTTTATCAAACTCTTTAGGGTAGAAAACATGCAAAATCCTAACTTAGCAGGGTAAATATAGCAGATCTTGCTCATTATTCTATTCTTGCTATTCTCAGGGCTGTCTGCCTTCTCACTTATATCTGCTTTCTTCAACCTGTTTATAATAATGGCCCTTACGACATTCTGAGCAGTGAAGTACATGGTACACACTAATAACGCATAGTTCACATGAATAACATGATGGTTGCACAAAACCAGACAATTCTGTCATTTCCTAAGAAAATTCAGTTGCAAAGTCAGTGATAATTTTTGAAAGTAGAAAACTCAAGTAAGAGTAGTATTTCTAATGAGAATTAAGGATGACTTTTAAGTCACATCATTTCTGTAGTGGAAATTATGGCATTTTCTATAGATGTTTTTACTCCCTGTGGAAAAAAATAAAATAAATTTTATTTATATGAAACAGGCTTTTTTTGTGCTGCCATTTACCTAGACGATTTTGTACAGAAAAACAAAAAACCACAAACCAAAACAGAAAGCTTATTAACACTAACCTTTCAGGGAACAGTTGTAATTATCATATTTTGGGCCTAAAACATTGAGGGAAATTTTATAAAGTAAAGATTTATTGACAGTTTTTCTTGGAACTCATATGAATTATTTTGTGTTTTTTCAAGCTAAGACAACATAATCAGCACAAATCATATGCATGTGTATCTTCTTTAGACATGACAGCCACCTTTTCTTAGGCGAGTGGAGAAGGAAAATCATCCATCTTTCAGTCTATCTTTGTACTTTCCATATGCTAGAAAGCCACATCTTCTTTTAAGGAGTTGTAGAGGATGATGATTATACTTCCAAATTTTAAGCACTTATGTAACAGAGTAACTACCTGACTTCTCACACACCCATCATCTTCCAGATAAGGGCAAACTTTGGTTTCAGAGAACTCCTAAAAATTTAATTTTTCTCATCCAAAAGACCCTATATGAAATTATTATAATTAAATTATTTCCTCTAAAGTAGTGTCATGAATTTGAATGTGGTTTTGGAAGCTGGATAAATGCTTACGGATATTTTATCTTCAAAGCACAAAAAAAACTTGCTCTGGAAGTGAAAAGCCTGGATAAGATAGGGAGTGATAATATTTTTGCAAGTTAGAGAAGTGGAGATTTTGACAAATGTTTTCAGTTTCCATATTGTAATATTTTAAATTGAAATGCTTTACCTTACCTTCTCTTTTTTGACAAAAGATAATATGAAAATAGCCTGATGATCATAAGTTGCATGGAAACGTGAGATGATGAGGTAAGGTGCTTGTTCTGGTGCAAGGTAGGAAGGACCTTCAACTGGAATTTCCCAAATAGGCTATTTGCTAGTTTAGGTTGTTTCTTTTTCTTATATTTTAGAGAGACAAGGTTGGATTTCGTTTTTAAAAGTAATCTGAACAATGTTCATATGTTAAGTTTTGCAATACAGAAACATCATTTTCCAAGTATCCCTACAACTAAAGTATATATCATGCTAACTGTATCAAAAATTTTGCTTGATTGTTGGGTGATTTGTGTTAATATGCAAAGGGTGTTGAATGAGTGTTAAACAGTCAGCTTGCCAAAACTTGTTCTGCAATGCTGACATGTCTGTAAGAAGTGGTGTTCATTTTATGGTGCAAATAGAAGATGAAGCTTTGCTAGAAACAGTTTAAAAATCAAAATGCAGATTCTAGCAAAAGGGCTGTTTTTACTAAATAGTTTAAAAATGTCAGTGGACGTTTGAATGTGCTCAAATCCCATTTATTGCCAGTTTGGTTGAATGCCCCTTATCTCACCAACCGAAAGCAGTATAGTTTCCTGTACAAGAGCACTAGATTTTTTTTTTTTTAATAATAACTTATATACTAGGAATTTAAGCCTCTCAAGTTTCCATACCATTCATCCTAGTAACAGGTGATGGATGACTAGCCAAAGGTAGCTCTCAGAAATGAACTACTTTTATGTAAAGATCTAATATAAAAAATAAAATTCATGAGATCCATGTAACAGAGGTATATGAAAATTGCACACAGAAATATAAAGCATCTCTACACTTGTCAGTTTCCATGGCAGCAAACAGTTTGTGTATTACCTATTATTTTAGGCACCAGATTTTATATTTTGTGATTTTGAAGTATCCAGAGAAAATTTGAATCTGTTGTATTTTTGAAAATTGAACTCCAATCCATCTTCTTTTGTTACATTATAAGATTATTTTTTTTTTAATGGCGGTTAATAAGTTAATCTTTCTTTTCTGACTTTGGGCCCTACATTTTCGTCATTATTATTATTATTACAAGGATATGGCATTAACATATTCGCAACCTGGAAATTCAGTACAAAATGTTATAGAAATACTTAATGACATAGTAGTGCATGCATTTGATTTTTCCTTAGATATTTTTATATACTGTGTTATTTAATCAGAAAGCTATCAGAAAGCTAGACAATAATTGGAATTGAAGTGAATCCATCATTTACAAAAGAGTAGAATCTCTACATTGATACATTCCTAGAAAATGTCCTTAATATTGCTCATAGATGGTGATAAATAATTAGTCCAGTTTCTTAGGTGAAGCCAGTCTGTTCAGAGGTAAAAATAAGAATTTATAATAAGTATTATTTTGCCCTTTCTGTTGAAGAATAACAAATTATATAATCATGGAGGAAAAGACATGGCTTTTTTTTTTTTTTTCTCCTCCACCAGATGCTTTCATGACTATAAACTTTGCAAAGTGTTCTGGGAGGTCACAGTCTTGAAATATTGCCAGGAGATTCTACCAGAATCAGATGGATTTATTAGATATAGTCTGATCCCACCCTGAGATCCTATATTTAAAAAAACAGCTCTTAAAATTTATATTGAAAACATTTCTATTATGCAGTGTATCTTCTTATAAATGGCACTCATAGCTGGATTTTTGAAGGTGTCTCATTAATATGAAGAATTTATTTGATGTGTATTATCTGTTACTTCAATCTTTAATATGGAGATTCAATCCATACAGGTTGAAAATAAATAAAAATGTATATAAAAACCTAAAAATATTATATATAGCGGAATCCAAATTTATATGAGTGGTAGCAACAACATCCATATTGTTATGTTTCTAATAAATGGACAGAGCAGAAGGAAACAGATATGTTGTATTTCTCTTTTTTATTTTCATGGTCTGGTTCTGTTCTAGAAATAAAAGACAAAAGAAAGAAATATATATAATATTTAGCAATGACAGAAAAGTAATGGAAAAATAAGTGATCAGAATAAGAAAAACGAAGAGCTGTACTAAAGTAGAACATGTTCCCCAGACCTTTTGGATGTTAACAGAGGAAAACTATTATAGATTATTAAATTACTAAATTATTAAATTAATTATTAAAAATAGAAACTGTTTTTAAGAAATAACCTGTTCTTGTTTAAAAAGCACCACTAGAGCTTGGAATTTTGGATATTTCATGTTTGGAAGCTACATTAAAATATACTATATATAGGATATGGTGTCCACCAAATATACATATACTAATTCACTTGATTACTAAATTTGATAGTAATACGGAATTCAATTTGTAATAATTCTTAAAAATAAAACAAGCAAAACAGGTTAGCAGTCTTATTGCAGTTCCTGCACTTTTAGTTGATTTTCAGTTGAAAATGAGGTTTTTATATATAAAGAAAGTTATAAATATTATATATCAGCTTTTCCAGGAAAAAGGGTTAGTGTTTATACTTTTCTTGATGTATTCTGCTTCAATGGTCTCGTGATATGACATCTTGTTCTACTATGAAACTATTTGCTTTGACAGGCAAGAAGCACTATTCTTGGGGTCATTTGTGAAATATATGTACTCTGTAATACGGTATTCAATGCATATATATTTTTTTCTCAAAGAGATTGTTCAGTTTATGACAGCACCTGTCTAATAAATGTACAGTTGCGAGAACGACTAACACTTAAATCCTACTCAGTTTGATGGAATTAAATGCATCAACATTCAAGCATATGGCTGATTTTGCACACTTGCTGTCCCAAGCCAGACAATTATCACGTTGTGGTGGAATGCCTGACTTATATGGGCATAATATTAGGCACCATTGTAGTTCCTTATGTATCTGTATTGGAAAAATTCTGGTAAAAATTATGAGCACATTATGTGACCTAATTTACAAAGATCATAGATTTATTCAGTTTCCTTTGTTTCACCAGAATGGTAAGTGCTCTGAATTTCTTAGAAATCTAGATGCTCTCTATGATTTACACAATGCTGCCAATATCCATATGTTCTTGTCCTTAGAACAATTGTAATTGTCTCCTGTAAGAAATATTTATTTGTTCTGTCTACAATGCTGAAGGCTCACTGAGCCTCATTGAGGGTTAGCATTTATGAGGTCTATTTCTAGAGAATTTTGGTATTGAATTTTAACATTTTCAACACATAGTTGAATTAAGGTTGTGTCACATAGGATCTGACATTAATCGTCATTATTTTCACAACAGTTGATGAGAAATTCAACAGCTTATTACAACAGCATTCAGTTAGATAATTAAAGATCAAGCCAAACCTCTTGATTCCCTATTTCATCAACACACTTTATAGATTATTTTCATTAATTGGAAAAAATCATGTAGAATGCAGGAGCCTCTTTATCACAGGCTGTAGAGATCACAGGGTATATCTCTATGTTACAGGTGTCAAACCCCTGGCTCACGGGCCGGATCCGGCCCTGCCACCTTGTTTTATCCGGCCCGACACTTTTTTCCACCCGGCGGCAGCACCGAGCTCCTGCTTCCAGGCTCCTGCCAACGCTGGTCACTGTGCAGCGGGTGTGACACGCGTTGCGCTGCCAGAGCAGAACAGCCAGAGCTACAGGAGAGCTGTGGGAGTAGCTGTCTTGGGGCTTTGAAAGACAAGATAGGCAAGAATTAAGGGGGGCGGGGGATGGGGAAGGGGACGCTTAAAGGAGTACTTTCAACTGAGCAAACATTTAATTTTTTAATAAGTTAGACAGATACATGAACTTTAGCAACCACATGTTGTTTTTAAAAAGTACCTGTAAAAAGATATTTTGTCACTAGCAGCCAGGGTCCCACTCATGAATTCTACATTGTTTTCCATGGATATGCCCAGCTCTGCCGTGTGGGAGGGGGGTTTGGAGGAAAGGTGAGCCTGTGTGAGAGGGCCTGAGTATTATTTTTAACCTCATCATAAAGGACATCTTGGCCTTTTAATTAAGTGGCACATCATTCCATCTTTGGTGGAACAATTTAAATCCAAAAATGTTCATTAAGAGAAAGACTGGTGTAGAAGAAAAGCAATTTAATGATGGGAAAGCGAATACATGTTTGTGTGTCAAGGAGGAAAAACAGCGTGTCTTTTGTGTTATGAGACAGTGTTGGTGATAAAGGAATACAACACACATAACTGAGTGGCAAATGCAAGGCACTGGTGTAAAAATGTGCATCCAGTTTTCAGTTTCTCTCATGTTTGGAATTTTGGATCCATTGTACAATTAATATTCTACTGAGCATCAGAACATATCTATTAAAGTTGTAGGAAGCTCATGCTTTTTTTCAGAATTGATTGAAAAGATTTTGTTTAGTTTCCAGTACAAGAGCATGTAAACCCTTTAGTTTTTCATTAAGAGGGATTGATCCTGCAATACTTGTTCCAATGAAACTGCAAACTTTTGCCTCAAGAAAAGTAGAAGGAATAGAATCCACAGTAGAATTGAAAATAAATGTAGAAAGTCTCTTTTGGAGATAATAATGCTCACCTAAGTCTGGGTATTGAAGAAGATTTTTGCCCACTAGTTAAACAGGAAACTAATGGGAAACTGGGATCTCTTAAATCTTTGTGGAATTTGGACACCTAATAGAGAAGGGTTATGTTTTTTTCCAGAAACAGGAAAGGGGAGGAAGCATGAACAGTGACTGTCATCTTTTGCATTTACTGGCTAAGTCTCAAAAAGCAAACTACAAATCTGCTAAAGTCCGAAGGAATTTCGGACCATTTTTTCCCCATAACTGATCTAACTATTGGCAATCAGAAAAAAAAATAATAAAACAAATTTTTTTCTGTGAGTAATGGCAACATCTCTTTCCTCTCCCAGTCAGAAAAGAGCAGATAAGGAAAAAACAATAATAAGCCCCTCAAAATATATTTAATAATAATCTAATAGGGGACAATTTTGCATTATAAGGGGAATATCTCTTGAGTAAGAGCAGAATTTCACTTTATATGGAGTACAGCTTATCAGGTGGAGAAAACCATTTGAAATGTAATGAAGCAATTCAGGGATTTTGCTTCTCCACATAATTTTAAGTGACTACTGCTATAGTGGAGTGTGGGGTGTTTTTTTTTTGTTTTTTTTTTTTTTTAATGTAAAGTTGCAGACCTTGGTCACTTCTTGTTCCCGTTTTAGGAATAAGAAATTGATTACTCTCTCAGTCAAAATTTGTTATTAAGTCCAAGGGTTATATGTTATTTATTACTGGGCTGTTTCTAGTTGGCAGATACATATATATGGAAGTCCACATTCAGTAGCTTTATGATGAGGCAATATAGAGAGAAGTATTCAGTTTCATAATTTCTTCTTATGTGCACCGAAGAGATATGGTCCACCTATAGGAATGTAAATTAGTATGAAGCTGTTCAAGGTGTATGTGCTTTCCAAACATTAATTTCTAACCCCTTTTCAGGATGCATTCTTCAGGATAAACCTAACATCGTGGCCATCCTATGTGCCATGCTTTTAAAGATGTGAGAGAAAGCAAACACATGGCAGAGCTGAGGATGGTTCTAGAGGAAAGATGAACTCTTCAGCTCCATGGATTGCTATGCTTAAGTGCACTCTGTATAACAAAAGTACAAACTGGTAAAAGATGTTTTAGATAGCTTACCTGGAGCTTCATAGAATCATTCTGTGTATAGTCTGTTAACATTTTTTTTAATGTTGGAAAAATTTGGTGTTTCAATAAATGTTTTTTTGCCAATGTAGGTTCTGTACTCCTTTGATAAATAACTTCTTGTCATTCCTTTCTGAAATGATCATAATAAAAGTGACACACAAAGAGAAGAAACCAATTACTTATCCATTATATCTTACCAGCATCTCTGTGCCACCAAATAGAAGTTAGAAGTTATTAAGTTAGATGGTCATCCTATTCAAGCAGTGTATTTAGATAAATATTCTACTACAGGCAGGAATATTTTGCAAGCATCTAGGTGATTCACTAAGTTTCACATGAAGTAATATGCTTTATAGGTTCTAACAACAAACCAGAAAAAGATTTACTTTATTCCCCATGACTTTTCTACCAGGATGTTGAAGCCTATAAAGTCTCCTTCCAAATCCATAATGAACAGAAAGTAGAATTGCACACAGGATTAAGGTAAAGTCTTCTGCATCTGGCTCAAGACTGTATCTCATAGGCATCCCCTGAAAAAATGTTGTTTCGGTAGTTTTCAATTGTGTTAAGTAAATGAGATGTGTATAGCAGCGTTCCATGCTGAGTGCCTGACTGTGCTTGAGACTACCACTAAACAATTCTAAGGCTTTAATTACAGTGCAGCAATGTAGCTCAGCTATGTGGAAACATCCATGCTTGGCTGGTTTTGCACACATTACTGGCAGAAAATGATGCATCTATGAGTTATTTGAGGATGATCCGATATGTTTTTTTTGAGAATGCCAGTGAACACTCTGACCATGGTGAGTCGAATACCTAGCTAATTAGATAGTTGGTCAAGATCCTTATAGTCTGTCTCATTTTGCTCATAATCAGACCTGGAAATTAAAATAAAAGTTCAGTCTTGTCCCAGTATATTACAGCAAACACTCTCTAATAGATTTCACCTTTTAGTACAAATGAAATGACATGTCTAAAGACAGGAAGCTTGAGGGGAAAAGATAATATCAGATCAATAAAGGAGCCTTTTTCATTAATAGCTACATCTCTTCATTCATCCTAAGCAAATACTACTTTTAGTGTATAGTAATTACAGTGGCATATGCAGAGCTGCAGGCTTATGCTGTTTGAGTTCAGTGTTGTGGTTTTGTTTGCTTGGGGTTTTTTTGTGTGTGTTTTTTTTCTGTTTTGTTTCTTTTTCATGTAAAAACATGTGATAGTTACTTGTTCAGTGTTGGTACCAGTTGGTAAGTGAGTTCACTGAGAGGCATTTTTTAAAATTTTCTATTAGCAGTCTGCTGACTGTCCTGGTTATCTGTTCACGTTCTCTTTTAGAACAAATTACGGAGGCGAGTCATCAAGCTAGGAACCTTTGTAGGTTGTTTTTTTTTAGAAAACAAAGTGGAGAGCATCCGTTTAAGCTGAAGATGAAGTGTCGATGACGATGACATGATGACAAAGCGACGACGATGAAGCATCCATGATGATGGTGATGAAGAAACTATCATTTGCACTGGTATGCAAATATGACTATGAGTCAATAATCTTACTCCATAAATAGTGAACAGCCTTTGAGCTCTACTGTGTGGCAGCGGGCTGCCTGCCAGGGTCTCCCCTGGAGTACGGACACGTCTCAGGGTTACTCTTCAAGTCTGAGAGAATCCTTATTGCATCAGGTACTTGCTAAGTGAATTGAGAATTAGCATGCTGAAACTTGATAAAGTTACTAAATTACATAAAGGATTGATTGTGCATCTATAATCCTTTAGACACAAATCGTTGACCAAGTCTGAGGCTACTTCTGGATCCAGCTTTACCTAGGCTTCTCCCTGAGAAGGAGTTTAGAATGCAAGGTTGTCTTCTCTGAACCTCGTGACTCAAAGGGAGGATCTTCCTTACAGTTTTTTTCTGACTGTCCTCTATGCAGTAAATAACTAAGTGTACCTTGCCATTGAGTCTTGTTAAACCACTGTTGCATTTACTATCAAACTTTGTTAAATCACTGTTGTAGATCAATAAACATATTGCTACTTCCCTCTTCTGAATGAAGTGAATCACTCTATGACACATGACCATAGACTGAACAGGTGGATGCCCTATACATTGAGATTGGGAAGAAATGCTGCAAACACATATATGCATGCAAAATTAATGTTCCCTTTACAAAGATCCTACATACTATATTCCAGCCGAAATTGGCCATTTTTGTAAGTTTTAAAGGGGATTTCTACATTACTGTAGGACGTCTGTTGAAATGTCTATATTAACAAGAGCCCATCCAGTGGACTTTGAAAAGTGATTATACCCTTTTACTTGGTAGTTGTAAGACTGAATATGGAATATAACATCCAGTTTTTGGCCTTGCAATACAAGAAAAACATTGATAGACTGCAGTAAGTTTAGCAAAAGGCCACCAGGTCAGAGGTTGAAGAACTTGCCCTGTGAGGAGAAGCTGAGGAAGTTCAGCTTGCTCAACCTGAAGATGAAACAGCTTCTGGGCGTTGAACAGAAGCCCCCCAATGTCTAAATGAAAGATAACTAGAGAGGGGAGTCAGGCACTTTAGAGATGTGCACAACAGGGAAAAGAGATACTGGTTATAAATTAACAGGTTATGGCTGAATGAGATACAAATTCTTCACTGCAAGTGTAGTTAAACGTTGGAGCATGTTGTCCTGATAGACTTCACAGTCTCCATGCTTGAAGGTTTTCAAAACCCAGTTGAATTAATCCCACTATTTCAGGGTTGACTTTATTTTGAACAGGATGCTGGGCCAGATGACCCAGAGAATGATTATCTGATTCTGTGATTTTTTTTAATGCTCTTTTACATATCTGATTGTTTTCAGAAAACAAATCAATGTGGATGAGAGATTTGTCTAGATATCGCAGTTTAAAACAACACTTTCCTTTGAAATTTCCATGAATTTTTAATGAGCATTCTTTCAAGACTTTGAAACACACTATTTCCAGCTGCAGAATGACCCCTTGAACCATGATGGGATTCAAGTTCAGAACTTACTGGAGGGAAAAAATTCAGCTGCTGAACTACCAGCATAAGTACCTGAAGCCATCTGACTCGTCATCTTTTGTTTTCCTATACAGATTCAGATTTGGCCTGGCACCTGTGAGATTTGAAGTCACCAGAGCAAGAGACCACATGAATATGATTTGTTTGTTTCTTGCTCGATATGCAGTTCCCATTAGCAGAACATCAGTTCTTGTGCACTCAGCAAGTGAAAAACAGACATTTTTTATTTCTACTTCAATCAATAATATTATGGATTGACTTCTCTGTTTAAATATTTATGGAGAAAATCCAGCTACCTGCCTATTAATAAGAACCATTTTCATTATTTGTATTTGCAGCTTCTGATTAATGTCAGACAAATTGAATTACTCTGTGAAAATGGTTTTGATTAAAGCAAAATTAGAAATCTAAACAGTTTACAACAGCGGATTTTTATTTCATTTCCTAATGTGAATCTTATCTAGATACTACAGCAGACTATGCATTTGATAAGATTTTTCTTTCATCTCTGTGACTACCAATTATGCTGCTTGCCTGGTTTCCTGCAATGCACTTTATACTCAGTAAAAATTGATATAACTGGAAGTTATATGGAATCGTCACTAAGATAACTAAAAGAAAATGTTTTTTTATAATATCTTCCAGCATTCTGGAAAATTAAAGAGAATTTTAATGTGAAATACTGTAGCTCAACACTTGACAAAGCATACACTTCCAATGACAGGTGGATTAAGCATTGATGAATTTGGAAATAGAAATATTTGTAAAAGAACTGTATAAAAAGTTTCCCATCTAGCTATTTCACTTCAGCTCCATAATTTATTTTTGGGAATTATTATATGATTTGAAATATGGTTCTAAAATGTAATTGAAGGGCTTGTTTGCTTTTTTTGTCTTGTTTTGTTTCTTTTTTACTTTTTTTTTTTTTTCGTATTTTATAGTATGTATTTGACAGAATATGTATGCTACTGTACATGTTCTGGTGGCTTGAATTCAGAAGTACAGAGGACAAAACGCATCACCTGATCTAGTTTATCACAGACAAAGCAATAATTATGGGATTTTGAAACTAGGTTATGAAGATTATGGAATTAGATCACTAGTGCTTGCTTCTCTTTAATAGGACTCCCTCCTACCTTTTTAATACGTGTATTTGGAACGCAAGGCTCAATGAGTCTTCACACCAGGCTTTGCAGTCTGACTTTGAGGTCTGACATCTTGTCATCTAATTATGAGTGATGCATACTAGGTTATTGGCAATTTCATTTTTACATGAAGGAATGTGACATCTTCCTAGATCTAGTCCAATTTTCACTACTCTGCTGAATGATAATACCTGACCCTGAGGGCTGCCCAAGTGGAAAAGAAAACTGAACTCTAAGAAAAGTACTCTATGGCATCTCCATCTTCCCTCTTTACTGTAAATACAAAAAGTATTATTCACAAGAAGTGGAAGTGGTTTTACAAGGATTAACTATAGAAAACATTAATATATGTCACTACATAAATTTAACAAACTTTTACAATATGCACAATGTTAAATACAATGAATAAACAGCACAATAGCAAATGTAAAAAAAAAGCATGACATTTTCTAGGAAACCTAAGTACAACATCTAAATGTAATTTTAATAAAATTAAATGAAATCCTTTGAATTATGCATTGTTAAGATGTGTCAGTCTGTGTTTTGTACAGGCCCTGAAACATTTCCCAATTAAATTCCACAGCAACAAACATAATATAATGCATTATAAAACTGCAAAATGTCTGTAATAGAAAATTACTTGCTTGGATAGCAAGATTAACATTATCATTTGATTAGCAAGTGCCCAATACTATTTTGGATGAGATTAGTTTCCCTTTAATTACCCATGTGTTCACAATTTAAGGTACTTCATTACTTGCATATTTCTAACCATATCCATATCTTCCATCACACCTTTCCAATTACAACAAAAATGATATAAAATCACATTATTATATTCACATTTTAATTTCTAGTATAACTATTAATCTTTTCCTAAGCCCGTAACCAGCTGAGTGGATATTATGACACAGGACTTTTCTCCACTGAACACTCTTTTTCTTCTCACTAGCGACTCGTTTTTGTTCTTTTTTCTTGGGATGTGGTTCAAAGACAATTCAGATTCCATCATATCTGTCTTGAGACAAAAGTTTATATCTGTATTGTCAAGGTAAAGATGTGTATTTTATTTAAGAGTTTTCAATGTGTTTTGAATACATCAAGTTGATTTTTTTTTTACCAAATAAAAAAACAGTAAGCATTTCAAATGTGATACATAAAATCTAACCTAATCATCTGGAAAATACAGGGACAAGGCATTGATTAGTTATCATATTCTATTTAAAAAAATACAGGATAATTAATTTCAGTAATGTCAAAACACTAGGAGTGCCATTAAAAATGACAGGCAACACAGGCTACATTCAACTCATTGAATTATGTCTTGTCCATAACCTCTATATTACATTCCTTCCAATAGACCCTGTGAAAATTCAGACTTGAATTTTGAATAAGACTTTCTATCAACTTGGTTTCACAGAAAATTTCTTAAGTAAGTTTAAAGCTTTTTATTTCAATGAAACTGAATTTATTTGTGAAATACTGCTTTGTCAAAACAAATTAGCCAAGCAAATAAGGTGATCCACTCCTGAAATGAGATCCTAATGTTTAAATTGTTAGACAGTTTTGATACCCACAGGCAAATCAACCAAAGAAAAATGGCTTGGCAACTTAAAACAGGTGGATTTTAACAGGAGTTCACATACCTCAATAGAAATTAGTTGACTAAATAGTCTTCACCCAGATGTAGATATCTGAATCCTGATCACTCAGTGTCCTGTGTCTGTGGTAATTTTCACCTCAGATTTTGACCGCAACTTTTGGGCATGTAGGCAGTCTCAGTAGAACTGATATCAGAAAATAAGAAGTAATGGAGTGGTTGGAGGTAATTCTGTTGCATATACTTCAGCAGCACTGAAAATTAACACTAAGTAATGATGGATTTAATTAACTGCCTTGGCCAGTAATGTTTCTGTTCATCTTTTAAATATATAAATATTACCTACTGATTAGAGTATTCCCCTGCTAGTGTGATCTAAATAATGATTTCATCAGTATGAGAGGATAATCTCTGAGAAAATCTCTAGCTTTCTCTTTGAGAACAGTTCCACATTATATAAATAGCTACGTATTTACTGCGATTGTCTGGACAGCCCATATTGCATTTATAGCCCTTGAAATCTCAGGCCCATATTCCTTGTCCTATGAATATTTAGGAAGGAGAGCACCAGACAGGCAAACAGAAAAGAGATTGTCCTAGAATAAACAACAGGCTGTGAATAGGCCTGAATATAAACCTGAACAAAACCTAAGCATAAACATTAATCTCACCTCTTCATAAGTGTTTCACCTACAGGCTAATTGGTTTTAATTCTGATGCAGAACAGTAATTTTTTAAAAACCTGAGTATTTGTGTGGAATATGGGAAGAGAAAAAAAAAAAAAAAACACACCCAAAAAACCCACAACAAATGCAAAATCAATTCAGCCAAATCTGATAATTATTTTTTTACCTTGACTTCTGAATTCAAGTAGAAAACTAAATGTTTAGAAACTAATAAAAACTTTAGATTCTTGTTAACAAGTAGCAGAAAATGAGATAGAAGTGTATTAGATTCAGTAGTTTTCCAGATTAGAGCATGCCCAGCCATAAAGGTTTGCCATTTGATCGTTTGCTTAATGTCCATATCAGAAAATAAAATAGGAGATGCTGTTATTCTGGGTTAGGACAGCTAGAATATACTGGTTAATTTGCTTATTATCCATAGCTCATCTTTACTTTGGTTCAGGACCACCAGGTCTTCTGTGTAAATCCTGACACTATCTACTTCGCTATTTCATGCATACTGTTTCCAGTGACTGGTGGTTTGGTGGAGTTTCTTTTGTTTGTTCGTTGTCTTGGTTTTTTGTTTGGTTGCTTGGTTTGTTTGTTGGGTTTTTATTGTTTGTTAGTTTGGTTTAGGGTTTTTGTTTGGTTGGTCGTTGGTTTTTTTTTACTGTAGAACTGAAATGTGCAGAATCTTTCTGCATACCCAAAAGACAGGAAACCATTTGGAAGGTTATAATAGCATAGAATACCCACTGAAAGAGTGAGTTATTTTATCGCAACAGACTTACGTATGAGTAGATGAGAACAACATACTGGTACCAGCAGCTTGGATGGAAACTCTTACAGCTCATGCTTTCACAGATGTGATATGCAGGCAATACTGTGTCATAAAATTGGACACCATTAATCATGGCTGCAAAAGAAGGGGAAATATATCATGGCAGCTCTTCTAAAACAAAGCAGTAAAATGTTTTCCATTCTCCCCTCCACTCTGAAGAGGTGCCAGTTGTCAAAAGAAGATAAATAATTTTTTTTTGCATTCAGTGTCTTAGACAGGCCTTCAATGCATTCAACAGCAGTTTTATTTGCTTCTTATCTTCAAATATCTGATGTAAATTACTGTTGGAGCTAATCTGGAAAAAAATACATATATAATTGTTTTTCACACTTTATGAATTAAATAACACAATAAAATCAGTTTCATCCCTGATAATCTCTGAAATAGTCTTTGATCATTGTTTCAGATATCCTCTGTTCCTTTTACATGCCTATACCTTTTCATTTGAGCAAGAAAAAATAATTTGCTCCCTGGTATTAGACTGAATATAATTTGTGAAACTGATCCAATGCATCACTTAGTCACACTGTTCCTGTTGCCTCCTTGTAGATTAACTACAGGTCTGATAGATTAATTGCTCTTGATGGAAACAGAACAAACTCATTTTCCTTGCCATTCTTCTATGAAGTTAAGCCTCAGTGATTCTCCTTTCCTTTTATTCTGTCACTTTTCTTGTTTTTCAGTCTCTCTGCTTGAAAGAGTTTCTTGCTGTATAGAAGGATTGAAGACTTTGAAGTATGATGGCCAAACTCGAGTCAATAAAATAAAGCTCTTCACTGAGTAGACAGCTAGAATATAATACTGTATGTCTGAGATGCCCACTAGTGATCACTGAAAGCAGGACTTTTACCTTTAATGGTGTAGCATTTTCAGTGGTACGGAACATACTTAAAACCTGGTTGTCTACCCCAAAAATCTCCAGCGTAGGTTAGTATAATGCTTGGCCAGATGTGCTTCCAAGTACATGTAGGTGATTCTTCAGTGATAATGTATTCATATCCTGAGAAAACACTTGATTTATCAGGAATTCCACCGTCTTTGTGTCATTCCAGGCAAATTATACATCTTGACTTGACGTCCAGTCAGGAAGTCAAAGTACTGCAAAAAAATGAAGTAATAAGAAGAAGCAAAACTGAATGAAAGAGGTCTCAGTGGTACACTCAGTAGTATTCACTAGCAGTAGTGGTATCACTTTACCTAGCCTAAGATTTGTCGTTTAGCAATTCTTATTTATCTGATAGAACTTAATAAATACCATTTGAAGAATTGTTCAGAACACTCTATTTTTTGCATGCTGAAGTTGCTGTACTGTAAAAGGTTTTGCTTTCGTTGACTTATATTTAAAATCACAAAAAAATCCCTAGACATCATAAGAGCACAGTGTACAAAGTCTGCTAAGAAGCTACCACCTTCATCTGGTAAAGTGAGTGTAATGTTAGCCAGCTTTCCCTAAATTTACATGCTTTCAGACACGCAAATAACATAATTTTCCTTACAAGAAAAGGGGAAAAAAATAAAGGAAATTCTACAAGTCTAGCTTTCCTAAACTCAACCTCTCAGAGACAAATTTAAATAAGTAATTACTTTTTAGCTGGACAGTTTCTCCCTTGAAGGAAGTTACAGTGTTGCTATCTAAAATTTGTAGCATTGACACAATAAGAATTTGAAAAAAAATTAAATCAATCAACTTAAAATCAGAAAAATAATCTTAAAAGTATTTTATTTTGACATTCAGTTACATGTCTTAATTCTGTCTAAAAGTTGTTCAATCTTTCACTGAAAAATTAACCTGTTTGCTTGCAGCTCCTCAGTGAAGGAGGACACTTGAACTAAAAGTGTTTAGTCTCAACTCTGCAATTTATATAAGGACTGAGATGAATTTAGGCAAGATGGCATTTTTGTGCTTTTTTAAAAATAGGTAACAGTATGCAAAAGACTGAAACAAATAAAGATTAAGTCCTATATTTAGATTAATCTAAAGGAACGATGTTAACAAATCAGAGAAAATATGTTTATTTCTCCAAATAAAAATAATCTGATTTAATATACCATGTATCAAACTGCTAATTCAAAATTAATCTTTATTGTTGTCTGATAAATAAAGCTTATTTTATTTGAAGTCTTATTTTGCAGATACCTATGTGAACATATGACAGTTCCTGCAGCCTGTGAGATTTCTATGTGAAGGTGTGAGTGTAGTCTTTTAAATCAATATATCAGACTGGAATCAAACCATAAGTATTAATTTTAAAATGCTTGAAAAACTCCACGGAGTTATATATCAAATACTTGCTGAAAGTTCCTTGAAGTTGAGATATTAAATTAATTTTGTCTCCTTTACAAATTCCAGCCTTAATATTTTCTAGATACAGAACAGGTACTGTTGAAATCTCTTAGAGCCTTGTTTTGCTTTCATTAGGTGTTGTATAAGCCCTACATTGATTTAGAGTACAGGCCGTGGTACCAATTTGAAGATTTATGAACAAACAAACAAATAAATAAATAAATATTCCATAACTGAATCCAGTTAATCTGGTCCCCAAGAAACCCAACTAGGACAATAACCAGCAAATGGAGCCAGTGTAAAATATTTCAACAGTTGATAAACAATTTGGATGGAGCAAGAATTTTCAGCAAAATTATTCTAATAGGTAACCAGTGTTAACTGTAGCTTACTAGCATCTATTTCTAGCTGTGTGTTCCTGTATGCATTTTGTACAACTTCTCTATTCTCTTCTTGCCACTAAGCTAACAAAACAATTACATTTTTATGCTGTTTAAAAAATAAAACAAACAACTATTTCTTAGTATGCACCTTCCAATTCTTGGAATTAAATAATAGAATTTATTAGTACTAATGTATTCTTATGAGCATCTAATAAACAGGAAAGTTGTCTAGTGGGCACAGTACTGCTTTGTGTCGGACACATTTGTACAAATTTCTGGCTTATCTTTGTTGTTTAATTTGATTATAACTTTAATAGCAGAGTTTGTGTTCTTAAAAATTAACCTGTAAGTGTCTGGGAATGATTCAAAATAGTTTTCAATAGAAAAACCTTTTTTTTTTTTTAAAAAAATGAGAAGTTTAGTATAGTCACATGCCCATTTTGATTAGGTGTTTTAAAATAACAATATAAAAGAACTTGAAACATGAAAGTGAGATCAATACCATGGGGAAAAATTACTTTCTGGTTTGACATTGCTTCTACTTTTCCATCCGTAGCAGCAATTAAAACAAATAAAAGAACAAGGAAGAAAATATGCAATGCAAACATTTTTTGTTTTAAATTTGGTGTATAAAACATATCAATCTACAGTATATTTCCTACAATTTTCTGTTAGTATTTTTAAGTTATGTCCAATTTTAGTTTAGAACAGAGTTCATCCTTGCCCACATTTATCTCAGGATTTAGGCACGTCATAGATACTTTAAAAATATTAATCACAGACACACTATCTTTCAGAAATTGTCAGGTTTTGCTAAAAATCTTCCACCTCTGTAGCCTAGCTCCTCTACTTATTTTCTCATGCATGACAGAAACATTCAAAACATGGTTCTCTACTCCAGAATTCGCTTTAGTTTTTCAGTTAGTACTATAGGCTGATAAAGCATAAAGATATCTTAAACAGCAACTTTCCTTTATTCTGATCTTCCTCATCCTATAACATACCCTATTTTAGCAGGTCCAAATGGCTTCAGAAAAATGTAGACATAACATTTTCCAGTACTGCCAAGTTTTACTCCTGTGCTCTCTGCCCATAAGGACAGATGAATTTTGGTATACCGCTATGCAAATACACACATGGAACCTCCATACCAGAGCTATTTGTACATTTGGCCAGGTCACCGTGCTCATGTGCACTTATGCCTGCAGGCACCTGTGTGTCTGTGGGGGTTTTAGCTTTTATCTTCAAGTGATCTAACTCTTCTGTTGGATTGTGTCTTATTTTATTATTTTCTTGGAGTCTACGTACATTTATGGAATAAAAATGTAAGTCTATATGTATTACAAAATGCATTGCAAGCAGTCTTAACCATCTCTGTCACTGAATAAATTTATTATGTTTTCCTGACTGTGTCTTTCAGAAAATCCTTTTAGGACCTGCAAACTGGTTATAGACAAGCAATCAAGTTGTCAAGTCTTACAAGCTAATTCACTACAGCTCTTTTTCTGTAACTGCCTGTATACCTAGTCTAAGCCTAAAATTCAAACTAGATTACTCAGTGAAAGATAGTAGGCCATCTCAGATTTATCATAGAGTAACATGGCCAGTTAGCACAGAACAGCTCATGCATGGTAATTTAATGCTCCAGAATGTCCTATGGCAATTTGTATGTGCATTCAGATGCAGAAATATTCTTACGATTGCAAAGCACATAAGTGTTTTGTTTGTTTGTTTGTTTGTTTTAAAATATGCAGATCAGCACTGTCCACAGAGTGTCTGAAAGAGACTTCTGGAGGTCATCTGGTCCATCTGCTCAAGCAAGGCCACCTGGAGCAGGTTACCCACTACCAAGTACAGGTGTCTTCTGAATATCCCCAAGGAGAGAGGCTCCACAACTTCTCCGGGCAACCTATGCCACTGCTCAGTCACCCTCACAGCAAATGAAGTATTTCCTTACATTCACATAAAATCATCTGTGTTTCAGTGTGTGCTCATTGTCTCTGGTCCTGCCACTGTTACTGCTGAACTGTTAAGCACAGGTGCTATGGATTCATTTGTAGCTGAAGAAGGTTAAGCCATATCCTTTAGGATACAATTGAAAGTGTAGAAGTTGTGTCACTTCCTCGTTTTCCTACTAAGCATATATCATAGAGTTCTTTTGAGACATATTTAAAAAGCATGGGACCCAAGAAGTGATATACAATTGTCTCTTCTATTTCATGCTATAAAGACATAAGCTATGGAACTTCACTGGGAGGGGTAAATAGGAAAAAAATGCATATTTTTTCTTTTTCTATTTATTTAAACTCACAGTCAATTTTACTTGAGAGTTAAGACTAAAATTATATCTGGTTTGGAAAGTGTTTTGTGCCACCTGGAAAACTAAGACCACTCTTACAGTGATCCACTTTTCCAGTTTGTCTTACATAGGCTTCTACTGTTTTTGTCCATTAGTACTTGCCTGTTTTCTTCCCTGTCAATGAATAAAGTAAAATTAGATCATTAGTATGCGTACCAGAATTTAACATCAATTGATGATTTGTTAATTTCCTACACTGCAAAAATGGATAAAGCATTATGATCATGCTATGATTGTCAAATTCACTAAGAATACTTGTATAGCATAAATAAATTGTGCTATGGATTATTTTGCACTTTTATACTGTCTGTTTGGAAGATCCGTATATGCCATAAATTAATAGGTAGATCCCTATATGTTAAGCAATATATTTAGAGACAAAAATTAAACTTTTTTTAAATTACAGTTATTTAATTGCACACTAAATGGACACTTTGAATTCAGGGGACCAGCAGAGTGTCAGAAGGTACCTGAACAAGTTTGGTGTAACGTAGTCTGCATGTTATGTTTAAAATATTCAGTCCTAGAGTAAATTAATCACCTCTCTCGAAACATAAGTTATTAAAAATGCACTTTGGTCTATGTTAATGTTCTCTGCTACCTACAACAATGTTCTTTGCTGTTTATATTCTTCTCTATCCTATGTCCACAGAAGTTTCTTCACTTCGACTGTGCTGGACTTGGTTTTAATCCTTTTAACAATAAACATATTTTTTCAAATTTGTATTTTAATAAAAGCCTGCTACCCGCCTCCCAAAAGTCTCTCTGTTGCTTGTCCTGATCAATCACTTTTATAATTACTTGAAAAAACACTAAAATAATTTAAATATTGATGTATTTATTCTATACTAAATGTTCACAGAAAAGAAATGGAAATAAAGAATACTAAATATCACAGTTCTTCATATGAAACCAGACCAGAGAAGTAAAAAGGCTGGGAAAAATTAAGGCACCATTATGGCTTCTTTGTGGAATAATTACAGGATCTTCTACAACAATTTTTCTTAAGGGATTAAGTTTACACAATTTGCTCAATGTAAATGGATGAATGCATAACTATAAATAATGGAATTATTATTTTTAGTACCATGTACATAGTAAGTCAACCAGTAGATACCATTTTCTCTTTTTTTTTTTTTTTTCATTTTATATTTCAGCAGAGGGATTACTTGAGAGCTTTTTGCAACGAACTTGCCATACTTACAGATTGAAATGTGAGCTCTGAAAGCTCAGTAAGCAGCTGATGATGTTTCTGTTAGCAGACTTGGGTTTCTGGGAAGTCTTACACTCTCAAGAAGAGGGAGCCAGCAATGGAAAAAAGCCAAAGTTAATAAAGAAATTAACTATGATAGTGCTGTAAGGACCTGAAAAAGGAAAAGACATCATTTTACTTCTACTTATGCATTCTAAAATAGCATCCTGCTGGGCTGTTACTGTTGCTTGATTATTGTTTAATTATGGTTTTATTATTCAGTGCCAGTAAACAGAAGTACAGACAGTTCTCCTTTGTGTTAATCTCCTTTTCACTTAGATTTTCATAAGTGTGGAAGTACCATTAGGATTCCACAATCATTCTAACACTGCATGCCACATAAATTCTCCAAACAGACTGGGAATGAAAAGCTAACTGTGCACACCATATTGTACTGCAGGACTTACATGTATTGTCAGGTGTCAGTATTTTAAATTTACCTTACAGTGGGGGAAGGAATTGTATGTCCCATTGAAGTATCTTATACTGAATTCTGTTATTTCATGTTATAATGACACCTGGAAGCAGAACAGAAAAGGAACACTTCTGAAACTATTCTTATTTACTCAGGAAGCTTTAGATTCACCTCTTAAAGTCTGTGAGAAAGGAGGACAAAAGGAACTGAAAGCCAGCTTTCCTTACTTGTTTACAGAATTAACTGGGTAGAATGTTTATATAGTGAGAATATAATCTTATCTTTCTATGAGAAGGGTGAACACAGCTTCTGCATTGACTCTTTATTACTACTAAGAATGTAGTTAGCTCTATGTCTGTAAAAAACCAAAACAACCCAAACCAAAACCAAACTATAACTCAAAATATAATTAATTTTTAATATAAATGCTTATGAATACCATAATATTTGCATCAATGCATTTTACATATTGATTTTAAATGGCATCTAATTTCAGCATTATGTCACAGTTCAAATTGATTCTACTGTAACTTTTAGTTATAAAAATACAACAATATAAGTTCTATAAATGATCATGGAAGTTTCCAGTTAATGTTTATGCCATCTTTAGGAAGGTTATTACATTTTGATTAACATGATTAACACTGCACTCAGTAGATTCAAAATGTTTCAGTGAATGAGTCAACTCACTATATTTTGTAAAATTTACCTTGACTGCTCTGGAATATTACTATATTTGGCATCATGTCTGTTCCTAACATTACAGGGATCTCATCAAGTTCATCAAAGGTAAATGTGAAGTCCTACACCTGGGATTTGGAAACCATGTTTGCAGAAAAAAGACCTGGAAGTTGTGATGGAGCTTAACATGAGCCAACAATCTGCCCCTGTGGTAAAAAAAAAAACACCGAAACCAAACCTAGAGCCTACAGCTGCATCAGGAAGATGATTGTCCAGCAGGGGGAGAGAGGTGATCCTTCTCCTCCAATCAGTATCTGCAAAATATATCTGGAGTGATGAGTCTAGTACTGTGCTCCTCAGTACAACAGACACATGGATGTACTGGACCAAGCACAGCAAGAGGCCACAGGCCACACATATTATTAGGGAATGGAAGCATCTGTCATATGAGGAAATTACGAGAGAGCTGGGACTGTTTACACTGTAGAAGAGAGCTCAGAGAAATCTTATAAAAATGTATAAATATTTGGTGGGAGTAAGGAATATGGAGCCTTCTCCAACATCACTCCAGCCTTCAAAAAGGGCAAAAAGGACAATCCAGGAAATTATAGGCCAGACAGCCTCACCTGCATCCCTGGAAAAGTGATGGAGCAGCTCATTCTGGACGTCATCTCCAAGCATGTGGGGGAAAATAAGGTTATCAGGAGTAGTCAGCACAGGTTCACCAAAGGGAAATAATGTTTGACCAACCTGATAGCCTTCTATGATGATATGACTGGCTGGGTAGGTGAGTGAAGAGCAAGGGATATTGCCTACCTTGACTTCAGCAAGGCTTTCGACACCAACCCTCACAACCTTCTCCTAGACAAGCTCAAGAAGTGTGGGCTGGATGAATGCACAGTGAGATGGATCATGAAGTGGCTGGATGACAGAGATCAGAGAGTTGTGGTCAATGGTGCAAAGTCTGTTTGGAGGCCTGTAGTTAGTGGGGTTCCCCAGGGGTCAGTTGTAGATCCAGTCCTATTCAACCTATTCATCAATGACCTGGATGAAGAGACTAAGCAAGTTTGCTGATGATACCGAACTGGGAGGAAGGGCTGACACACCAGAAGGCTGTGCTGCCATTCAGCAAGACGTGGACAGGCTGGAGAACTGGGCAGAGAAGAACCTGATGAAGTTCAACAATGGCAAGTGTGGGTCGTGCACCTGGAGAGGAATAACCCCAGGCACCAATACAAGTTAGAGGTGGACCTGCTGGAAAGCAACACTGCAGAGAAGGACTTGGGAGTCCTGGTTGACAACAGTTTGACCATGAGTCAACAATGTGCCCTTGTGGCCAAGAAGGCCAATGGTATCCTGGGGTGCATTAGGAAACGCATGGCAAATAGGTCAAGGGACGTTATCCTCCCCCTCTACTCTGCCCTGGTGAGGCCACATCGGAAGTACTACATCAAGTTCTGGGCTCCCCAGTTTAAGAAGGATAGGGGATTACTGGAGGGAGTCCAGCAGCAGGCTACAAAGATGATTAGGGGCCTAGAGCACCTTTCTTATGAAGAGAGACTGAGAGAGTTGGGTCTGTTCAGCTTGGAGAAGAGAAGGTTGAGAGGGGATCTCATCAGTGTTTATAAATCTCTCAAGGGTGAATGTCAAGAGGATGGGACCAGACTCCTTTCAGTAGTGCCCAACGATAGGATGAGGGGCAATGGGCAGAGGCTGAAGCATAAGAGGTTCCATCTGAATATGAGGAGAAACTTCTTTCCTTTGAGGATGACAGAGCATTGGAACAGGCTGCCCAGAGAAGTTGTGGAGTCTCGTTCTCTTGAGACATTCAGGACCCGCCTGGACACATTCTTGTGCAATCTGCTCTAGGTGAACCTGGAGGTGTGTTGGACTTTTGATTCCAGTGTGTAAAACCAATCATCTTATCAGTAATATCTACCAGCTAATAACGTCAATGTCAATGTGAAAAAAATGCCTGTTTCCCACTGAACATACAGTTTTCAAAATGGCATCCCCTTACTTTGGATGTTGTCCCTGCCTTTGTCTGTACAGTTACAACTTGACTACATTCAGTGAACTGTAATTTTTTTAACACTTATTGAGAGAAAATAGTCTTCTACTAGAGAAAACTATGTAGGTTTTACTACCTATGAAGAATGAACACACTGAGCTATTCATATGGTGGAGCATCTGAACTTTATGAAATATAGAATCACAATGCCTCTTGTTCTTCCGGTCAGAACAAAAGGGAAAATAACACATCAGCCTTCATAAGATGTGCCTAACTGAAGGAGCAGTTTTTCAACTGTGGCCTTGAAAAGGTATAAGCCACGATGAGACATCGTTGTTGACAGAGTACATATAACAAAATTTAACAAGAAAAATGTCTTACCACACAATCCTGTAGCAAAAGAGTGAGATCCAAAGATGTAAACTCTATACCAGCAACATATAATCATACATATGTTTAGTCATTAAAAGATCAGAATTTTTAGCAACTTGGGTAAGTTTCCTGTTGTCACACTACCTCCTCCAGTTCTGAATGATTTTAGACAAAAATGGGCAAAATCAGAATAGTAAACTAAACAACCCCCCCATTCAACTGTCCATTGAAAGAGAAAAAAAATTCCTGCTAGAGACACAGTACAAGCCCTAAAGCAAACACTTTTGTTTGAAATAATATTTTGATGAAAAATGAAAATTTCTGAGATTGCATTGAGAGCTTGCGTTAAAGTCATTACTACCTTCAGCCATCTTTAAGTCCTTTCTGAATCTCCCAACTATATACAAATCTTTTGCTTTATTCTTAGGAAATTTAAATGCATTTTTTCTTCATTTTGTACATTACATTTTCCGAACAGAGCTTGGAACTGCATGCTGGTAAGCTTTGCTGCTTGACTTTTTTGTTGGTTTTCACCTTGAAGGGAGAATTGGCAGCAAATGGTTAATGTTGCGTGAGATTTATATCTTCAGCAAGATCTTTTTGTTTCAAACCACTTTGAGTGGGTTTTGTCCTTAATTCTTGCACATTACATTTCTGTAAGTTTTCTATGTGACCACTTCTTCAAAAGAAGTTGTTTAAAACATCCAACTTGGTTGGAATGCTATTGTTCACCTCATATTGTTTTACAGAACCACTTGCAGAAATGCCCTCAGTGATATAGGTAGCTGATAATTTAAACATTTTGAAAAATCTTACCATTTTTTTTTCCAGCAAAGAACATTTTCAACATAAAATAAAACATAAAAACACTGTTTTGTTTTTAAACAGAGTGTATTACATGAAACAGAGTATAGCTAGGTTCTGTTACTATTTTGCAGCTAGTAAGCATATATTGACTTTTTTTTAGGTCAGTATTAAGCTTATTGACTGGAGGATTTAATATTTATAGTATTTTTCCAGAATCAATATGGTGACCTTAGGGGGGAAAAGAAAATGTCTTTGAGTCAACTGAATAACAATGTTCTCTGTTTGTGCCAGAAACCTGCTGATATTTAAACACATCTATGGTGAAAAATTTGGAATGTAGATACAATTAACAGCTCATCATTCTTTGTCTCCTGGAAGTCCATTTTTTTTGTCATAAAAAAATACTATTTTAAAAAAAATTTATAACACTTATTAATACTATCTGATGCTTCAAGTCCTTTCCTTCAAGAGGCAACTGATGTAACATGTGAGTCCACAGACTTTCATTTCAGAGAAATTCTATTTTATTTCATATTTTTAACATGTAGAGAGTTCCTTCCATTTCGCTTGCCAGTCATTAGTGCAAATTGGAATCACCTCAAAGTACATGGATTCTTTTATATTAATTTAGTCATAATGATTTTAAAATGCTTTGGAGCTCCTGTCCAATTTGGACTTTTTGTAGCAGGGAGGATCAGAAAACTTAATGAGAATCCCATCAATTCTTTGTTTTTGAAATCCCTATTACTTTATTAAATATATTATAAAAGAACACAATACAATACAATACAATACAGTAATGAACAGAATAGAATAGAATAGAATAGAATAGAATAGAATACTGTTATTTGCCACCTTTTCTCATATTGGTTTTGATGTTCTACTTTAGGGAATATGCTTGCTTTTACTCAGTTTATTATTTANAAAAAAAAAAAAAAAAAAAAAAAAAAAAAAAAAAAAGAACTAGTCTGCATTTTTCCAAACATCTTATGTTGCACTGAATTAGCAGTGTTCATAGCACGTCAGCCTCCAGACTGAAATAATGTGCTACACAGTGGATATAAATGCTTTTATAAAAGCATCTGGCTACTTTGCTATTCAGTGCTGATCTCTTTACAACTTGGTATATTCATGAACACTTTCATGAAGATACAACATAATAACTTGTGAAAAAATAAAAGAATCAGTTTAAATGCTTATTTTTAATGTATGTAAATTATTTAGCTGTGGTATTCTCACCATTGTAAAATAGCTGACTTGTTGATGTACAGGATTGAACATCTTTAGGGAAGAAAAAACAAGTTGAAAATACCAATTCTTCTATTAAGAACCTCAAAATCTCTTGGGATGAAAATGGAAACAAAAGAGCTACAGAGAAGTCAAATGGAGCACCCTATGATGTCCTAAAAGCCTATTTACTCTAACAGAAAAATATAAGGGGAGAAGACAGAAAGTGGCTGTAACAATCCACAGTACACGTGCTGTTGCTGAGATACAGTGTATTTCTTGAGGAAAATACTTTGTCAGTATGTAATATGAACTCTTGCTCTATGTTACAAGGCAAAAATAGCATGTACAGAAAGAAAAAAAAAAAACATTTCTCTCTTTTTATACTTCACTTTTTTTTTTTTTCTTTCCTGTTGTTGGTTAGTTGGTTGATTTTTTCTTCACCACTGGGTGTAAATAGACTTGTTCTTGCATTTTTATCTATATGACACCAAAACGAATTGAAAGGTAGGTTTGATTTCATTACAGCATGGAATAAAGAGTAAAAACATCATCAAAATTTGTGTCTTACTCTCTAAGGGCCTAAGCATACAGATATAGCACTTTATCTTCTGTTTTTGCCTTATCACCTTATTTTTCCTCTCCCTAAAACCTCCATTTAAGTACAGGCAGCTATCTTTAATCACCTTTTCAGCAAACATTAATTAAAGCATTAAAAATGAGGAAAGTGAAAACAGAAAAGAATTGTATGATGGCAGGTGAAAGGTTAATTAGTGACAGGTTCATTTATGCTGACTCTAGCAATAGCCAGTAGCATGTCTAGCAGAGAGCAGTAGAATGGGGCAGCCACACAATAGTGTCCTAGAGCATCTTCCTAGTTTCCAGTTATTTGGGGCACAAACACTCTTTGAGCCAGAGGTATTTTCTTTGTATTTGAAACTCTGGATCAATTTCCTCTCCTGTGTTTGTCCAACCTGTCTGTTGATCCCATGTAATGTAAATTACTACAAGGCAGATTGTGATTAATATCGCTCTGAGGCAAATACAGTTTGTTTCAGATGTTCTGCAAAACAATTCTGAATATAACATTCCAAACACTTATTAATAAGAGATCCTTTTTTCTTTCTTCTTATTTTTTAATATATTCTATTTTATTCTTTATGTTGCACAGATGACATTGCACTTGCTGCTCCGTGTAATTCAACTGCATTTTGAATTACAATGTCTTCATGGAGAGATTTGACAAATTACATTAAGACTGACAGTTTCTGTAAATAATAATAAAGTTCCATAGCAAATGTACCTTAAATTTGGTTTTAAAACTATATTCCCATGTCATAGATATTTTCCTACAATTACATGCAGGAAGGTGTAGGAAAAATTGTAAGTATATAATTAATAAATATATAAAATGCATAGATTAAATTTCCTAGTTGTCATAAACAAATATATGAGTCTCTGTCTGACTTCTACAAGAAAAAAAACAAAACAAAACAAACTAAAAAGAAAAGTTTATCTCTTAAAGGAAATGCAAATTAAGTAAAGAAGATGACTATGAGACCAGTTACCTTGACAAATGTCTCTAGGATTATCTTGATCAATCAAATCTGTATCACACAGTATTCTCTATTAGTAGAATTACACATCACATATCATGTCGAAGCATTGTAACCAAAACAAACCTGAAAGGATGTTTTCACTGAATACTGTGATACAAACAAAGTGTGCATTACAGTTAGATTGTATTTACACCAGCAGTCTTGCCTTGTGGTGCAATATAATCCAAGCATACATTGAAAAAAATATCTTTCAAAGTATCTATTTTATAATTGGGTTTGTTGTATATGCTTGTTTTCTGATAGCCTGAAATTTAAAAGCCTAAACATGCAAATCTAAGCATGACTAATTTAGTGAAATTTCCAGCTGTATGGGAATACAGCGGAAGATTTGGCAAGGAGGTTCGTTAAATGTAAATATGCTCAAGTGACTTGCACCTGTCTGTAGAAAAAGCACATACATCACACTAATTGTTTTACTGACCTTGTGTGCTTGATTAGTAGAACGTCTGTGTTAGATTACATAGGCCTGTGAGAAACTCCAGGCAGCTTATCACTATGNTAAACTAAAACTTGCTCTTTGCAACGTGTTCATGGCCTCTGGCTCTTCTTGTGATGTGCCTGCGTATGTGTACACAGTAGCCTCTAAAATTAACATGAATTTGACACAAACAAAACAGTAGATAATATATTAACATCTTAAATCTATGTAGATTGTTCTTTGTTTTTGTTTTGTTTTGTTTTTCATTATTCCCTGTATTTAGTTTAAGACAAGATTTGGGGAAAAAAGATGTGGACATTTAGATACATCATATTCTCACCTGTGTAATGCTGCTTAATGTAGACAATCTACTGTTCCTGATAAAAGTTAAGATCTAGGGAAAGGTACTGAACGCTTTTTGTGGACAGTCTAAATTTGATAGAAAAAAAACAATTGCTTCTTTACCCAAAGTTTATTTAAGATATTTTAGGAATTTGTCCAGACTATTTGTGTTAGACCACGCTTCCCCCTTCACAAATAGCTAGTGCTAACAGTCTAAGTTTTCTCATTTATTTTAGTGATTTAAAAAAAAAAAACACAACCAAAACAAACCAATACCACCACTGAAAGAAAAACCAAATAAACAAATAACCCCCGGGAAATAGTGGAAGAGGAAAATCGTATAACACAGCCACCACAAAGTCAGCAGTTGCATAAGGGGCTGAATGACAGCAAATATGCAAAAAAGATCTGAAAAAAAATCATTAATGGATATCTAGTATATTTTTTCCATTATATTATACAGGAAGTCACTAGAAATTAACTAAAATTTTTTATTTTTGAAAATAGTAACTTTTAGCTAGAGTTCCGAAAAGAACTGATAAAAACATGATAAAAGTCCCTCCATTTATACATTTAAATTAAAAAAAAAATAGTCTTCTTAGGTAAATAATGTTTATTAATGATATGTGTGACAACTATAAAAAACAGTAAGCTGATGCAATTAGAAAAATAGTGTTTGAATGCAGCACTTTTAATGGAGATGAAAGCTGAACATTAAAGCAGTATGAACTGCTGCAAAATAAAAGGTATATGATTTGATTAAGGGAACAGTTGCAGATGTTTCTGTGAATCTTGAATTGCTTTTAGAAGCTATATTTTGATGGGATTATTTAAGGTAACTTCTTAGTTTCTCAGCCATAAGGCCTGACCTTTATGGTATTTTGACTGGGATTATCAGTCACCTCTGATCTGAACACTGAGATACAGGACATAATGAGATGTTGAGGTTATAGCTGATATGCAGAAAATAACCTAATACACTGAATAGGAAGATATTTACAGAAATAACAAGTGAATGGATAAGTGAATGGATGGAAGGTAATTAGAATGTGCCATGATTTTTTTTTCAAAGGAATACATATATTATGGTGGCTTATAGTCGTTCTCTGCTGAAGTAAAGCAGTAGGGAACCTCTTCCACTTTTTTGTGCATGCTGAAACTGGCTGGAAAGATGAGTTTTAATGTTTCTGAGATGATGTTTACAAATTCTTCTCATGAAAATTGCACAGTACTCATGCAATATTCGAAAATCTGGATTAAATATGACCTTAAAGAAATTAGAAATTATTTTGTATACATCGTTCTCAGATCCTCTCAGGAATAGCTTATTTTGCCTAATGACAAAACATAACAAAACAGAAGAAATACACAACACACAGTGCATGATGATCATAAAAGCATAGTTTCAAATATAAAACCAAAATGGACAGAGTACTTCTCCAAACCGAATTAAACTAATGTTTCTGCTGCAGCTGATTCATTAAAAGCTGAAGAAAAATACTTCCCTTTTTCCCTTCTCTTCCTCCCCACGCTATTCCTCAAAATACAGGGTCTTTTTCTCCTACTCTAATGAGCCAAAATAATAAGAAATATAAACTAGTTCCTAAAATAGATGACCATATGGCCAGATTTCATAGACAATGACAAGGAAAGAGATATGAGTGGGTGTCAATAAGACAGTAGTGAAAAGGTAATGTTCAGATGGAACATGATTTTCAGAAACTTTTCATCTGTGGACTGCTAAAACATCAAATATTCAAATATTAATTGGGATATGAATGCCATGGTGAACTGCACATGCAGAACTATTCCATAAACTCATGTTATTCTATTATTTTACATTAGCCACATTCCTAAAACTGTGATGAGCTAAGGAAGTAAATACAGGAAATCAACTCAGATATGACTGAGTCAAATTGAGTTTTCTTCTGTATTCTCCTGGTAATTAGCTGTTTACCATAGATTTGAATCAAGCAGTCAAGGGAGTGCAGATCAGTTTTCTTAAATGACTGTCATTTAAAATACTTTCAACAGTCTTTGACATTCATTTGGGATAGGCCCTCTTTGCAAACTCAAATACATGTGAAGAAAAGAGAAAAGACCTCCAAACTACAGTTTCCTCATCCTCTTGTTAGAGGGTATATCTGGGAATTCTATTTTCAGGAATAAATTCTTCCTTCTTTCTTTCAGCATAAGACTGTAGCTCATGTAGGGATGGTAAAAAAGAAGGCTGTTATTGGCCTAAAAGTTGCCTGTGTCCAACCATGAAACATACTGAGAGTTTTGTGTGTAATCTGTTGAGTACCAAAATCGAAAATTTCAGAGCATTCTTTAATACTTTGAGAATTCAAAGTGAAAAAGCAGAAACACTTTTAATCACAACAGTTGCTATGTGTCATGATTCCATCTTCGTAGTATATTTGGGAATACTGTAAATTTTTTTCTATTTTTTTTAAACTTTATTATTTAACAGAATAGAAAATTAGAACATTGCAGAGATTACCACGAATAAATTCAGAGATCTTCAGAATATCAAAAGTGTCTTATCTTTTCTGATCAATGATTGTTTGCATCTTACTGTTTATACACATTCTTTTTCATATTGTAGATTACAGTCTCAAAGTCAAAAAATTGTTATATATTTTATATATTAAAAACTTTTATAAAAAAAATTGTTCCTTAAAAAAAGGAAATTAATTGATTTCTTCTTTCTCAGTATTCAGACATCTCTTTTTAAAAATTAAAATTAGTTTTCTTATTCTTCATGGGAGTGTAGTAATGTCCTATTTCGTGTGTCATGGGGAAAATACATTGAAGAAAATATACCAAGACCAGGAAATTCTTCATTGTTGAGTTAGCAAATAGCAAATAGAATGTATTCTTCCTGCCTGCAAAACCTTTAGCTGACATTTTTCCAGTGATTCAATACTACACAGTGACTTCAAATCTGTCATTTTCCTTTTTTTTGGCACAATCTATTTATGCTGGGAATATGTCTATGTCATATTTGTACTTAGATTGTATATCTGGAAAAAGTAACTGTAAAATGTATAAGCAAGGACTTAATTGCAAATTATTGATGGCAGTTTTCTAGCAACTATTCTATTTTGGAAGTAACTAAAGGGTAATTTCAGTTGTGTTTTAACAACTGACAGCTTAACAAGTAATGTCAGACAGATAATCTGTGTCTGAAATATATATTGTTTAAATTGAAGACTCTGTGACCTTTCATCATTTAAAGTGTTTGCGTACTTATTATTACAAACAATACTTTATGTAGAAGTTGGGCAGATTTAACTAGTTCCTCTAAAAATATTTACTCACATTTAAGTGAATTAGGTAATCATCGTAGCATCTGTTATGTTTTCTTCACATCAATATTCTATTAAATATATACATGTCTTTGAAAATATTTGTTTCTAAACAAATATTAAAGAATATGAGCGGAAAATGAGCTTTGAATTTACAAATGCAAATTCAACTATTAAAATATTTTAATCGTCCTATCAGAGAGTAAAAACATGCCTTACAGCCTATTTTTCAACATAAGATATTCAACAAGGTTTGGATTTTGAATTTTAGATTCTTACAGGAAACCTGGTTTGAAAGCAAGTTATAGGCCAGCACTTGCTCCTGCTAAATATACAATAAATAATTTTAGCAATTAATATATTTGATTAAAAAAAATCCGTTTGTATGAGCAGAAGAATACATTGGATATGTGGGATACATTATTTGCTGAGTAACACTTTTATGATCTTGATATCATAAATTATTAGAATTTTTATAGCTTTGGCTAATGTCTTGCAAGTTAAGGAAATAGATAACAAAACTATTCCAGAGCTCTAAACTTTTTCAGCAGATTACTAGGGCCATGTTGCTCTGTAGTTGGTCAAGTGAAGGGCTCATCACTCAAGTCATCTGTAAATCAATGCAGCATGAGTGTCTCTAGTACAGAGTAACTACCCACAACACAATAGATGCCATCTTTAAACCCTGAAAGTGTACTGACTGTGATGAAATCTACATATGATTTGGCTAATAATACAAAATAAATAATGGGAGCATTGTGAATGATAAATTAATACCAGGCAGCTTTATAATTTCTGGATCATATCACCATTTCAAAACCAAAATACTGACTAGGTCATCAATACAGAAACTCTAGGCTTCCTTTTAGCCTCTTTGGTCACCTCTGGTCATATATCCTCCTTGCATTTGGAAAGTTGTGATCCTAAAGCTCATAACCACAATTCTGAAGAAGTTTGCTTGGTTTTGAACAATATGTTATTTTCTCGTTTTAATATATTTTCAACTGTAATTTTTCTGAATGAGAGGGGGAAATGTGTGTCACTAATTTGAACCATGTATTGAGGCTAAAAACTTGCTCCTGGTTTCACAGTTTCCTAAAAATACATATTAGTTATTATGTTGAAGATACGAAATTTTCTGAAAGTGAGAGTAAGAGATCACGAGTAACAATTAAAGAAAGGTACTATCCATGGTCAAGACTTCCACCAAAATATATGAGTTTTTACTCGCAAATAATAAAGTTTCATAAACACTATAATTTTTACTAACTAAAGTTTTTCTTTTAAATTTTCTATGTATTTATATTCAGGACTTTATGTTGGTATAACTATTATAGAGCATAGGTTTTAATGTCACTTTTAAAAAATAACCTGTGGGAAGTCCATAGGTCTCCTTGTCTTCTGTTTTGGATGTTACCCAGAATATAACAGATCAGAAAATACATTATGTAACTAGGCCATGCATATTTAAAATTTACTTTCATGGTTATTCTGAAATTGGGTTGTGTCCTTGAAACTCCCTCATCTTCTTCATGCTTTATAATGAGAAAGAATACAACAATTATATAATTTCAGAAAAGAGAAAGAAATTCTCAATGAAGTGTTCAAATTCATAATTATTAGAAGCAACCAAAATTAAGAAGTATAAAAGCTGTACTTCTGACTTACTGTCATACATAAAGAAGAACACAACAGAAAGTTGCAATTATGTTTTACAGCTTAATGAGACAAACCAAAACAAACAAAAACATTTAATATATGTATGCATCACTGACCCTTGTGCCTGCGCTAGATCAAAAGAGATAATGATCCTCATTCACAAAAGATGAAAAAGCCACAGTGAAAACGGAGCAATACGGTAATCAAGATAAATATGATACAATTAAATTAAACTCGAAAATAAAGATAAGCAGTTAGAAAGTAACCATAGAACTCCATAATGTTATTCTTAGTCTGAAAGAATTTACTCAATCTTCTTTTTCTTATATAGCTAATGAAATCTATTTTCAGCTCTACATATGATAAAACCTTTATCTTTCCAAAACATGCATTTGAATTCCCAGATCGCTGCAACAAAAAAATAGAACAGAAAACAAATATTCAAAGTCTGGCAAAGGGGTTTTGTTATTTGTAAGAGAAGACAACAGAGACAAATTTTTAGAGAAGGGGTGTCAAACTCATTCTCACTGAGGGCCACATCAGCCGCATGGTTGCCTTCAAAGGGCTGAATGTAATTTTAGGACTGTAGAACTGTAGCAGTAGTTACATTTATACAATCCTAAAATTACATTCGGCCCTTTGAAAGCAACCATGAGGCTCATGTGGCCCCTCATGGAAATGAGTCTGACACCCCTGCATTAGAGCTTCACTTGTAATATCCTGCTTATTTCCAGCTGTTGCACTGAGTCAGCATGGGTGAAATTCAAATTGGAAATCAGGTTTATAAGTCTGGCGGCTAATAAACCCCACTGAATATATGAATGATTTTTATCTCTTCTAAGATCAGTTAAAAGATCTAATGATGTTTTAGTTTGTTTTCTAGGTCACTGTGTGTTCAAATTTTGCTCTTTCCTAATGTCTCTGTTATTTGAGAAGGAACAGTTTGAGTAACAGAAAGATATCTTCAATAATGAAATAATGAATACTAAAGAATAAAAGATACTCTGGATAGTGCAAAAATGCCCACATAATACATTATGTAAAATGCACTATGATCTTAATTATAGGAGGTTTATTTGCTTGATGATATTGATGTAGGAAATATGGGAGTGATCTGAAAGTGGCTGAAGACTTACACAAATTGGTGAAACTTTTCTAAAAAGTGTTGTACTCTATAAAGCCACACAGAGATAAACTGATTTAATTATTTGCATAGGCTGCAGTTCTTGTGAAATTGTGCTTAAGAGAAAGATTGATATATGAATTTGGAAAGTAACTGAAATGACGCATGACCCATTCCCTATATAAATCTAAAGTAATTATACTTACATCTAACTAGTGCTTGAGAACTTTAGGATTAAGTACACAGTATTTATTACAAAATATCATTTGATTATGTTTGAATTGTCTCTGGTGATAAGAAAGGGTGATATGGATTTCACCAAAAAATTGAGACAGAAGTTCAAAAACGCAAGTGCATTGTTTAGCCTAAAGGAGTGGAGACTGAGAGGGCATATGATGACAGTCTTTAAGTATACAGAGGAGTTTTGTGAAAGTTATAATTTGTACTTTATGTGTCTGGTGGATAAGGCGAAGGCTGATATGTTTGTGTTGTTGAATAGAAGAATCATGTTAGATACAAGAAGCAGCTTTATTATGATACATTCATTGTTAGAGGGTTGGTGTGTTCCTCATATACAGTCCTTAAGAATAAAATAAACTACCAGGAACTGAATGGATTGGTCCTCTCCTACTGCAAGATGGATGCTCAAGACCTAAAACCTTTTGCCTTTTATTGTCCTTTTAGACAATGCATTTGAAAAAGTGAAAACCTCTGTTGCTGAAACTGTTTCAAATTGCCAAGTGGTAGCTTAGCTTTGGCAAGAAACAAACAAACAAACAAAAGCAGAAGCACTAGGAAAAAAAAATTATTTTGACTTTTTATGTGAAAAATAACTTTTTCAGGGAAGAGTTGAGTTGACTAAAACAAGTTGGTTTTTTTTTTTTCATTTTATGGTGAAACTGGTATTATGTTAATTCAGAAGATAGTTGGGGTTTCTTTGCACTTTTTTTTTTTTCCAAAAAAAAAAAGAAAATAACCAGTGTCATTTGCAGCGCCCTAGACTTGTCTGCCTTTAAGGTGTCATTGATGTGTGTAGGCATTGAACATGACAAGTCTCTATATTCCACCACTTCCTGTACCTCATGTGAGGCATTACATGTATTTTATTTAAGATACAGTTTGGTCTTGATCAAATTAACATTGAATTTAAAGGGCAGACTGTTACTGATTTGTACCCTGCTTTGTATCATACTTTCTGTGAAGTATCATATTTCCTTTGGAAAGTTGCATGTATAGTAATTATATATAATATATTGTACCACCATTGTTGACTGACTTCAGATGCCCTTAAGATAGGGCTATAGAAATATAACACATATGAATATCAGCTCCTGTGGATATTATAAAAAGTATATATTTCCAAACTTCAAAATTATTAGCTACCTTGGATTGTATAAAAAGTTCTCATTTAGAAGGTTACCCTGTTCTTAGAAAACTCTAGTAGTTAATTTTAACATTTAATAATACTTACTAATATAATTAGTGCTTGGGGGCAGAAGGACTCTATAGAATAATTGGGATATTGGCAGAAGATGAAGTTGTCTAGAGCATGCTTTAATATATGAATAATGCTGTTTGTCACAATAAAAGGATTACAATTAAAAGTTGATACGCTTTAAAAAATGCATGTATAAATCATACCAAGGTTTAAGACACTGGAGAGATATATTTTACCTTAAAGTCCATGACTGATTTACTGTATTATGATTTACAAAGTTAAAACTATCCTCTGTTCTGCACATGTGGAATACTGAATTATTCAGCTCAATAAAGGAAATAATAATAATAATAATAATAGTAACCAAAATAGTAAAAATGAGGATACCTTGGTTTTGCCTGACGCATGAAGTTATAACACCACTTACTATGTAATGTTATTCTTTTCTTGCTAAAGCCAGGGGTTTAAGGACCAAGCTTTTGAGGTACAAAATCCGTACTTCTAACTACCCTGTTTCCCTGAAGACCTACCCTAAAAATAAGCCCTAGTATGATTTTTCAGGATTTTTGAGGGTGTTCAAAATATAAGCCCTACTCCAAAAATAAGCCCTAGTTACAGTTCATAAAAAAGTCCATTTAAATAGTGCTCAGGCAGCTATACATGCAAAAAAGTAATAAGTTTTGGAGCAAAAATTAATATAAGACCTTGTCTTATTTTCAGGGAAACAGGGCACTTAGTTCTTGCACACTATTGTTCACATCAAACTCTGTTCTGATGCCCCCTACAAACGTGCCTGCATACCAAAATTTTACAGCAGCAGATTAAATTGAAAATCATTAAACAAATAGCATTTTTTAAGTTCTTTCGAATAATATTTTTTACCTGAGTTTCTAGATTTAGTTGTATTTGACACCTAGATGTGGCCACTTGTTTATTTACTCCTGATCCTTACAAAATTCAACCACCAGCTCTGCTTCTGGGTAAAAGAGAACAGAGGTCAGCACTTATTTCTGGTAAGACATCTATTTTCTGCTACTGATTTTTTAAAATAGATTTGAATTGTATATTATCAACAAGTTAATATTTATTAATCGAACAAGTAAAGGCTTTCAAAACAGGTGTTACTGTGTCTCTGGAGGCACCAAATTTGTACAGACAGTTAAGGCCATAGTGGTCAAAGGCTGAAAGAAGAAAAGAGATGATCAATTTCTGCTGTTTCTATTTAAGATACGGTACTGGAGAAGGAAGTAATGAAGATTACTGATTCAAAGGACAAAGCAAAACCATGAATATGAATTTTACTTGCCAATGCTGTCACTGGTTCTCCCTGAAAGGTAGTTCTTGCACTGGTCCTTGGTTTTGGTGTTGTTTCTCTACTTTAGTCCATAATGTTTAATATAGAATAGGTTAAAACCTTTTAAACAAGAGAAGCATCCATACCTCTTCCTCTTCAATGTTTGCTCTAATACAAGAATCATACCTTCTGTTGTTTTAAATCTATTCTACAGTGACACATCTTCTCTGGGAGGGCAGGAGGCTGCTCTTCATACCAGAGCCTGCATTTTCCTAACTTTCCGTGTGGAATAAATCTCTCAGTGCCCTGAGCATATACATGCACTCCTGGGCATTATTTGCTTAGGCTCAGAGCGAGCTTTGATACTGAAACTCTACTGCACTGCAAAGGGCTGCACAACTGCCAAAGAGCTGTGAGAGACTCTGAAGTGGCCCACGCACCTTCTCCCTTCTCTCAGGATGTGCTTTTCATTTGGGCTCTTGCTTTTGGTCCATCTTTGAGCTGCATTGCAGCTACAGCAGCACAGACCCACATCCTTCGCTGATCCAGACCCTGAATCCCACCTGCAAATGCGACTACCTGGTTTGACCTTAGACCAGATCCATCATTATGGACTTGCTGATGGTCATGGCACTGTGGATAACCCTAGTAACCACCTCCAAGCCTCATGCTCTATCTTATTTGTGGAATTCCTGTTCCAGCTTCACATCGTAACATTCCCCATCTCTATGAACTTCTCTGGTGATGTGGATTCTTGGCTGACCTTCGCTGCCACTCCTGAGCCTGCCCTGCTCCGCTCCACTTGCTAAGGTAGGCTGGGACATAGCCCACTCCTCCTATTCCCTGATAAAATGGTTCTCCTGACAATCATTAAAATATCTTTGAGAAAAAAAGGATACAAATTTTAATTTATGGGTGAACTGGAGATAAAATCTTTGGACAACTCACCTGTTTTCTGGGTAAGTTGTCCAATGATGCTATCACAGGAAAAGAAAACACACCCTCCTAAAGGAAAATGCAGCAGATACTGCCAGAACAATTGTCATTGTGTTTGGGAAAGTGCCTGCTTCTGTGAGACAGTAAGGCACACTTTGCAAACATGTAATCAAGGATTTTGAGCGGAAGGACGTCAGCCTTTCGTATCCTTGTTACATCAGTAATGATATAATTAAAATTTGTTAAATGTGAAACAATTACTGAAAATGTACTTCAGTCAGCTATTGACAATTTAAGGCTTCAAATTTCCATGACTCTGAAGCTGACACAGCAGGTGAGTAAGTTTCAGGCGGAGGTACCTAAACGCTATGCAAATTCTACATTAAAAAAGGTCATACTCACACTATATTATGGACTATGATACAGAAATATCACCTCCAGAAACATAGCAGTGTGTCTGCGTAATTTTTGGAATGTGTCTATTTTAATTAAGTATGCTGAGAAACAGAGCTGATTAGTCCAGGCACAGTGTCACCCTCCAATGACTATCCTGCTTTTGGGACCTGAGCTCACAATCCCTTATGGTGTGTCACAGCATGATGCAAACGTACTGTTTCAGACTGATGCTGCCTAAGGGGGCTCTCATGAAATTATCCTTCAGTTCTTCATCGTATAAATAGTGAAATCTGTGCAACAAGACAAATCTGTGAAGGACCTCTAATGTGAATATTCAAAATTCATACAGACTTTTATATTAGAGCATTAAGTAGGTTTGCAAATTTAATAGCTTGTATGCCACCTACATACACAATTCCCATTTGGGAAAATGAGTATTCTCTAAAAATCAAATAAAAATATTTTTGTAATCTTTGTTAAGTTTTTCAGCATTTTATTGTTACAAAACAATCTGCTTTTTAATGCTAACTCTTTTAATATCTGTTTTTTAGACACACAGACTGTTATCCCTTTAATGTGGTTGTGGATACTTTCCTACTTGAATTACTGGAGATTCACAGTAAGAGCATAATTTATTACAAAACCATTTTTATCATTTCCTCTGAGACTACACAAGCAAAAAGGTGTTTCTAAGGTGTTTATATGGATCAGTCATCAGACTATACTTTTAAGAGCTGAGTTGGAAAGAATATAAATAAAAGGAAAGAATCCTTTTTTTTTCTATGATATAGAGGAACATGAGGTCAAGGATGATCATTAAACCTCATGAGGAAAGCAATTGCTGTTACGTAGCTTTTGTCTTTATAGACATTTATAACAGTATTCAAAAACATAAATTAAATTAAAGAACACAATATAAAATATTTATTTCATGAGTTTCTTTGGACTAATTCCACAAAACAAATGGTAGCAGAACTGATTCTTGTTTTTTGTCTGATTTATTTGTTTTCATATAGAAAGGTGAAACAGCTTTGCATGTGTCACATGCATATGAGACATTTTGTCAGGTCTATAAGAATACATAATTTTGGTTGAGTTATTTGAATATATCTATTAAAAAAAATTATAATGCGTGTGAAAGTTGAACTTTTGTAACACTAAAATTTTACCTTCTTGCTGAGAGCATCAAGAATTCAAAATATAGAATTAATAAAACCTTTGCAGTAAGAATATCAGCAGAATGACAGGAGACAGAGGCATTTTTCAGACCTCCAGTGAGATTGCCTGTCTTCTGCTATATGTTGTGTTACCTCTTGATATAATGTTACCACGCACAGACCAGATCGTATACCTTGTTTTGTCAAAATAGTCCTACTGAGGTGACAAAACAAGCATTTATTTGATTTACAAGTAAAAATTCTCAATATATTTTCTAATTGCAACCCACCTTTTCTTCTAGTTACTCCATGAAGATTCTCTTGCAGAGCTTGTGCCTATTTTTTCTGTATTGTGCATCCAAAGTAGGAACACAGTGATGTCAGATGTCAAATGCGTGTATCTTCATCTGTGATTTGGAAACGAGAAGTTTCTTTATAGAGCAGCTGGCATAAATACTTCACTGTGGAATCACAACACTCTTAACAGTAAAAAATCCTTTCACTTAAGCACCTGAGGCCTGATGTTACCCACAGTGATATGAGAAACAACTTTCTCTTAATGTGAAAAGGATTGTTCTCTTGGAAAGAGAGACAAAAAAGGGAATTAGGACCTGAATTCATTAAATAAAGAAACAGGATGAAGGATTTTACATTTGTTTGCTTGTTTGTTTTTGTGCATGGACATAGATATGAAAATTTATTAATCTTCTTTCAATATTAACATTACCACCAAACAAAAAATTATATATAAATGCTGTTTGTTCAATCTCCATAAGAACATAAAGTCTACCATAAAATTTCTGAGGTTTTTTGGTTTTTTGTTTGGTTGGTTTTTTTTTTCACCAGAAGAAGGTCCTGTTACTGAATTGTCTTATATCCCAACTCACACCAGTACTTTGATGGAACTATTTTGTAACCACAAAACTCTCTACTGACTTACCTCCAGAGCCTTCTAGTATCTCTCTTGGACTACACCAGCTGGAGACACAAAGAGCCTCACTTCAAGGGAATGGCTTTTTGTTTTAAAATATTCTTAATTAAATAAAAAAATAGTAATATTACAATTTTGTTTTAAAAGTTTGAAACCTCCTGTTCAGTTTCCAGACAAGTTATCAGAACAATTCTCAGAAGCCTAGCAGGGAACTTAACACCAAAACAATCTGCTACCCTATTGCAGTGGGTACCCTAAGTTCTGCTGAAATAATTGTTGATTTGCTATGTGTTAGATCTGTTCAGATGAAAACTCAGCAGACCATCTTCCTTTCAGGCTTTCAATTTTATACATCTCAGATGGGTTTAGGTATACGCTGATTTCCTATACGAAATGAAAGCAGTTGGATAGCTTTTGTGGATGTCAGTTTTGGAATAAGACACCTAAATTACATCTAAATGGTGTTTTCCATCAGTAAACTGTATTCAGAACCTGAATAATTCCGTATCTAACCCTTGGAACACACTTCAACAAACTATTCAAATACATGCTTAACTGAAGAGCATGCTATGTTGTAAAACCACTTGCACATGTATAAACTTAAGTACTTGTTTGTGTGCTGAAGAGGTCTGATAAGGTATCTGCTACAGTGGTCAAGGCCTTGTAGGAGTGATTCTTTTGGATACTCTGGCTAAGTTTTGTAGACCATTGCTCTAGCTTCCCAGAATGAGTGTCTTTGTGTGAGAAAATACACTGAATTATCTTTTTCATGTTCCAAGTTAATTGCCATGTTACAACGATGAATTTTCTGTCTCCTAGTTTATCCATGTTCATTTTGATTCCTCCATTGTTCATACTCATAGATGCACAATGACAGACACATAAACACACATTGCATCCAAATTATAATACAACCAAGCCTCAAGGATGAGTGAGTAGACCAAATACCCAGTACAATTTCTGTGGGCTAAATAAACATGTCTTATGAATGTATATAAAATGGGAAAAGCAGTTGCAAAGAAGATGGACCCAGGCTCTTCTCAGGTGTGCCGAGGACAAGAGGCATGGGGCACAAACTGAAACACTGGAGGTTCCATCTGTGTCATGTCCCACCCAGCGGTATGGGTTGAGGGAGAGGTGACTCAGGTTTATGGGTCCCCTTGGTTGGAAAACAGTATACACAATACAAATTTCCCAAATCTGCACAGCTGTGGACCTAGCCTGCCTAGAATTGTCTTGTAAATGCGTCCAAATTCCCTCTCTATAAGAGTGGAAATTCTAAGATCTCCAGATGTAGACTTCATCATCAGAGTAACAGCCTTGTGCAGGTATTTGGAAACTCATCAAGCCAAAAAATTCCTAAAAAATTTATGTTTCAACAAGAAGTATTTTGTGTTAGAAATCTTTCACTGTAGATTTCCTGTAGTTTGAAGAGTTATGTCATGGAAGGATGGGGGAAAAATGAGGAGGAACCCTGTTAATCTCTTCTTGCTCTATGTTTATGTTCTCATCCACAACAAAGCGGAGGAAAAGTAAGGGTCACAAATGCACAGGAAAAGACTCAGTTCTATCTCTTTTTCAGTAAACTGGTAAAAAGTTACGTTTTATCTGTATTTTATAACCTTTTCCAGTCACTTTCATGCCTGAACTTCAAATTCATAAACTCTGTTTCCCTGTATCACTTCTTTCTCCCTGTTTTTCTTAAATGCAGATAGTATATTTGCTAGTCTCCAGTCACACAATCATAGAATCATAGAATAGTTTGGGTTGCAAGGGACCTTCAAAGATCATCTAGACCAACCCCACTGCAATGAACAATGACATCTTCAACTACACCAGGTTGCTCAGAGCCCTGTCCAGCCTGGCCTGGAATGTTTCCAGGGATGGGGCACCTAACACATCTCTGGGCAACCTCTTCCAGTAGTTTACCACCCTCATTGTAAAAGATTTCTTCCCCATGTCTAACATGAATCTCCCCTTTTTTAGTTTTAAACTTGCCCTGTCATAACAGTGCCTGCTTAAATNGTATTTTGTGTTAGAAATCTTTCACTGTAGATTTCCTGTAGTTTGAAGAGTTATGTCATGGAAGGATGGGGGAAAAATGAGGAGGAACCCTGTTAATCTCTTCTTGCTCTATGTTTATGTTCTCATCCACAACAAAACGGAGGAAAAGTAAGGGTCACAAATGCACAGGAAAAGACTCAGTTCTATCTCTTTTTCAGTAAACTGGTAAAAAGTTACGTTTTATCTGTATTTTATAACCTTTTCCAGTCACTTTCATGCCTGAACTTCAAATTCATAAACTCTGTTTCCCTGTATCACTTCTTTCTCCCTGTTTTTCTTAAATGCAGATAGTATATTTGCTAGTCTCCAGTCACACAATCATAGAATCATAGAATAGTTTGGGTTGCAAGGGACCTTCAAAGATCATCTAGACCAACCCCACTGCAATGAACAATGACATCTTCAACTACACCAGGTTGCTCAGAGCCCTGTCCAGCCTGGCCTGGAATGTTTCCAGGGATGGGGCACCTAACACATCTCTGGGCAACCTCTTCCAGTAGTTTACCACCCTCATTGTAAAAGATTTCTTCCCCATGTCTAACATGAATCTCCCCTTTTTTAGTTTTAAACTTGCCCTGTCATAACAGTGCCTGCTTAAATGTCTGTCCCTATCTTTCTTGTAGGCCCCTTTCAAGTACTGAAAGGCTGCAATAAAGTCTCCCTGGAGCCTTCTCTTCTCTGGGCTGAACAACCCTAACTGTCTCAGCTTGTCCTCATAGCAGAGGTGTTCCATCCCTGTGATAATTGTGGTGGCCGCTTTCTGGATCGTCTCCAACAGGTCCATGTCTTTCCTGCACTGAGAGCTTCAGAGCTGAACACAGTATTCCAGATGGGGTATCACCAGACCAGAGGGGCAGAATTACCTCCCTCAACCTGCTGGCCATGCTCGTGTTCATACAGATATGATTTGCCTTCTGGGCTGCAAGCACACATTGCTGGCTCCTGTCCAGTCTTTTGTCCACCAGTATGCTGAAGGCCTTCCACAGGGCTGCTCTCAATCCCTTTGTCCCCCAGCCTGTATTGAAACGAGGGGTTGCCCTGACCCCTCTGCAGGACCTTGCACTTGGCCTTTTGAACCTCATGAGGTTTGCATAGACCCACTTCTCGACCTTCTGCTTCAGTATACAATCCTTCCAGGTAGATCATTGATTGTAGATTCATAATCTAAACTATCCAGTTCCTCCCAGTTCAGCACATCATAATGAAGAATCATGAGTATGCACTTAAAACTAAAGTAAGACATATTCACTGATGACATAGTGGTTGATCTCCCTTTTTCAATTGATTTTTAAAGTGATTTTCTACTGTCAAATACAGTGTCATCAAAAGCACAAGGTTTACTTAGCAGAAATACAGCCAGTGAGGACATTACTCTTTCATTTCAGCTGTTGTTCCTGAATCATGAGCTATTTTACAACTTTACAGTAGCCAAAAGGTCTGCACCAATAATTGACAATTCATGAACACCCAAACTTGCTTATTGAAGGTTAGACAAGAAATACATACACAGAAAAATGTCAGCCGCTAAGAAAATGCAGGTTTTACAGTTTGTTCTTCTCTTGAGGATGATTACTATTTCTTCAGAGAGTTAAGGCAAGGTCAGGTGAAGAAGAAGATTTGGAAATATCTGATGCCAACAAACAGTAGTCTACAATATATTTATTTACTTAGATATGGATTTCATGCCTTTTAATAGATGTAATAGTAAAAAAAAAATAAAAATTCCAGCTATTGTAACAGCAAGCAAAGATATCTTTCGAATCTTCTACATGAAACAGAAATACAGTTTGATCTTCTGTATAATTAAGATGACTTTTCTCTTGGGTTAAGCCTAGCAACATATATTCGTCTAAGCCTATCTTCTGGAATGGATCTGATGCAAAAAATCTGTGATGGACAGAATTTATTATTCTCCTTTGGAGTTAATTACAGCAATTAATTATTTCACTGTTAAATATGCCTACTTCTGCTTTTAGTTTATCTAATTTAGTTGTAAGGCACTGATTCTTCCTGTATCTTTTTATTAAAACATTTTTTAATGCATAGTACTTTCTTCATTTGAAAATGCTTTAATTCTGTGATAGAATTTCTCAACAGTAAAGAGTCCGTTAAAGAGCAAAGCTAATTGTCTGACATTTAATATCTATAGGTAATTAGAAAATGTATACAGTCTTTTCCTGTGCTAGTTAAAGCATAAATCAGAGCTTTTCCCTTAGGTTTGAATGCATTCAGTGTTAGCTTAACATTTTTATGAATACTATCCAATAGAGTTCTTAGATATGGACAAATTTTGATTATATTCCTGGTGTTTATCCATGTTTTTGAAGGAGAAATGCTACTTAATTTAATCTTTATCCTTTTCTGCCTATTCTCATTTAGAAGTTCTGGAAAATAATATTTTGTTTATGTGAACATAGCTGTGATACAGTCACTATACCATAGCTTTGAGATAATTATCTTTAATAATGATTCAGCTCTTTAGATATTGCTATTCCAAATTCATGTATGTAGGACTCATTCATAATAACAATTTGCCTTTTTTATGACCACCTTTTATTTTACGAACCCAAATGAGGAACTGACTTCTTAAAATCATTCTTCTTTCATTCTTCTATAAACAGTTACTAAAAACCTTTCTGATTTTTGTATGTGGAGTAGGGGCAACAATGATAACAAAATCAGAGAAATGGTACTATGGGGAAAAAAAAGAAAAAAGAAGAAACATCTGTGCTTGGCTTTATTCTGCAAGTTTTATAAAAAAATATTTCACAGATTGCAGTCAGAAGCAGTGATTATTGAACAAAGTCTTTCCCAAAGCACTCTGATTTTCCTTTACAGTGGCAGTTCTATTCAGAGCTGAGCACTTTCATATTTGGAATATACACTGAACTGTGACAATAGGCATCCTGATATTCAGCTGATGAGAGCTATAGAAAATCCTAATACTAATATGGCTTCATGGGACTATTCAATGATATAAAAAATGGGGGAAAAAAAAGGAAAAAGAAAGAAAAATAATATTCAGAATGATATTCTCTATATCTAAAGGCTGTGCTTTTAGGGTAACACAGGAACTGAATGGCTATAGTTCAAAGATTGACTGCCCAAAGGGCTAGAAGGCAAACAAAATCTAGATATTATCTCTTTGCATTTTTAGCCTCTGTAGATGTAAAACTCCTGTTCTCAGAATGAATTGTTAATACTTTTCAAAGTTTCAGAAATTTTTATAAAAGTTTTGTGGTTTTTATTCCATTAGCTTTTGTTATCTTATTTTCCAGTTAAGAATTTTATATTGTTTTGTCAGTAGAAAACTTCAACGCACTCATATAAGATCGCTGTCTGCCTCACTGTTTTTGTTTTGTTTTTCCCAGAAACAAATGATACAGAATTAAGGTGTGCAGGTTTTCTTATATAGATGGTTTGGCTGAGAACAATTGGCATGAATCTGGCACGGATAACTGTCTGAAATCTCCCCTTGAACTTGCATGGCTGATAATGACCCTTTTGTCTTCCAGAGCTATGAACCTTCCTCTAAACCAGCCACCATTTTCCTAAGAGACCACAAAATCTTCAGTTTGAAGAAAGTATAAAAGTTCTCATGTTATGAATGACTACCACACTTCTCAGTGGGATTGGATAAGACTCACTGCACTGTCAGCTGGCCTCGGCATTTCCACTGACCCATGTTGCAGCAAGGTCATAGAGGCCCAGGGCAAAAAGAGAGGCTGAAAAAGTCTGCAGGATGTAAACTAATGCAGAATCAGAACTTTCAGTAACCTTTCCAAACAGGAGTCAAGGTGAAAGTACTTGCATCTTTGCCCTGTGTGACTCTCCTCTAGGTGACTCTCCTTACTGTTGAAAACAGTTTTCTTCATTACTGCTGTTTTCAGCAGCCTCAGGCCCCAAAAAGCACCTACACTGTATTCCTTTTGATTCACAGTATTCACTTGGATTTAACCTCTGCCCCATAGTGTTAATCTCTCAGTCAATGTCAAAAGAGGAAAACAAGTAGTAGAAATGTACTTAAGAATAACTGAACCAATGTCAATGACAAGGGAATATTATAGAGTTCTTCCCTGCAAGTTATGATGTAGCAGAAAAGATTATCAATCCATGTTAGAGAGTGACGACTTCTACGAAACAAAGGTAGTAGTGGAAGAAAATATATTAGACCAAATGATTTATTATGGTGTAACAATAGACTTTTAATTATTATGTCATAAGGAGATGAACAAGGAAACTAGTATGTCTGCTAAAAGTGTTATTTCATGAAATGGAAGTGAGAATGTTATTTGTTTGGTTTTAATACTGGAAAATATTTATAGAATGATAAGGAAAAGTTTGCACTGGATGATGAAGAGCTTTTGAGACAGAATGATAAGGACTCCTTATAGCCTCTGAGACAACTTAGCACTTGCATTAACATTCTTCAGATTTTGTAAAATACAGTTGTAAATGCCCAAAAATATTTTTATGAGATAGATATTTTAAGGATCTCTGTTGTTTGTTACTGTTTTTGTCAACTTTGATTGCAAAGGCAAGGTTTTAAATCTCCATGATTTTCTATTTTACATGTATTAAAAAAGTGAATGTCATTGTGTGAATTCATGGCTGCTATATTTTATAAAAACAACTTTTATCTGTTTTTTATCTCCAACAGCTTTTCCAAAGGCAAATAATTTATAAAACAATCAATAAACCCTACACTAAGATATACACAGCTTTGCTATCAACCTGATAATTGAATAGGAACTCGATAATGTAGTTGTAATTATTAAAAAAAGATAGAAAATATGTAAAAACACCTTTTAGAAAGCCAGTAAATTTTATTACAATAAATCCATGATAAAGGATTTATCTAGAAGATCCCATTTTAAATTGAGGAAAAAGTTCAATTTTAAGGAAAAATTTCAATTGAAATATATATATATACATCCATAAACACACACACTTTCAAAGCTCCATGTAGGAGTAAGAAAAAAAAACCCACAAACTCCAAATATTTTAACAGTTTAATGAATAAGAGTTTGTAAAACTGGAACAGAATTTTTCTGAAACATGACAGTATTTACATGTAATGTCAGTTTTAGCTATCCATATGGTTTTCCAATACACCATTTTTTAGAATGGGGTAGAATGTAGCAAAAGTGTAAATATGTAATATGTATTTGTAAAAACAAAAAGCTAGGAAGTTTTAGCATTCCTTTCTGTTTTGACTTTCGGATATTACTATTCTAGTCTGGTGTCTTCTGTGATATTTAATGTAAACATTATTTAATGTCAGCATGTCACGCTTATTTTCTTGATATCATTAATATTTTTATCTTAAATTTTGCTAGAAGTCTCAAATTAGGGATTGTTATCAGATATACATGCACAGTTTACAGTAGAGGGAAAAAGCTAGTTGATAATGTATATACTGAAAACCCAGCACGCCAAGGAAAGATGTCCTTTCTCAATATAGAGAATCACATAACTGTTATATGGTCCTCTGTATGTTTGACTTCTTCGTTTATTTGTTTTAAAAAAATAGTGACTAGCAGAATGTGGAAATACTTTGAGATCAAGTAGATCCTGCAGGTAGTTGAGGACAGATATGTCCCTCAGCCTTAAAAGCATGCTGAGATGAGGCATCCATACTTGTGTGTGTACTTTCCAGCTAATTTATAGCTGTAGACTATTAAATCTATTAAAAAAAAAAAAAAAGTTGATGGATAATATTCCAAATGAATAGTTTAGAACTAAAACCTGAATATTCCTGAGGAAAATTAGTTCTTTGGGTGGGAACTCTCCAGCCATGTATCTCCGTATATGAAAAAATAGACAGGCTGGGGAAAATGGAGTGACTTGGTAGTAGGTGACTAACTGAACTCCCACCAACTCTCACAACTTGATTAATGGGTGCAGGAGATCTCTAGGTGGGAATTTCAGACTGTCCTGGAAACTTCCTCCAGGCAGCTCCTTCTGTGCAAGGACAAAGTTGTGTAACTATGTTAACTAATGTCCCGAGTGCAGAATCTGGCCATTCCCTCCAGAGACTCCTCTAAGTGTTTCCTGCTACAAAATGGTTCAAATTCTATGTAGATAGATAAAATACTTGTAATTAAGCAAACAAACTTCATGGAGATGCACAATGGTCGCATAGGACAGTACTTTGTACATGCATTAAAAAGTTAAGAGATGTTTTACATGTACGTTAAGAAAATCCATGACAAGGGATCATACATGTGCTGAGGTGGTCACAAAGCACTATGGGCCAGCTGCATTATGAGACTCCAGCAGAAGAGTCAGACTTGATCCAGCTGAAGTTGCTGTTACAGTCTTGCAACAGAGACTCCTATTTCCATCTGGACAGTGACTAACTGTCCTGTTTCTGAGTTTCCCCACTGAGAGTTGCCTTATTAAAAGGACCAAATAAATCAACTTTGTTTGTTTACTTGCTTTTAAACAAGCTGCCCATGCAACAAGGAGAGAAATTATATGAAAACTCCATAAGGATGTCAATTTAGTTGCATGGGAATATTTTCATAATTGGTGCAACGTTTACAAATAAATCTACAGTGACAAGACTATTTTACTGTTGTGACTATAGAGCTACATTGTATCCTTGCTCTGTGCATTTTATCTATCTGTAATCATCACCCAAATTATAAACAATGCTTAATATAACAGTTTTAGTCTGCTATTCTTAAATGCTGAAACATTAAACCTATCAATATTATTTTGTGGTGGGGTTCTGTTTAGCTAAACTAACAGTGAACAAAGGACATAAACTATCATAAAATAAACCATCATGAAACAGTTATCTATTTACCTATTTGCTTCTCAAATGCAATTCAAATATTCTTTGAAATGATAATAATTTTTAAAAATGAGATTGGGAGAAGGGGAAATTTTGAAAAAAATGTATGAGTTCAGAAAAGTAAAAACAAAATGGAAATGAAATTGAAAATAGATCAAGAATGGGCATATTATGTCAGTCTCTAGAGACCTGAAAAAGAGTCAAACACTACATCTACAATTTCTTGTGCAAGACACCTGCTTTAACAACCGTTGTTACCAATAGAAATAATCTCGCAGACGTTGTTGGCAGTTACATTGGAGATTTTTACATCAAATATGGAACAGTTAATGAAATATGTCAATGTTCACCTAGTTCCATTTGTCTTTAGAATAAATATGCTTGCAAAAAAAAAAGGTTTAATTTTCAAAGCCAAATAGAAAGCTTACTCAGCAGGTCTTTCAACAAGAGATTTGAATGAGAAGGCAAGGAAAATCTGAGATGGTTTTTGAAAATGAAGAGTAACATCTGCCGTCTCAGTCACGGTAATCAGATATGGCTTCTAAGAGACCCCATATAGCATGTACCTGTTAAACTTTCAATGTAATCCGTCTTTGTTATACAAATATTTCTATAAATATTGCACCCCCAAAAAATATTTTATTAATGAACATAAAATATTTTTTTTTGCAAATACTTACACTTTATCGAAGTGTAAGTAAACATTTATGGTAAGGGAGTTCTTAGGATAATTATTCTAAATATTTAATGTTCATTTAGTATTAAAATTATTATTACATAAAATACTTTTTCAATATTAATAAAACTATATTAGGAAACTGTAACATGGTTTTAAAAAATGGTATCACATATACAAAAGTGCTGAAATAAACACACCAGTTTCATTCAGTGGGATTTGGAATCTTAATATCTTATGAGTGTCATAACGATCCAATTCCTCTCCTGAATCCTATTTCAGGCTTTAAAAATCTGACTTTATTCAAGTACTTTCAGCTTTCACAGTGAATGCCTGAAAACAATGTGATGAGAATTTAAGTCAGCACGACCTCATGCATTTGTGGTTTTATTGATGTCACCTCTTTGTTTGATAGATCCTGCTGACTGTATCACAGGAACCTATGGTAACCTAGGGATTGTAGATATTTATGAGAAATATTCTGGTTGATAAGTGTTAGTTTTGCAATGCTAAGTGTTGACAATGTCTAACTGCAATGTTTTTCTGCTGGAAATTAAACCCTTGATAATTACTATACCAGTAAGTCAGTACAGTAAAATATCTGTGAATCAATAGATTGAGGAAATTGTTGCTCAGATTCCTAATATTCTTCTAGTTTGTTTATTTGTTTGATTTGATTTAGTTTGATTTTTTCATTTGTTTTGGGGTTTTTGGGAAGGTGGGAAGGAAAGTCTAGGAGGTAAGATACAGTTTACCTGGTGCCAAATGACTATACTACACAGATGGTTCACAGCTTTCTAAAGAAAAGATATCTCATAAACTTTTCCTTCCCCAACTCTGGGCCCTTGTATGAAGAACCATACTGATTTTTTATCTGTTTCAAAGAGGGAGTAACAAATTATTGTCCCCATCTCCTCAGTATCTGAGCCTCATTACTCTTCCTTCTTGTTTTCTGAATGGTTGTCTGGTACCTGATGACCAACCCATCTCCCAGCTAGGAGTTAGGACAATGTGCTAGATGACATAGTGGGAGAGTGCTACAATCAGTTCAGTAGCTGCAATTCTGGGAGGACATTTTAAATGACCTGATGACAGACCACCTTCAGGGCCTTTCCTTTAAGGAAACAGGTATTTGAACAAGTATAAGTCCTTGCTATTGCTTCACTTTGAGAGGAGCAAGTGGAGTTGCATACAAGAAAAACTTTAAAGGAGTTAGGGATGTAAGGTACAAATGTAGCTTGTTAAGCCATGGTGTCTAGAACACAATCCAAGAAGGATGCTCTCTGATTCTCCCACCATGACTAAGGCAACAGCTTTTATCCTTTCCAGTTTTGTGGAATTTTTTATCTTTTGTGATGTTCATCCTTTACCTATTTAGTTCTCTGGAGGCACCATCCATCTCTCCTGTTCCCAGGCTTTAGCAGTTCCCTGGTTTTTGACTGAAGACTATATTCAAATAATAATAATGGCAGTTCATCAATGCCCCATACATAATGCTCCTGACTAAAGGGTCCACACAGCTGGACTTCTTCATTCACAGGAGCTGTCCTCCTCCTCTTGCAAGCAAAGCACTTGCAGTAGAAAGCCTGTTCTCTGTGTCTCTATACTGTTTAAAAAGACATATTCAAAGGCATTCTTTTGCCTTTTGATGAACTGTCAACACACCTTCCTGCTGTCTTCTCACTCCTGTTACATCCAAGAACTTATATGCAAGAAGGCATATAGCTTTAAGCGAAAGTCAAGCATGGGATGAACCGTAGCCAAACAGAAAAGTGTCAGAAAACATTTTCAAACAATAAAAGACTGAATTCTTAAGAAACCAACATGACCCACGACTTGTATATGTGATTTGGCTGTGAATGTATGAGGAGGACAAATTAGGAAAGCTTTTGTGATCAAAGCAACATTCAAAATGAATATGATGCTTTTAAAACAAAATTGGTTTTGCTGAATCAGCATTTTGTAAAGAAAAAGTTGCTAGGGTATTCCTGACCAGCCTAATACCTAGCCCAATATATATCTTCTACTACTATATCTGGAATAGATCAATGGTCAGGGGACATCAGGTAAAAATTTTAAAAAAAAATTCATGGAATTCACATAGATATGATGCCATATTTAACCAGATTTTAGAGTTTAGTGTGTTAGAATCACGATTTTTTTAACACTTTAGAAATAATAGCAAAGTGCTGCTTAAATTGTTAAGCATATATATGCATTTCCTATCTTGATATAAACAAATAAGTGATAGTGTTTGCAGAATTACGGTATCAGGATTGATCTTCTCTTGGCTTGCAGAAGGTTGAAAAATAGGTCAGTCCTGTTAAATGCTTATACATCACGTTTCTTCTGAGACAACTTTTTGTTTATTATTATCACTCGGATGGTATACAAGAGTATATCCTTAATCATAAATTTTATAAGATTGATATATACTAAGCCGAATACAAAAGATCTATTGCAAAGCTCATATTTTTAAACAAGCATGATCATTGATCTCCTTTTGGAATTCTCACTTAAGTTATGCATCAAGAACAGCTTTTAGTAATTGATATTATTTGATAAAATAGAGCTAATAGAGACACCAAAAGTGTGTCTGATCATAACCCTTGTTATTGCCTTTCATGACTATTTATGAAGATTGTGCCTTTTCAACGTAATAGCCATCTATTAATCAGTGTTATGGCCCAGTTATTTTCACTTTATTGCATTTTGTCTAGTCAGTTTTTAAATAATTACTATTGTAATAAAATCACTCTGATCTCTCTGTAGTATTTCTGAGCAGTTAGTACAACCTGCTGTTTAAGGATGACATTCATGCCTGCAGGTTCAAATTATGCATTTTTTTTTACCAGTCAGCATTCATAGCTACATTTCACACGTCTTTTCATGTGGTGTACTGTATAGAAGAAGCAATTGAAAATTTTCCCATATTAGCTGTACTTGTGAATGCTTGTTGATTGTCGTATAAACTCTTTTTATAATTCAGACACTTGGCCACTGGCTGAACTGATTCTTGTAGATCTATGCCTGCAATTTTATACAGTAATAATGTAATCCTGATAAAGGAATTGGAAACCATTTTCATCTTCTTGACATATTTCGATGGGATGCATACTAATAGCAAGGTCAATCATTGACCATTCGTCTTAATCTGGTTTTTGAGAGGATGAGTAGTATACTGTTGGCACACATATTTCTTCAAATGATGCCCAGTAAAATATGTACACTTCCATGGATGCTACAATAGTGTTTATTTCAAGACACGCACTAACCAGTATGAAGTCCTGGATGACACACGTTTGTCTGTTTGCTCCTTCCTTCCTTCCTTCCTTCCTTCCTTCCTTCCTTCCTTCCTTCCTTCCACTTGCCATCTGTTCTTGTTATCATGTATGTTTTCAGATAGGGAAATTAATTTAACATCATCATTAACTTCTGTATCTCATTTGATGTCCACATTTATAAGAAAAGAAACACACTTCTTAATTCGTGAAATAAGGACAGCCTGAAAATACTTATGTTAGAACATTTTATGATCATCCCTTTTTAATATTAAGACTAGTGACTATTGCAATCCCTACTTTCTCTTCTTTATTATTTTTCATTTTTTATTACAGTTTTTTTTTCTTTTTAAGGTAAATTTAGATTTTAAAGTTCTTGTTCCTCAAGCAGTGCATGTGATACAGGGCAGTAAGAGACTGCAGGACCTCAAGTACATGCTCTCTTCTATTTTGTTGTGTAGAGCAAACTAAACTGCAGTTCACAGCAACACCAATGTCTGAATGCTGCCAAAAGCACAAAATAGCTCATATTTTCTTGTTCCAGGATTCAGGTAAGAGCAGAGCTATGGCCTTTCACACTTCCTGACAAGGTGGTGGTGGGTTTTTTTTGTTTTGTTTGTTTGTTTGTTTTTCATAAAATACTTTCTGCTGCAATAGTTCATCATTTATTGACTATGTGAAATACATAATAACAATGACAATGTAAAAGGGCTAATAAATTGCTAGTCCTTCTACAGCTATAAAGTAACATAAAAATAGCAATGGAACATTTACAGTTCTTGACATGACACAGCGTGTGCAGAATATTATCGTCAAAAATTAGTTTTATTTGGAAGAAGCTACCAAGGGCAAGTTCATCATTAAAAACAATTGCATTTTAAGATGGATATTAAAAAAAAAAGGTGGGTAACTCATTTGTCTTGAATGAGTTGACCATATAACCTTGAATGAAAAAAAAAAAATTACTATACATCCAAAGGATTAAGGCAGACACTGACAAATTGATACAAGTCTGTCAATAAATCACACAAAATTGTTTAATCTGTCATTGAAGAACTCTGGATTGTTTAATGTGTTAAAGTGTTCGAACAATATAATCTTTTAGCAGTTTTTACAGATGTAGAATGTCAGTATTTTGCATGTTTGTGCTATCAGCTCCAATAGCCTTATAACTTCTTGTCTCTGGGTCACAATACCATCACCTTTTCCAAGTTGCAAAGAGACTCTGCAAGAATGTTACACATAATTTAAGAATAGAAACCAATTATTTTTTTATGTAAATATATTCAGTAGATGGCCAAGGCTAATAATCACTTAACACTTAATATGCTCTCTATTTAAGATGCTATTTAGGATTTACCTAGTGTGTCTTTGCTGGCAGATAGTCACTAGTCAGAGGGGGAAGGGTGGCCTCGCTTGCTTCTTGGAAGGGGTTGATCCTTGGTGTTGCTAAATCATCATCTTTCCACTTTTTTTTTTTTCCTTTAGGATTTTATAAGTTTTTACATCAGTACTTTTTGTCTCTAATCTCCGAGCTGCTGACTGCCGTATCTCAATTATCCTACCTCTTTCAGGACTTTAACCTTGTTAATCTTTTATGGTTCTTTCCTATGCACTTTCTCACAGCCGTTTCTCACAATTATCCCTTTCTCAAAACTTTGAACCAAGCTTACACACAGCTGGATTGAATCAAAACTTGACTTTCAATCATAGGCAGTGGAACCACTATTTACACAGATTTAGCATCCTCCATAAACACAAAGTTCAATGCAAGTGCGGTCTGTATGGAAGGAAGATACACATCAGAGAGAATGATCATATACATGGTTTTAAGGCACCCTTCCAGTATTTTATTGCCAGGTTACCTTACCTAACTAAAAAGCGGTTAACACTAAACTAAAATGATTACTTCGAATCAGTGGATATCTCTTCATTAACTTCATTTGACTTTTTACCTCATCTGGTGAATAGGATTGACATACCATAATAACTAAAAAAGTGGTAGCTTAAAAATGCCATCGGATAGCTTGGTGGTGGAACATGCTAGATTTTTTCCCAAAATTCAGAGTTTATTTGACCAAGCACAGAGGAAAAAAATATTTAGGAGGAGGAAAAGAGTTATAAATTGACCGATAGCTATGTAGTAGGAAAATATAAGGCTATGTAAATTTAAAAAAAAATAATAAAATTTAGTCTTACTATTCAGAAACTGTAATTTTCTCATTAAAATAGATGGGAAGGGTGTAAGAAAAATTCCTTCCAACCCTATCTCAGTTCAGAAGATTTATCTCATGGCCAGCCTCTTGGAACGTATGCACAACTTAAATTCCTCACAGACATAGGAAGTTACCTACAGAGATAAGCTGGTAAATAAAGGGCCTGGGATTTTAAGTTAATGATCTTTGCGGGAAAACATGAAAATGAGTGATGCACTCACAAGTTCTGAGAAGACAGATGTTGTCGTAACCAGTTAAAATCACTCAGCTCTCCACAGTTTTTCAGATCTGCCTTCATTCACCGTAAACTGTGTTTCCAATTTGGTTGACTGAGTGGAATTATACTTTTAACTTACAATGTTATCTGTGGTAACCCTCCTCATTGCCATATTATTGATTACAGTGGCTAACAGTAAATAACACTTCTTGCTGACGGTTTACAATAACAGTTTGCTACCAGGTTAGGGTCACAGTATTTCTAAGTGGACACAACTTTAGGGACAACAAAATATATTAAAATGAAATTGCTAAGAAAAACAAACAAAAAAAAAACCCAAACCATGGTTATTTTACGATCCATCTGAGTCTTCCCTAGTGTGAAAATAAAAGTGGCAACAGTGACTGAAGCCTTTACAAATCCCATTTTCTGGGGTATGGTGCAGTCTGGTTACGACACGGAAACAACTGATGGCAGGTCCCAACTTTTCAAAACTGAAATGATGATCAAAGAGCATATTTCAGCAATCAAGGCTTACATGGAACACAGGCTACCAAAGGACATAACAGTATTTTAGCCAGTGTTCCCATGTATCAAAAAAAAAGAGAATATTTTTCAACTATAAATATTTTGCTCAATAAAAACCTTAGTTAGTTGAAAAAGTTTAAGACTTAATTTTAATAGAGAATGGACATTTAACTTTTGCCTTTTGTAGGTCCTGGGGCTTAAAACAAGAGCAATAAAACATTACAGAGTAAGGAAAACTAAGTCTTTTTTAACAAAACAATAAGGAATTGCTGAATGCAAACTGTAGAGCTGGCTGAGCAATCATGATGGGTGGAAATGTTAAGAAAGTGGAAAGTTTGCTTCCTGTGAATATTTGCAGGGAATTAATGTCATGAGTGAGATCTTGACTCCTTTCAATTCGTTGGCAAAACCCCAATTAATTTCAGTAAGACTTCAGTTTCAGTGACAAGAGAGAAGAATTAGTGGAGAAGAAGCATAAAAAGAAGAGATCAAGATGAAGAGGAAAAATTGTGGTTAACAACCCTGCCTCTTCAAAAATTGCATATTTATATATTAAGATTATAATACACAAACATACATTTACACATTCATGTACTAGTCAAAATACAAGTCTACGGATGAATAAATTCATGAAGAGACAATGGAAGCTCATTTTGGTTCTGAGATCCAGTGGATTTCTTTTAGAGCAGGAGACATCAGGTTGTATTATGATATAGAGCTCTTTAACCTTCGGTTTTGACATTATATGATTGTAAATATTGAGCTCTAGGGTGTGCTTAATTGTAAGATATGGTATAGATAAATTTCTAATATTATGAAAATTACACTTGGTAGATAACAGAGACTTCATTTTCTTCTTTAAGACACATACTTAAAGGTAAAATTTGGCTGCAATGATACAACAGTACATAGGCTAAGAATTCTGGAAAGATGTGTTGTAACTGGAGTTCCTTGGGCATTCATCAAATAGTGCTTTATATCTGGTAATCGCTGATGCCTCTGAACAACACGTTTTGCTGAAATGTGTAGTTTCAGTTAGCAAGTTTGTTCCTGTCCAGGAAGGACTTCTAAACTACTGAAATAGAATATGAAGAAAACAGATTCTGGTTAATCAATATATTATCCATCTTGCTCTATATTACAACTCCAATTAGAATTAAAACAAATATTTTATTGCACCCAGAAGAACAACTATTACTTCTACCAAAATCAGCCACATCCTCATGTATTTATACCGTTGTCATATCTCTTACATGTAATTTTCTTGTGAGTACTCTGAAAAACAAGGAAAAGTCCTGAACAGGAATATTTTTCTTGATTTTCATTTCAGTCTTTCTGCAGACAGGAAAAAAATCCTGAGCTGTTTTTATTTGTGAAAGTGTTTCTTCTGATTGCTATGTATAAAGGAAGTAACTCTAAGAGTATGTACTCTATTTCATTGATTTTTTCTTGTCTGCAGAGAAGCCAATGACAGAGCTCAGACATCTCACAATGCTCAGGACAGAAGTAATGGTGGTGTCATCAGAAAAGTACTGTCAGAAGAAAAGGAAACACTTTTGAACTTGGTGATAACAGTAACTCTGTAACTATCTTTGTAAATCATTAAATAGTAAAGTTAAGCTTTGATACCTTAATACAACATTCTTACAGAGTTCTGCTAATAGAACATTTTTCTCATCAGTAATTCAAATTGAAACAGTATTTAACAGTGCCAAAAAAAGGTAACAATTAGGAAATCAGTTTAACAGGACATATTTTAATATGTTGACAATAGTTTCAATGAAGGCATTTCCTTCTCCTGCAGGAGATAGAGTGTCAAAAAAAAAAAAAAAAAAATCAATATCCTCTCCAGACAATAAACCCTGATTAGCTTTTACTGCCTGTGGTATCTTACATAGAGATACTAACTTTTCTGCTTCCAAGAAAACTGCTTTTGTATTTCCAGATACATGAAGGACAAGAGGGTATTTGGGACTAGTCAGCATGAATTCAAAACATGATCTCATGAAAAGTCAGCAAAGGGAAGTGCAAAATCCTGGTTGAAGGGAGAATAATACCAAGCACCATTATATTCTGGGAGCCAGCCAGCTGGAAAACAGATTTGTAGAAAAAGACCTAGGATTGACCTTGTGCAAAGAAGGCTAATGGTATCCTGGGCTGCATTAGGCAAAGTATTCGCGGCAGGTGGCTGGAGGTGATCTTTCCATTTTACACAGCACTGCTAAGGCCCCATCTGGAGCAATGTGTTACAGAATCACAGAGGTATGGAACGGTTGAGGTTGGAAGGACCTCTGGACTCATCCTGACTAACCACCACTACTCAGGCAGGGCCACCTATAGGAGGTTGCCCAGGACCTAGATGATCCTTGAATATCTCCGAGGAGGAGAGGCTCCACAGCCTCTCTGAGCAGTGGCAGTGCTCAGTCACTCCCACAGTAGAAAGTGTTTCCTTATGTTCAGACCGAACCTGCTGTGTTTCAGTTTGTGTCCATTGCCTCTGGTCTTGTCACTGGGCACTACTGAAAAGAGCCTGGCTCTGTCCTCTTTCCATCCTCCCTTGAGTTATTTATATGCATTGGTGAGTTTCCCCCTGAGTCTTCTCCAGACTAAACAGTCACAGCTCTCTCAGCCTTTCCTTATAGGAGAGATGCTCCCTTCCCTTCATCGTCTTTGTGGCCCCTCATTGGACTCTTTGTAGTATGTCCATGTCTCTCTTGTACTGAGGACATCAGAAATTAACACAGTACTTCAGGTGTGGTTTCAGCACCGCTGAGAAAAGTGGGAGGATCACCTTCCTTGTTCTGCTGGCAACACTCTGCTTAATGCAGTCCAGGATACTATTTGCATTCTTTCCAGCAAGGGAACATTGCTGGCTCATGTTCAACCTGGTTTCCACCAGGACCCCAAGGTCCTTTTCTGCAAAGCTGCTTTCCAGCTGGGTGTAAGACAGTATGTATCAGTGCATCGAGTTGTTCTTCCCCAAGTGCAGGAGCTTGCACTTCCCCTTGTTAAACTTCAGAAGGCTCCTGTTGACATGTTTCTGCAGCCTGTCAAGGTCCCTCCGTATTGCAGCACAACCCTCTGGCACATCAGCCACTCTCCCCAGTCTGGTGTTTTCTGTAAACTTGCTGAGAGTACAGTCTGCCTTGTCATTCAGGTCATTTATGAAGATGCTGAACAGGATTGGACCCAGTATTGATCCCTGTGGTGTACCACTAGTCACTGCAACTAGATTTTGAGCCACTGATCACCACCCTCTGTACCTGGACGTTCAGCTGCTTTTCCATCCACCTCACTGTTTGCTCATCCAGCCCATACATCAACAGCTTCTCTCTAAGGATGTTGTGGGAGACAGTGTCAAAGGCCTTCCTGAAGTCCAGCTAGACAATATCCACTGCTCCCCCGTTATCTACCAGGCCAGTCACTTCATCACATAGGTTTATCAAGTTGGTCAATCATGACTTCCCCTTGGTGAAGTCATGCTGACTATTCCTGACCTGAGGTGTTCAACTCAAATCTCCCCAGTAAAAGAAACACATGGACACAGTGTATAGCACAGATATAGAGGTACTGGAGAGCCCAACAAAGGGCCATTAAGATTGTTAAGGGACTGGCACGTTTTTCATATGAGCAGAGGATGAGAAAGCTGGAACTGTTTAGCTTGCAGAAGAGAAAGTATGGGGGATTTTATCAACGTGTATAAAAATCTGAAGGTAGGGTGTAAAGAAGGTGGATCCAGGCTTTTCTTAGTGATGTCCACTGACAGGACAAGAGGCAAGGGGCACAAACTGGACCACAGGAAGTTCCATCTGAACTTAAGGAAACACTTTATAATGGTGAGGGAGACTGAGCACTGGAACAAATTGCCCAGTGAAGCTGAGGAATCTCTGTACTTGGAGACATTCAAAGACAGTGTTGACATGGTTATGGAAAACTTGGTTTGGAGATGGACCACACGACCTCTAGGGTTGCTTTCTAACCTCAACCAGCCTGTGATTCTGTGGAAAATCTACTCATTTTTCTGTCTGTCTTGTCTGCTATGGCTTGATGACCCACAGAGGTACATTAAAATGTAGGTTGTCAAAGATACTGGCAGACCAGATTGCTACCTGTTTAGAATTTTTTTTATAGAGTATGACTAAGGGACATGACTAAGAGTAATGCCTAAGTATTTTCTGAAGGAAAAATCTTCTAAAGTGAAATACCATTCTGTATTCAAAATTTTTGCATTTTGCATTTGTTGTGACTCCGAGTAGTATATAAATTAACTATACAGTAGAATAGCCAATAGTAGCCAGTGAGAAATACCACATTTGACACATAAAGTGACTTTTTAATAGGGTGCACAATTCTGAACAATCACAGACTTTGCTGTTGTCTAGATTAATCATGGTTAGTTGAGAAAGTTTTAGAAGTTAAACATCTTTGAATAGTTTAAAGCGTATTTCGTTTCAGCTGATGTAAAGCCCAGCTATCTGTACAAAGGCTACTATTGTCTAGTTCTCAATTTTTGAGGTTGGGAAGTAAGCATGCATACTATGCAGCTCATTAGAGGACTATATCTGTATAATAGGGATTTATTTTCCCTGCCTGTCAGCTCAGTGCCTATTATTGTCTGTCAAGTTAGACTTTTGTGAATTGTTTTCTACAATATAATATTTCAAACAGATATGAAGTGCTAGAGCTTTGTAGATTTGGTCCACCATTAATGGCTAGGCAAAGAAGCCTTTAATTTGCTTAATGTATGGTAGTATAAGGGTTTCCAGGATTCTAGGGTGTCAAAAATTAGACAAGTCTTCACTATCTGATAAGTTCCCAATGAACTGCTATTAGGAAATGCAACAGGAAAGGCATCTTTACAGAAGCAGCAAAAATGAATAGAGAATAAATACTCTTAACAAAGTGTTCCAAACACAGGTTCACTGCTGTATCTTCTTGAGAAAAGATAATAATTCCTAGAATCTTGAGAAAAGATAATAATTCCTAGAACAGTGGATAAATAAGTGGGATATGGTTTAATAGGCATAATATTTTGTGTGACGCTGTGACATACTTTACTGGATATCAGTAAGTGTTATAATATTTAAATTAACATTTTTAAGATGAATTTAAAAGATGACATAGCAAGCAGCAAGAAATCTTGCTACCTGCTTCAGTCTCCCTAAATAATGCCAATAACTACAGCAAAATCTAAGCTTCTTTCACCATCAATATTGAAAGATAGGCACACCTCAAGGTGTATCAGCCTATCTTGGGTACCTATTTGTAGAGCAAGATAAATAGCCTTACTGAGAATCCTTTAAGATCCCCAAACACCTTTTTATTAAATCTAGCCCTCTTGTTTCTTACAATGAGCGTAAAGAACAGAGCTTGAGAAGTGAGCAGGTATTTCAATGTCCGTTAAACGTGCCCTAACTCAATAACTTTATTATTGTTGCAAAACATTGATTTCATTCTTTATCACGGCATGACAGAACTTTGATGCTGATATTTACCATGTTATTTCTATTTATGAAGTTCTGTTTAATTCTGTGCTGGGTGTAGGTATCAAGGAGGAGGGGTTTGCAGGGATGACCTCTGCGGGAAGAGGCCAGGTGCTGCCTTTTTCTGATTCCAATCAGTTTCAGCTGGTTCCAGTTGGCTCTAAAGGACCCGCTGCAGGACACAGCTAAGCCTGTTTGCCATGAGTGTGTCACCTCTGGGAAAATTTATTTAAGAAAAAGCAGAAAGTGATATGCAGAGGAAGGAACAAAAATGATGAGAAGTAGCAGAGCTGGGTGTCTGTAGAGGACTGGACATTGCCCTGTGGACATCCCATGATAGAGCAGGGAGAAATGTGAGAGGAAGGAGTGGCAGAGAGAAACTATGAGGTAGTGACTGTACCATCACTGCCTGTCATCTCCCCTGCACTGATCAGGTAGGATGGAGGAGTTGGGAGTGAAGGAGACAGGTTGAGCTTGGAAAAAGAGGGGAAGAAGAATGTTGTCTTAATGTTGGTCTTTCTGTTTTCCACTACCTGAGCTTGTAACTACATTTTTATTTTAGCTAGTAATAAATTATGTCCCCTAAGCTGGAGTTGTCTTGCCTGTGATGATAATTAGTAAGTTATGTTGCTGTCTTCACTTTGGCCTACGAACTTTGTTATTCCTGTTCTTATATCCTCCTCTATCCTGCTGGGGGAAGAATAAGTGAGCAGTTTGGTGGGAGTTTGACTATTAGCTGGGGCTAGACACCTACAAGTTCTTACAGATGAACATAAGTTAAAAGAAAGCTAGTATAAAACAAGCATTTAGTGCCCTATTTTCAGTTGCCACTTCTTGCATTTCCTACTATACAGTTACATAATTTTGCTATGGTATTTCCTTTGTGTTGTTTCTTATCTTCTGCTTTTGAACTCATTGGCATAGTCTACATCCACTACAACATATTCCTCAGGTCTTCTAGATGTTTTACTGAGTCTCCAATCACAAAATGCTACAGTACATGTATACTTTTGTAACCCTTTACTACCTGTTCCTTTATTATTTTACTTGAATGTCTTTATAGTTTTTAGGGAGTTTTTGTTGTGTGTGTTTGTTTGTTTTGTCTTTTGTTTCATTAAATGGCATTAAATTCATTCTTTAAACAATTATTTGGTTTAGGTTAAACTGATCTTTTGGCCTCTTCTCATTTGAAAATATATCTAGAATATCTTGTTCATTAGTATCATGTTGAGACAATGGCTTTCATGTTTAAGCAAACATGAAAAAGAAGGTAATAAGGGTAAAAAAAAAGGTAATATTTTTAATATTTTTTTTTCCCCCTTAATAACTTTTCAAAATGCTTCAAAGTTTATAGTATTTATCCAATTAGATGATGCTGTTTGTGACACTAACTGGCAGAAAGGAGCAAATTTCTTCACTGCTAAAAAAGATCTATTATATGGATAAAACCAGAAACACATAAATTATGTATTAGTCAAAATTTCAGAGAGAAAACCTGTACTGACCTATTAATACTTTAAAAGGACAATGGACAAGTTCAACTAGCTCTTTAATCAGCTGACTTTTTCCTGCGACTATTCACATGATATTCAGAAGCATGAAAATACAAAATAAGCAGATTTAAAAAAAATATAATTATTTGTGAACAGCTCAACTGCGGTGTACTCCAAGATCATCTTCTGAAAGTATAGCTCTGATCAGGGTGACATAAAGGCAGAATCACAGCTGCTATTAATATGACAGAGGCATGCTTGCGTACACACATTTTGTTCTTAAGCTAAAAGTATTTCTGGCTACTTGAAGATACTGTGAGTTTCCTTTTTGAACTCAGACCTTTTGGGAAGGGCACATTTGAATTCGATTTTGCAGTCTTGGAGGTTATTGAGAGTTTGTCCGTTGGTGACCAAACATTTAAACTGTTCCAGATGCATACTTCTTTTCATAAACTTTCATGGAGTTTTATTTTAAGCAGGCAACTTTCCTGGCTTAATTTTCTGTTTTGTGTGACATAGTAGTTTATTGGTTAGGTTCATAGATTTTTTTTTTCTTTTAATTTATTTTAATTCTTAAGGGGGTCTTATAGGAAAGATGGGAAGAAAATATTACCAAGGGCTGTGTGGCTATGATGATGTGTGACAATTTTGAACTAAAAGATAATAGATTTAGATTAGATATAAGGAAGAAATTCATTACAATGAGGGTGGTGAGAGACTGGAACAGGCTGCCCAAAGGAATAGTGAATAATCCATCCCTCAAAGTGTTCAAGGTCAAGTTGGATAGGACTTTGGGCAACCTGATCTACTAGAACACATTCCTGCCCCCTAAAGAAAGGGTTGAAGTAGATGATCTTTAAAGATCCCTTCCAACTCAAACCGTTCTATCATGTCATGTTTTTTTGTAAAATAAAATTAGAATAAATATTGTAAAACCTAAGCAGAATCCAAACCCACCTCCTATTTTATCAGAAAATTCAATATAAAATGTAATTTTGTGCTTTTGGGGTTTAAATTTTGTTTGGGGTTAATGAGTAGGCAAGCAGGTCATATAGGCTCAGATTTTCTATTTCCTTTCCATGCATGCCAATCGAGAATTCCAATAAAAATGAATTTGTATTTCTAACTAATTAGCTAGTTAATGGCAGCTGCTTTGATTGCAAAGTGGGGTTTTACTTGCAGATAAAATGTAAGGAGCTGACATCTGAAATAGTTAAGATTTCAGTGAGGGATGATGGCATATAGGATATCTCAAAATCACTTTGAGATGGCTGAAATAATGCGTTATAAAAATCCCCTGGCCTTCAGTCCTTCCTGAGTGAAATACATGCTTTCTGTGGTATGTAGAACAGGATTAAACTTGAATTTTTGAAAGCTTGGATTTTTGAATAGGAAACAACAGCTTCTCTGTTATTGTCACCCTGTGCTGTGACCTTGTCTTAGAACTTAAAAAGTGAAAAACGTTTCTGAAAAATCAACGATAATACACGCGTAATTAGAGCAAGTAAGTCTTACGGGAAACTTTTCACAACAGTAAAGCATGCATTCAGAGAAATGTCATTATAGAAGACGGTCTATATATCCTTTCTGCTTGTAGTCTTTCAAATGGATTGTGTTCAGGGCTGCCTGTGTTGAAGCTGAACCATCAAGCTCGTCTGTACTAGTGACATTGCATGTAATTTATGGACCATTGCCTTACATTGACCTCTTCTTGATCTAAAACTTACATGCCTTTGGTTCCCTTTGCGTAATAAGTAGAAGTAGCAAATGGACAAGCAAGAAGACAATATGAAGGTAGAGAAAGAAAGTGAAACTTGGATTTATACAAGAAATCTGAATGGAAATTGGATATGCCTTGAAAACATCCAATCCACTCAAAAATATTATTTCTTTTTGTTTGCTTCTAATGAATACTTTATTTCTCCAGGAAAAACTGCAAGTGTGTGTTTCTCTTTACTATTTTTTTGTGCACTCAAATGCTGAAGGGATCCTTTCTGCCTCATATACTCTTGTACTATTTATGAAAAGGAGTTATGCCTTTCTAACATCATATTCATTATTCAAAGTGTTAGTTAATTACATAAAGACTCATTCCCTTCTCCCACAAGAAGCAGTCAAGCAAAATTTTCAGTATAAATCTGATTGTGAAGAATTAGACAGTTCTTGTCTTCCTTTACAGTCTCTGCACAGAGAAGACAGAGGGTATGACTGCTTAACTGTGCATAGCTAATGGATATAATAAAAATTCTATACCAAACTGCATGGGTCTTAGACAATTTAAATAGTTTTTAAGTTTATGTGTAATATTTCAATATGTTAAACTATTTCAAAGACATATTTTTTCCACTATCTTCTGTTCTAATTGCTATTGACATCATAATTTGTAAGTATGTGATTATTGTTTGCCATAAGTTCCCAGATATATCTTGCATATTATCTCTGGTTTTGTTCTCAGATAGTTTGGTAGTGGTGGAGATTATTCTGCTGATGGCCTCAAAGGTCAAGCTTGATTTCACTATAGACTGTTTTCAGTTAGATTTACAGTTATACCAATAATTTCTGATTAGTAACTAACATAAACTAAATTGAGGTCTTTGTCATATTCCTAAAAGAACTTGTAATCAAAGCACGAAGCTCACGTTATCCCTTGATACACTTCTGGAAGAGTACTTAGTAAATTCACAGCTTTGGTTTCATAAGCCTCAGTAGCAGTTTTGAGCTGTAAGTTATTACTAATATTATTGACTACCATTTTGCCAAAAATTGAATTGGCTTTTGTTGTATCTGCAAAAGTTTCTATAATTTTTCCTTACCAACTGACCTAAGAAATATCAGTTCTTGGCTTAAACATCTAAAGTAAAAGGTAAAATGTATGTCATGGTTCTGATGTTTTAGAATACAAGACCTTTTATTTGATGTGCAAAAAGTTTCCTTCTCGTAGAAGCCAGAGGAACACAGGTTTCCCTGGGCTTGCTCACAACAGTGAGCTACTTTGTCTGGTATAAGGTCACCTGTGCTAATTTTGTCAACATTTTTCTAGGTTCTTGATTATGGAGGAGACTGTTTTTTAGGAATTCCAGTTGCTGCCGATGGAAAAATGTCAAATATTGTTTAAATAAAACATGTTATTGCTGAATGTTTTAAACACTCATAATTATAACACTACAATTTGCATATTTTCTCTTTTGAGGTTTCAAAAATCTAATATTTGACAATTATCTGGCTAATGTCTGCTTCAATACAATATTGGAAACTAAACTGTAAATATATTTTAAACAATGTAAATCAATTGTTCATAAACTAGCTATGGTGGCCCTGTGAGACACCTTCTTATAAACAGAAAGATAACCCACATGGGGTTACTTAAAATATAGTAAATTCACATTTTATGAGGAAACATTTGTTACTGGAAAAGTGTCAGCATCATGCTGATGCCATTTAGGATAAGCCAATATGCCCTACATTCTTATTTTTGTTTCTCTTCTCTCTCGAGTAATTTTCTAGTAAATTCTTTGGGAAAAGGCTCTTTTGGAGCAATTTTAAAGATTTTTTTTTTTTTTAAATGCTCTGTTTTTTTAGTAATTTTTAAGATCGATGGTTATAGCCAAGATAATTTCACTAGTTAGTGGACCAAGATATTTGCAACTTCATGAACATGACAAATACAACTAACATGTCACTTGCTCTATTCATTTTCTTCATTTCACATCATCTGCCTTTAGCTCTTTCTCATTCTTCTTTTCTCACTCTGAACCATCTGATGCCCATTGTGCCAGTGTTGCTTTAGGTCCTGCTATAGAAAAATATCCAACTGATAAGAGAGTGTGATAAAATGATAATTTTTTTCTGAAAAAAAGATATGTAATTATATTGGATAATTACATCTGGTGATTCATAACTATGCTAGCACCACAGATTAAATTTTTTGTCCTGCTCAAAGGGATTTATGTAGCATTAAGCAATTAAATGAGACTAATCCTCTCAGTTATATGTCTGTGTTGCATGCTTTTACTGACATGTTTAAATATGATTACTGTAGAGGGTAAAACAAAAAATGGCAAATAAAACTATTTTTCTGCACTTCATGAAGATCTATAGATTCTTCCTTACTCAAACAATCAAATAGAATATCAAAGCTCCAAACTTGAAAAATTATACTGGAAAAAAAAAGTTAAAAAACTGTGTTGTTAAAAATAAACCATTATTTACATTTAACAAGAAGACATGAAGTTGGTATGCATTTGAGTGAATAGAGTGATGAATTAGTAATACTTAGAAAAGGAAAAGAGAAAAACCTGTTTGTTTGTTTTCTGTTTTTGTTAATGTCTCTAGTTTCACTGCACTATATCAAGGTCTTGAGGACACTACCAGGCCTGACTGTTCCTGCTCAACCCCCTTGGGGCCACCAGTCCCTGGCCATGATCCCACACCCTCTTCAGCCCCTGCCCCAATGATGCCCTAGCAGGGCCAGTCTCCAACTCCCCACAACCTTGCACAGCCATGGGCCCCCACTGAGCTGGGCCCACCTGTGGGTCCATGTCCTGGCCAAGCTTGAGCCCATCCCCATGGAAGTGCCCAATACCCGGGGCTTTGGCTGTCCTGGGTGCCCTCCACCCTTCCCTCCTTTGTCACTGGGGTGCTGGGACAGGCCCTGGCTGCCGGGCCGTGTTCTGCTAGCCTCATGGGGACCCACTGCAGCTCCTGGTGCCCAGACCCCAGACTGCTTCTGGTGTCCAGTGCACCCTGACAGAGTAGAAAATATTCTAATTTTTTTTCCCCCTCAGAGAAATTCTAGAATTAAAAGGGTGGGGGTTGTCTTCAAATGCTGTTTTCTTTCATCAGAAACTTAAAAAAGGAGAAAGATGAAAACATGTTATTTTCTGAGCAAAGAACTGAAGGGTTTCAGTTTTGTCTTTGACTATCTATAGCACTAATTAAATCTTACACCCTGTTCTAGTTCATTGTGTTCAATCTATAAAGGAAGATAAAGACAGAAAGCCTTAATGTATAATTGGTTACCAAACATATTCAGCCTCATGCAACTGGCTAACAGAAAAATATAAATAAGAAATGGCATCTATATTTATATCTCTTATTAAGAAGAAAAAGAGGTGAATAAAGTCTACTTATACCTGTAAAGGGGACAAGAATAAAACCTGTCAGAGAGCGCTGCTTTTCACTGTCTTATTTCATCTCCTTTTCTTCTAATATTCCAGTCTATAAGAAATATATTTTTTTAACTGCTAGCTGCATATTCAGCAAAAAGAAGGAAGAAAACCAAATATCTGCTATGAATGGCCAGAAACTCAGGTTTATTAAAAATTAATCTAAATACTACACATGTGTAGATAAGCATTTTCTTCAATGATGTGAGGCAAAAAGATGTATGCAATGCACGGGTAGGCAGTATTAACAAGCAACAGAAAATCTTTTACTGTTAATGTGCAGACAGGTATGCACGTGCAGCAAAAAAGAACAGCAGAACCATTAAAAAAGGGAGTTGTGCATATTGTATCTATAAATAATATGTAAGTAAATGTAAGAATAATATTTAATTGAAGCCAAATATATATCATTTTTATATCCGAGTATTTCAGACATGACTGTTGCACATGCCAAAGGAGATGAGTTAGGAAAAAGTGTCTTAAATTATTTCTGTCTTAAGTAAAGAATTTCCTTCACAGAATCACAGAA
>VWYH01011294.1:76135-269282 GCA_013399365.1 Pampusana beccarii | reverse complement strand
TGCAATAATTAAAACTGAATAAAGGGGCAAGTACATAATTTTCTATTCCAGAACAGTTGATATTTTAAAGGTAGATTTCAGCTGAAGGGGGGAGTGTGTCTGTGCACGGAGGTGAATCACGTTAAATTCACTGTGATTAGTAACCAAATATCGTATTTTTTCTGTATTTACCTTGTTATTGCCTTATTTGTCATTTACCGTCTTCTTAAATTGTTGGCATTTGTTTGTTTCTTTGCTTTTTTGGAGTGTTTATTGTAGTATTTCAAATAATTGAATAAAACATGGTTAAAATCAGAATAATAACCGTGCAGTTAAAGGAGGCTTTTTGCCCTTTTTTTATCTGCAAACGAAAAGTGTAGAAAACTGGAGATCTCCAGAAAACAGTGTAGAACATTCACTTCAAAATTATGTTCCTTTGGCAAGGTGCATGGAAAAGATTTGGGAAAAAAAACATAAGTGCTGGCAAAATTTATAGGAATGTTGGAAAAAATTTGAAGTGTTGGCATAAGAATTCTTTAAAAATCCTCACTTATTCACATATGAAATGGAAGTAAAAAAGCATATAACCTCTTTTATGCATACTGTGACTAAATAAAACTGAATAATTATATTTAGTGAAGTACAAAGTTTTCTAAACAGTATTCTGTCTGCATTTGGCTTTCTTTGTTATTTATTCCACTACTCTAAAATATTGTGGTTGAATATGGACATATTTCGGAAAAAAACCTCACCAACTACCAAATAAAACAGTGAATACAAAAGAAGAAAATATTTAAGTTTTCGAAGATGATGATCTTAGTTCTAGCATGAAATTTTTAAGACTAAATAAGACCATAGAAAATATCTTGGATCCATATATTTTTTTTTTCACTCATTCTAGTATAGGTGCATTTGAAGATCCTGCAGAATTTTTACCATTTTAACTGTTTTCTTCACTCAAATATACAAAACACATGCATGTTAAGATCCTAATCCTATAAAATTTAGTCATATTGAAATTTAAATGTTTTATATAAACCAATTGAACTGCTTATATCTATAAGATTGTACTTAGCTGTTTGAAGGATCAGAAGGGTTATTAAGAATTGTAAACTTAATTTCTATTATTTGCTTAATTTGTTTATTTTTCATTGTATGACCAAATGTAGCTATTCTTCAGTGAAAACGAACAGGAATCCTAAAACAAAAATGAAAATCAGTCTTGTGTGGCTCAGAAATTATCGCGCTTTAAAAAAGGATAATATATGAAATCTATTTCATGATTAAAATAAGCATTTTCATTAATAATAATGATGAAAAAATATTTTAATCTCTGAATTCCCTCATTATTTTTTATTTTTACTATGGGTGTACCATCTTACTGTTTGTTTATTGCAATCACCTTTGTTTCACACCCAGTGCTGTTAAAAGTGAGAACTAGATACATGATATCATTGCTGTGATTTACAGTCAGTAGAATACCTAATTGATTTGGTCCTTTATGTTGAACAGTTCGGGCCGTGGTACTTGCCTTGATAATGAGCCTCCCAAGCGTGACTTTCTTTATCCAGCTGTGGCCCCAGGTCAGGTGTATGATGCTGATGAACAGTGTCGCTTCCAGTATGGAGCAACATCCCGCCAATGTAAATATGGGGTAAGAAGTCTTAATCCTTATGCTGAGTGTTCTGCTTAGTCATTTGTGTATATTTCTTTATAACATGAATCTTTAGTTAGATGCAGTAGTGGGTTACAGATTTCCGATAGTATGTCTGATGCCATCATACGTAAGCAAAGGGTACATTTTAATCCTTATGCTGCATCTTTTGCTTGAGTCATTTGTGTGTACTGTACACCAAAATCTGTGGGTAACAATGAGCTGGGGAAAGCGTTCTTTAATTTTAGGAATAAAAGGGGCCCAGAACACTTGATCCTGTTCCTTGTGCAGTTTACTACAGAATTTTCCCTTTTCAATTTAAAGCTATGTTTTGAAATTACTTTTGTACTTGTATTGATTTGTCAGGTCTGGTTTTCTTTTTCTTTTTTTTTTTTTTCTCTCTGACATTGAGTTTATTGTTTCTCACATTGTTCAGATCTCTTTTTGGAAAGATGAATTATGGTTGTGGGAACAGAGGAACATGAAGCTAGATAGCTGAATAGAATACTGAATAGATAAGTACTAGCAAAGCTGTGGCTGCAAGTACCAGTGTGCAATAATTAAGGTAAATAAATTTACAGGAGAAATGAAAACCTGTACACTTAGGCCATTATGCAATAAACTTATAAATAATGTAAAATCTTGCAGCCCAAAGTACATAGTAAAAAGATGCATTCTGCTGTGCTTCTCGTCAAATGATCAGCTGAGACTAAATTAAATAAACTCTGAAGACATATCTAGTGGTTTAAAAGTGAATAGTTTTAATAAACTTTAATTTTTAGATTATTCAAATAAAACAATCTAATAATTTGATTTATACTCTGTATACTTCTCTAAAGACTAGCTACAAAGAAAATCCATTTTTAATATCCCTGGAGTGATAAATACAATATTATTCTTGGGATGCCTCTTTGGCAGATCACATTGTGCAAAGGATTTAAAAGCTGTATGTAGCTGGCTATCTCATTGGGTCTTCTACTCCTGATCCCTCATTGAACCTCTTTTGGCCTTTATTGTCCCTCTTTAAGTTCTCACTTCCACCTCTGTTCTTTAAGGGTCCTTTTTTCTGTCACTACATCTGAGTCAGAACTTTTTTTTTTTTTCTTTTTCCTTACAAATTCTTACCACACACTCTGCTATTTTCAGACTAAGGAAATCTGCAGGTATTTAATCCATGATTTATAGCATAGCCTTTGGAGATGTACTGCATTTTAAGTGAAACTGAAAGGTTAATAATGTGCAAAAACATGGCTTTTCCGCATGTATGTTATTTTCTTCAAACACTGTTAGAACTATGTAATCATTGTTGTGATGATCATGCTGCACAGTACACTTTTTTCTTAAACCAGTTTCTAAACCACAAACAATTGGAAGTAATTGAGATGTGTAGGTAATATTGGCTTTCTGCCTTCTGCTTTCATTTTGGTTTAAAATTTTTGTTGGAATTCCCTTATAGTTACAAAAAAGAGGTTCACACTTAATTGAGGCAATAGTTAAAAGAAGTTACAACTTCATGTGACATTACCAGTCCTCTGAATTGATATACTGTATTGTGTTCCATCAGTGTGCCTTCAATGTGAGCATAGCTTAAAAGTGTTTCAGAAGAAAACCTAGTTTTAATAATAGAGTTCAGACTCCATATATAGCAGATTGTTGTAGAAGTCTGGTAATATCCGTTCTTGGAAGTGATATGCATTTAAAATAGTGTCTACGTTTAAAAATATTATCCACCATGGCCGTAATACTCTGAAAATGTGATCAAGATAATTATCATTGTACAGATTTCAGGTGATAATTTCGAAGGGGAGCAAAAAAAAGTCTGTGGAAGCTGGTAGTGCAAATGAAAAATATCCATATAAGAAAGACATTTATATATGAAAGGGTTTTTAGAACTCAGTAGTGGAACTAGACCTAAATAGCAGGAAAAGCTGAATTGAATATTCTGTTCAACTCTTTATCAAACAGTTACTGTTTTAAATATTCCTATATGATGTACTGTTCACATGAAAATGCCATTAATAGTTTATTGATCTTATTCTAGCAGACACGTGTGCAACTATGGATGGAAAAACATACTAAAAATCCCTAATTAGCAGTGGGCCTAGTTTGTATACTAACTTCGTCTTAGTACTTCTTTTAGAGCTTTTTATTTGAAGTGTTCGGTTAAAAAAGGGATAAAACAGGTTTTCCAACATGGAGTTTAGTGACCCAGAAAGAAATAAATTCTAAACCAAAGGGAAACCTCAGAGAAAATTACTCGCTTTTTTCTCTTGCTGGTGTTCTTTAGTGCTCACTGATGGTGAGACATGACAAGAGAAACAGTAAAATTCTTAAATCTAAGGTCAAAAAATTACAAGTCTCCTTTGGGCTCTGATGTAGCTGTCAAGATGGTTGATGCTTTTAAAGTAACTTGGAAAATCTTCATGACTTTGTAATTCTGCTGTAACGTCTTATTAGCCTTTAGAAAAATTACCTCTTTCAACCATCTAAATTTAATGTTAATCTGTGTTCATTGCCTTTTCTTCCGTATTTCCTCATCCCTTCCCCTGTATGCTTATCTTAAATTGTTGCTTTTGATCATAGATCATGTCCTATTCCTGTAAAGAATATTGCACATTTAAGTACCTGAAGTGTTTCTCACCTAGGAACTTAAGTTAAATACATAGAAAGGTGTTTGAATGATTAAGGCATCAGAACTAAAGTGCTAAAGAAGCTGTAAGTTTCCACCTTTCTGTATGTTTACTGACAAGGACCCAATTTGACCTTAAAAGGAGATCTTTGTAGTTGTTGTGATACTATTGCAAGCACTAGACCTAATTAAGTTGTTTGTTACTTACAGACAAAACTGTTCCAGCAAAAGCATTGTAGCTATTGTTCAGATTTCCCTGTATTGTTTAGCACCTTGACTCGGCCAACAATTCAAAGAGATGCTTTAGCTGGCTGCTTTAGCTCTTTGAGATGAAAAAATTAAACTACATGTTAGCAAGTAGACAGTGATCCTCCTATTGTATTGTTCTTCATAGTGTCCTTTCCACCATTACTGACAGAGGGGTAATTTTAGAGAATTTAAGTGAATAAATAGTTACGTTGAATAAAGAATTGAGAGGCTATGTCTCAGACTACTTCAAATATTTCATTTTTAGGACACACTTTCAGATTCAGGAGAATGTTAAATTTGTGACTTAGAGTGAGCCAAATTATATTGGTGGCAATTTCACCAAATAATACTGACACATACCTTTTCCCTGAAGGCAATACATTTTTTCCTGGTTATCTTACTGGTTTCATGGCAGTGGGAGATTTTGAGGTTATTAGGAACAGTGCTAGTTCCTGTTCCTTTACGTAGCTACTGAATGTGCTACGTCTTCTAGAGTGGTGCCGTGTGAATTCTCTTCTGCTGATTGTCAAGTGTGTCTCAGTTCTTTGCTTTTTTTGTATGCTAGTTCTCCTGATAGTTCAGGCCTTTTTCAATCCTTTTGATTAGGTGAGTGTAAAGAACTTTTTTCATTGACTACTTACCTCTTTAACCTTCGAGCATCTGCCTGATAACAGTTGGCTTTTTGCTGTCTCTGGGTTAACTCAGGAAAGCATTCTAGTCTTAACTTTGAATTTCTCTGTTTTATGGGTTCAAATAATACCTGGAATATGCCTGACTGTAACTTACAGATTTTTTGGTTCAAAATAATGCTTTCCTCTAGAGCTGGCCTCCACATTTTTAGGATGGAGGGTAAAAACCTCAGACATTTTACTAGCAGTTAATACTTTATGCATATGGTTGATATTGCTGTGGTACATTTTATGATCTGTGAAGCAGTTGGCTGCTAGTATGGGTTTCAGAGATAGTGCCTTGCAATTTCTTTGGTGGTTTTTTGTTTTGTTTTGTTTGGTTGGTTTTTTTTTGTATTTTATGCTTTTCTATCATCATTGGTATCAGTAAATACTTTGAGTAATGGGAAAAGGGAACAAACTCTCCTTTGCATACATGGCTTGACTGAAATCGGTAGGACCAGTCTTGATATTTCACACTAGAATTTAACAGGTCAGATAATGTATTTTAGTTGATGACAGGTAGCTCTTGTCTTTGTCATGATCTTATGTTTGCAATTAAGTTCTCCAGTTTGCCAATAAAAATAGCTTTAAACTCAAATACCAGGGTTTTTTTCACATTTTGTTAGGGCATTTTGGAGAACAGATAGAGTTCAAGCTATGAACTTACTGCTTATAAACAGGCAGAATTAAGATATATTCTCAGAATAAGGTGTCTTCCTGCTGCCTTCCATAACTTCCTTATATTAGTTGTCTCTAGGAGATTTTTCATCAGTTATAGGGAGTGGCCATAAAGTTAGTTACCATTAATGGAAAGTTGCTGGGAAAGCATTGCCTTCTGAAATACAGGACATGCAGTCGTCATGCCTTCACTGCTTCCTAGTTTCCCACATGCCAGTTCAGAGATACGATAGTTAAACTGAATTAGTTAGTAATGACCAAAACAAAACAGCATTGGTCAGCTAACTCTGAAGTCCAGGAGAATAAACAAATTGCCATACAGAACGGTTCTACGATATTTCTTCTAGGGCAAAATAGCCTGAATTACAATTGACCCTTGTAATCACATGATACAAACTTTGATGTTAGTGAAACTGTTTTTTCATGAAACACTGATGCTATTTATTCCAGTTAAATAAAGGGTGGTATTAAGCTTGATGTAGGGATTTTATAGGAAGCTGTTTTTTTTCAGAAGGAAAGGCAGAAAAGCCACTGGGGTATCTTTGCACCAGAACTACTGGTTCCCTTTTGTTCCCTCACCCATGGATACCGTGACTAGGGTTGTGTGTTCATTTGAATCTGTACGTGGTAACTCACTGAAAAGTGACTTTTTTCCCCCAAGGTCTTATGTCATACCATGGCTGCTGCTTTATGCGTGGTGTTTGTCAGCAGAGCATGAGTAGTTTGATCTGATGTATTTATATTATGTTACTCACAAATTTGTGTTAAAAGTACGTGTAGGCAAAGAGAGGAACTGAAGATCCTGGTATTATGCTCTGTCATTTTTATAAACCTTTCCATTATTTTTTTATTTCATAAGGTCTTGCTAGTCAAGTGCAAAACCTCTCATCACAATTGTGCAGACCTTTTGCATTTAGAATGATTAAAGTTTCTAGCTTTTCTTGTGTAAGGACTTATTGGATCATGCTGTAATGGAGAACATTTGAAACACTTTCTTCTTTATCCTTGAAGTGAGTTTTGTTCCCTCTTCCTTTTAAGATTAGGATGTGTACAGACAAGAGAAATCCCACAAGTTTTCCTCAATCTGCATCCCAGAGTAGTTTTACGTACTTTTTGTATCTTTTTCTAACAAGTTCCCATAGTCCCCTTCTTTATTAGGACTGTCTTGTCTCCAAACTCCCTTTCTCTTTCTCTCTCTCTTTCTTTCTTTGTCTTTCTCAAGAGACACACATGTACCAATGTCCCTGGATGTTATGAAAGCTGTTTAAAAAATTCAAGGAGAAGCCGTTGGTCAAAGCAGGAGGAGTGCATTAGATGATAATAGAAGCAATAATGAGATTCCAGATACTGGAACGTGGAGATAGGTTGCATGGGTTTGAAAGGGAAGATGCTACTTGGATGTGATTGACTTTGTGGGGCTTCTGTAGTTGCCATAAGGTTCACATAAGCACCCAATATTTAGGAAAGAATGCTGGTAACATAATACAAATGTACCATTTAAGTTTCGGATTCTATTTCACATTCTTTCAGTATGTTGTGATTCATAACTTGCTGCACCACTTAATGAGCATTTGGTAGTGGAGCACTAAAATGGTAACTTTTGGGTGCTTATCTGAACTAAACTTTGACCTTCTGAAGTTCACCCATAATTAGAGTCTTCTAGTTTTAATTGCAGTATTTAATAGCAGTATTTCAGCAGTGAGGCTGAAAATACTCTAGGTTGATGCTTTTCAGGCCTGAATTGTAAATTACAATTCACGCTAATTATTTTTATGCTCTATTTTAGCAAATGCTCATCAAGAGGTGCAGCATATTAGAGATTAAACCACTGAAAAAAAATTATGAACAAAAAATTATACTCCCAAATTGTCACAGTTTAATGTACATTGTGAATGTATTTCCCGTCTTTTTTTTTTAAATATTACAGGCCAAACTACTAACTTTTGTTGGAGGCTTTCATTAGTGTTGAAAACATTACGAACAGCACAACAATTTGACCTTTGCTCATATTACTGAGTTTTCATTGTGCTGTATTGTTACCATTTATGGTGATTATGATATAGGATGCTTAGATGTTACATAATCTGAAATGCCTATATGTAAGTCTGCATGACACAACAGAAAGAGGCTCCATCATTGATAACACTTAGGCGAAAGGAAGATAATTTGATTTGCTGTTTTTTTTCTCTAGATGGGTTCAGCTTTGTTTAATTTACTGCAAATACAAGCATCCGAATTCCAAACTGAAGTCATGGAGTCCTAAGATACACCGTTACAGGTTGTCATCTATCTTGTCTTGATCTTGTGAAAGGCCTCAGCTTCAGTTTATGTTTCCTGGATTTTTTAGACACTTTCCCTTGTTTGCTTTACCAATTAGTAGTTATTATATCCACACATTTGGAGATTGACTTTGAGGTCACTGATTAATTTTGAGATTATGGTCCTTTCTCTTAGTTTCACTAAGCTATTCACACAAGTTTAATGTTGGCAAAACGGTATGTTACCTTCATCCTATGTCCACCAATAAAGACAAGGCTACCCTAAAGGGTCCCCTTATGTTGGTGTGTGGGTGGGTGGGTGTGCATGCGCGTGTATGTGTTAGTGTGTGAAAAAAAAGCAGTATACTTTCTAGTAATGATATTGGGCTTGACCTTTCCAGGGCAGCTCCTCATATGTTTTTAAGGCTGGTGTATTAAAACAAGAGAGATGTTACAGATGGGATGGTGATGGTAAGGAAATAGCTCAAATCAATAACTGTGAAACAAAGGTAGTACCAGGTGTAGGGTTGAGCTGGAGAACAGAAAGCTTTATGCACCTTAGTCAGAATTTCTCTCTTAACTTTCCAAAATCAGCTGAAAATAAAGAAGACATAGCCATAGTAGTATCTTGTATAATTCCATTTTAATTTAATGAAATAATAGCACAGATAGATTTTCCACTTCTTTTTAGGTATCTTATCTATTTTCAAATGACTAATAATTTTTTTTTGACTAATTTTTTTTTTACTAAATTTTTTTCCTTTCATGTAGAGAGTGATGGAGAATGCAATTGAGAATCTACTCTTTCTTTTAAATACGAAACTGCAGGGGAAAACAAACAAATTTTAAAATAAATTTGGGTGTATTTAAAATAAATTACAAAAATACTTTAATTTGTTGTCTTCAACATAAATTACTTATACAAATTGATATATTGTGTTATTGTAGTTAATATATCCTCTGTGTTTTGCATAGTTTTCCATAAGAAAATATTCCGTTGATTTTAGGATATTGCATGTCTGTCTCAAACAGAACTCTTTTCTGATTTAGGCAGAGATTTTTGCTCAAATGTTAGTAGTATGATGCAGCCCGTAGTAATTTTACATTACTTTTGTCTTTAGGGATTTACTGAGCCAAAGTCCAGCTGAAGTTAAAGTCTGAATAAGGACTACCAGCCTATGTCAACAGCAATAATATCTAGTTTTGATGTACTGCTTTTCATTCTATCTCCTAAAGCAATGTAGGAAGAAGGAGAGTATTTCATTTTGTGGAGTAGAGAGATGAGCTGACATGCTTGGAAACATGCTGCAAACAGATGAATGACTAAAATAATTTTGGAGTTATGTAACCGTGAATTCACACAGTTCAGCTGATTGTTTGGAATTAAAATGTCTAAGTGATGTCAGTTCAGTGAATTTGGAGAAATCTAGTGCGACAAAAAAGCCTGAGTATACAGATAGATTCCTGTTGGAAGTGGCTTGTTAAATACTCTCATTTGTGGATATGTTAGCTTGGCAAGAAAATACATGTTTTAGTTATTCACCTTATATGTTAATATATAGATGGTATACTTGTGGGGGCGTATCAAAAGTGAAATTCTGCACATAAACTCTGGAGTACATACCAGAATTTTGGGTTTAAATCACCCCAAAGTATAGATGTTTTCAAATTCCAGACTGTTATCCAGATCTGATTTTTTTTCCTTCTGTCTCTACTGTAATGATTGAAATCTTTGTTTCTTATCAATGCAATTGAATTTTTGGCATTTCAGAACATTGTAGCATGCTTCACAAAGTCAGCACAGCTATTAATTGAAACGTTTGTCCTTGATCTCATGCAAAGTAAATACAAAGTCAGAAGTAGAATCCTCGTAGTCTGACATGTTTAATCATAGAATCATGGAATGCCAGGTTAGAAGGGACCACAAGGACCATCTGGTCCAACCTTTCTTGGAAAAGCATAGTATAGACAAGATGGCCCAGGTTTAACAGTGTAAAACACACATAAACCACGAGCAAGTAAATTACACTAATTTTCCTCAAAAAAATCAGCAAGTAAATTAAATGTAAAAATAAATAAGGTAGTATTATGGCAGGAGCACCTCACACTGTGTCTGAAAGGAGCAAATTTCAGGTTTTTCACTTTGAAATCCATACTATATTGAAGTTTGGATTCATGGTTGATTTAGATGTGAAGTTGATTTAGTGTTGAATTTTAACATCTTGTTGGATGTTACATTTGTAATCTAGTTAGATTTTTCAAAATCGTTGTCATTTATCTTCTTCTCTTTCCCTGTTCTATTTGATATATTAAACCCAATACCCATTTGTGTGTATTTTAATCTGAAAATTTTATCGGCTGAGTGGCAAAAACAAATGTTTTATTTGGAGATATAATCAAGTAAACATTTATACTGTTTGCATTTCTTCAATGAAAAATTCTGATCTGAAAAGTAAGATAGTTCTACATTGGCTGCAGGTATGCTTTTACAAGTGGCAACATTTTTTCTAAAAAGAGGCTCGACAATTTGCTTAAGTTTTCACAGAGCCACTCACCAAATAGGATGAAATAGCTTAAAAATTATATGGAAACTCCAGAAATCTTCAGTACTCATTCCTCGTAATTTCAGTACTTTCTAATATGGTATATTTTTAGTCGTTTTTTAGAAAGATAACTTGCTTCTGCCAGTCATGAAACTAAATACGCTGTCTTAACAGTCCTGCAAGAATGGCACCAGCTGGTTTTAAACTTTGAAAAGAATTTTGCATTATTTAAAAGAAGGTTGTAGTGTCGATCTGTTACTGCACCTGCTAGTGAATAATGTATAAATAAATCAATTTGTATATGCAGTACAACGCAAGGAACATGAATCTTAGGGTAAAACTTAACAGCCTAGGTCCCCAATCCTCATTCATTTCCTTAGATAAGCAATGAACTTTTGGGGGGAGCACCTCGTAACTTTACTTTACTCACACTGTTTTTTCCTTTTTGCTCTTTGTACCAAGGTTCTGCCATAGAATCTATACGAGGATTATTTGTAGAATGTGACTTTAAGCAGCAGTTAAATAAAATGAAATAGTAATGACTATCGTAAGTTCATTTCAAAGATCTGAATGTTTCAAATTTTTAAAAATACTTAAAAATAGAAAATATCTACAAGCAGATTGTGAACTCTTGCATAGATCTCAGAGTAATACAACCAAGATTATCATGCAAGTTGTTTACTGTAAAAGCAAAACACTTCTGATTCCATTCTGCATACATAGCTGAATCCAAGGGCAACTGAGGCAACTATGAGGGTTTCCAATGTTCAGGCAATTTTGGATGATATGAATTTCAACCCTTAGATAGTTTTAACAAGAAATCTCAACAGAATTGGCTTAATTTAAATGAGTAAATGTGCAAAACCAAATGAGAAAATATGGTAGGGAAAAAGATTATTTGAAAACCTGTGTTTGTTTAACACTGACAACATAGGGAAATAGAGCAGGCTAAATAATTTATGAAATATCAGCTACAAATCTAAAAAGTGTAAAGGAAATATTTTAGTACATAGCTCTATAAATATTAAATACATGTAAACTGTTTTAGCAAATGTTACAGGAGTGCAAGTAATTCAAGCTGAGAAACTTTGGTTTAAACTAAAGAAAACAAAAATAATTGTTGTTGTTTCGTATTTCAAAATTAATGGGATCCTTTTACCATGTAATTTTGAGGCAGATACTTACAGTAATGGAGATACTACAGCACATCTGAAGACTGCTTTTACAGCAGCACTAGAATATACTAAGTGCAGTATTAGCACTAATCAAAAAAAAAGGCAACTATAAAACATTACTTGCATGGCAGGTGTGGAAAACACCTTCTTTAGTCTACAATTTTATGCTTCCAGATTTTTTTTTTGGCAGAATATTCTTAGGTAAAATATGGTAGCTTTGAAATTGCTTCCAAATATTTCACATCCATCTGTAGATTTATGTCACCAGCCCAGTTCTTAGCGGTCTCTGTTCAAAACAAATTTGTGTATACGTGTGTGTATGAGGAGGGACACAATTTTAGACTTTTATTCTGATCAACTTGCTTCTGCCTTCTTTCCTAGGAAGTGTGTAGAGAGCTCTGGTGCCTCAGCAAAAGTAACCGCTGTGTTACCAACAGCATTCCAGCAGCTGAAGGTACTCTTTGCCAAACAGGGAGCATTGAAAAGGGGGTGAGTACAAACAATTTATTGCTTGAAGAGGCAATTTATCGTTAAAAGCCTACAGGAAGAAAGAACTAGAAAATTAAAATACTTATGAGCAATTATAAGAGTTCAAAAATTAGTTACTTCAGTTACTTCAGAATGCATTTGCATCCTAATGGAAGTGTCCTACAGAGTTATTTCACAATTATTTTATATATGTAACTTAATAAAACATTTTTCTTATCTGTAAAATTCTATAGCGGGGGGTAAGGTGTGGAGGGAAGGGAACCAAACACCACCACCCCCACCCCCCCAAACGACAACAACAAGCAAAAAACCACAACATACATGCACACACAAAACCAACCAAAAAAACCTCCTAAAATAAACAAAACCACCCTGTTACATACTTTCTTGTGCATTTTTTTATTATTTGTTGTAAAAACTCTTTAGTTTAATCTTTTTATTGAGTTTTTTAGCACTCTTCTGCAAAGGACTGTAACAACTGTAGGTCTGGCATGTACTTTGAAAATGTGTAACATAGATCTAGCGCCTGAACTCTGTCGTTTTGTTAGAAGATAAAAATCTTTATTCTTTCAGATATAAGCTGAATTGTACAGGCATATAGAAAAAATGTTGCCTTAAGAAAAGGGTTTTCTAAAAGTCCGTATTTCCCAGTGATCTTTCTGTTTTCACTTCAAATTATTTTTGTGGTATTCAGTTATACTTGTGTAACTGTTTAGCTTTAAAGGACTTTGCTGTGCAGTCTGCTAAACTCTTCTACCTTACAGAAAGTCAATGTTGCAATAGATAAGTCTGGTGTTACTGTATCTGTTTAAACATTTGAATTTGTATTTTAAAACAGTGCGTGTGTACCAGTAGTTTCAGATAAAGTTCTGAAACAGTTATAGATTAAGGATGGTAAGAGAGTGTTTCTGAATAACAAGGCAAAATCTATCCAGATCTCAAAGAGAAGATTTTAATTATTAATTTACAGGACATGTACAGGGGAAAAAAGTGAATTCCATATACCCTTTTTCAAGATACTCTATGTTGTGCGGGTTTGTACGAAGTGAAGAGAGCTTATTATATTAATTTCCAGTGTCTGAGAGTTGCTTCATCTGCCCGTAAGATTTACTGCTCCAGAATGGATTTTTTGCTTAACAACTACTACTGACATTTATTCTCATTCTGACTTTTGACATGCTAGCTGGGCTAGTTTCAACAAAGATCAAACTGCCTTTTGACTTGCAATCTGATGTTTGAACAAAAAGAATTAAAGCGTTTGGGCAGCTGTCACAGCTTATTAATGCTTGTTAATGGCTTCTTTTAGGGCCCAGAATGACCTAGCATCATTCTGATGTCTTTTCCATGCTGAGTTTGGAAATATTGGTAAAGCATGTTAAATAAATTCATTTAAGTGGTCATTAAAAAAAATAGAGTGCTTCAAGTTGGCCACTCAGAATAGAGAGAGCTTCTATCAAAAAGGTTACCTTTATGAGAGTAATAGAAAATGTTAGAAGCCCTACTTTTAAATCAACAGTCTAGGTTTATTTTGGAACCACGACTTCTTGTCAATGACAAGGAGCAATGTACCTTAATTTATATTTTTAGACCATGAGACTACAGTGAACAAGTTGAGATGCTTTAAGATGCTCTTGCTATGTCCACTTGCCAGAGGCTTTCATCAGCTTGCTCTCTACAAAAAATCTTTTCATAGTCATCAGTATCTCATTCCATCATTAGATTTTAGAGGGAAACAAGAGAATCCATACTGTTTTACAAAGGTAAAATGTTCATGCCTGTTAACAGCAGAGAATTGTGTCTGTAAACTGCAGCTTCAAATATTCCTGTAAATTAATAGTTCCTGATAGCAAAAAAACAGGAAACATGAGCTCTTTCCAAGTATGGTTCTCTTTACCACATGCTAAGGAGAAAATAATCGGTTACATAACACTTTATTATTATTATTACTACTATTACTACTATTACTACTACTACTACATTTGTGTAGCAATCACACCTAAAGGCCTCAACCAAATTAGGCCAAGTTTTGCTGGGCTCTGTCCAAATATGAAATAAATTATGTTCCCTGCTCTAAAAGCATAACAAGATCTTGGAGTGCTTCTTTGTATTTGGAGGGTCAGTTTCTGCTTTTAGTTACACTAATGTGAACTCAATGTAACTATTAAAGCAAAATTTGATGCAGTGTGCGTTAGTATCTTATTGGCAGAGCTGGGAGGGATTTCTACAATTAAAATGGTATTAACACTGTTATGAAACCTTCTTTCAGTTGCTTATATAAATGTGCCAAATATTTAGCTCTTTGGGTTGAAATTTTCCTCGGTAGAAATCTTGCCTATACCTGAAGGTTTTTGGAGTGTTTTCCATTAAAGTTACTCAGCTATTTTCTGCATACAGGGAGAGAGAATAGAGTGGTTTCTTGCTACTGATGGAACTTGTATATCTGTTCTGTTTTGAAGCTTTTATATGTTCATGCTTTGGTGAAGGGTTTTACATATCGGCTGAGTTCGAAAAGGTACTCTTTTTCCTAACTTGTAATAATAATTTTAAATATACATGAAGTTTCTCTGCTGTTCCCAGAGATGTGTTTGTGAAGGTAAACTAACTGATAGATTTTTATGAATACTCTGATGAGTATAAAAATCAGCAAGACAAAACTGGTAGGAATGTTTATTTTGTCTTTGAATTTAAAGTAATAGAAAAGGTGACCTTTTCTAACATCATTGTTTATATTCATACTAGGTATGTAAATGAGGGCCGAGTGAGCAAAAAGTAAAAATTCAATGTGCTGAAAGGACAGTTTAAATAGCTAGATTCTGTGGTGATTTTAAGTTATTATTGGACATTAAGAAGATTTTAATCCCTCATGTGTAATTCACATAAATACTTCGTTCTCCATCATAATTGTATCATTAGAGGCATTGCAAAATGCTGTGCCATGTGGATATATTTATAATAGCTAAAAATGTGGGTTCACTAAAGAAACTGCATTATGTGTTATGCAGGCATTCAGTGACAGTCTGGATTTAAAAGAAGCTCCACATGAAGGGTATGTTCACCTGATGGATGCCTGCTTATTGGCATAAACCTCCAAACTGTAAATTTAGAACTCCACGAAGGATAACCTTCCTTTTTTCTGTGAAGCCTTGTGTCCTTGTTTTTTTCTCTGAAGAAGGGTGTGGTGGGTTGACCCCATCCATCAGCCAGGCCCCCACCCAACTGCTTGCTCACGACCCACCCAGGGATGGAAAGAGACTGAAAAGAGCAAAAGTGTGGAGACAGGCTGTTTAGTAAGTGAAAGGAAAAGAGGAAAAGTGAACAGGAGTTCAGAGGCAAATCACTTACTACCTCCCAGCAGCAGCCTGTGGCACAGCCAGTCTCTTAGCAGTGGCTACTTTGGAAACACTTCCATCCACAGTTTCACTGCTGAGTATGACGCTGTAGGGCATGGGATATCCCTTTGGTTGATTTGGGCCAGCTGTTCCTGCTGTGTGCCCTCCCAACCTCTTTCCCGCCCCCAGCCTGCTCACTTGGATGGCAAGTTGAGAAACCAAGAAAGCCTTGATGGTGTGCAAGCACTGTTCAGCGACAGCTGAAGCATCTGTGCCTTATCCACACTGGTCACAAACCTAAAATGCAGCACCACATGGGCTGCTATGAGGAAAGCTCTGTCCTGGCCAGACCTGATAGAAAAGGTAGTGTGTTTTGTACTTCAGATTTGAAATAGGCTGCATTATCTGTTCTGTAGACACATTAGTGCTTGCTTTTTGATTTTGTAACTGACAGACGATGAGGCTCATAAGAAAATGTGCTGGATTATAACAGGTACAGCACATACAGAGAAAAAAGAGGTCATGGAAGATAAAAACATTTTGAGAGAAGAAACAAGAATGAATATGGCTAGAAAAGGAATGCTACAGGTTTCACTTATTAATGTGGAAATAACAAGGAAATAATATAACAAGGAAATATTAAGTGGTACCCTGTGTTCATATGCAAAACTATGTTGTGTCTGGGTGCATTTACTGGTAAGCTACACATTTTAATGTTAATATATCATTCTAATGTACATTCTTGAGATCTACACACTTAGATTCTGACACATTTGACAATCTGTTATAGAAGTGCCTTTTCTTCAAGATGAAATTTCTAATTCTTTTAAAAAATATTTATTAGTATTTATTCATTTTCTTTAACCAACACTCTGTACAATTGTTTGTAATACCAAACCCTTATTTTTCTGCTCAATGGGTGAAGGTTAAATTATCTTTTCAGTTGCATTCAGAAAAATCTATAGTAATTCAGGTCATTGTGAATGGCTGTATTTACTTGTTTACGTATGTCCCACAATGCTGGGACAGAGTCTTTAAGTAAGCCTTAGGACTCAGGAGAAAACTTAGCTTTTCTGTACCTATTAATGTTAGCGTAAGGTTAACACTGAGTGTTCCAGTAGTGCTTATGGGTGCACAGGGATATGTCTACCTGTCCGTGTCTTCAATGCGTGTGTCAGTGCTTTTGTCAAATTCATATGGCTGATTCTGGACACAGAAGTTATCTGGTTTTCTTTTCAGAAAGGGTCAATACTGTGTCTGCTATGGGAATTCAAGGGAGATGAACAGCAGATGACCATGTTTTGGAAGTGAAATTTACAGGCTCAGGGAACTGTAGACCTGAGGCCATGCTCGACTCTGCCACCTAAGCCTATAATGGTGGGAAAGGTCTATGTAACTAACCTACTCTAGATTCTCAGTGATGCAGTAAATACCAGAATGTGGATCAAACTGTGGACTCTAGGTTTATTTCTGAATGGTTTAAAAAAGGTGTCTGACCAAGGAAATTATAAACTTATTTTAACAGCTAGCCATTTGTGTGAATTGTCTGTCATTTTGTAAGTTGGATGTGAGTAACAATATTGCGAATTTAAATGTTTGCATGAGTGAAATATGCATGTTAATTCTGTCCCTGAACAACTGGCCAGTCACTGTTACATCATGATTTTCTGTACCCTGTCTAATGCTTTGGCACTACTATTATTATGTCTGTAGGGTTAGTATAAATGAAGTTAGTATACATGAAGCACTGCAACAAATTCTTCTTCCATTGTAGCCTCATCTAGATTTTAATTTTTAAAATCTAAGAGAATGCTTTCTAAAAAATACTGTTGGGGGAATTTTTAATTTTGCATGATGAAGACCCTACATGAATCCTAAGTGGAGGGCGTTTTACTGAACTAATCTTAGAAATGAATCTTAATCTTTAAAAGAATGTAAGCAACTTGCAGTTCCTTTAGTGTGTAACATTAAGGAGGATGTACGACCAAAAAAATAAAATCTTTATTTTAAGCTTGCTTTAACTTCTGGTGTGTGTTAGGGACCTATAATTCAGGACTTAGTGAAGACAATTAACAAATCACACACACCCTCACCAATGTCTAAACATGGCTAGAAAAAGTAAAATATTAGTCTTGTTATCTGTACAGAGAATGCTAATGCCTATAATTGGTCATTGCCTCACCCTTATATTTTTCTGTCCTGATAACTCTGTCAGCCTGGAAGCTAATTTTGTGGTTTTTTTGTGAAATCTTTCAGTGGTGTTATCAGGGAGAGTGTGTACCTTTTGGCACTTGGCCCCAGAGCATAGATGGGGATTGGGGTCCGTGGTCAATATGGGGAGAGTGCAGCAGGACCTGCGGGGGAGGAGTCTCCTCATCTATAAGACACTGTGACAGTCCAGCGTAAGTAGCTAAAGTAAGCCGAAGCCAACAAAAAGACACATTTGGAAATTATTCAAAACTGTGGTTTCACATGTTATCTGTAAAAATGTTTTGCTGGTTTGCCAACATTTGTCTTCAAAATAGCATACAGAAACACTTAAACAGGAGAAGTTCACTAGACATACTTTTGACTTTTTTAGTGTATCTTATGTACTGTAAAGATAGCTGGATTTATGTTTAGCAATAACCAGGATGGTTTTCTTCCTGCAACTTGCTCTTCATGCAAAATATATTTAAATTATGCCTTAGATAGGTTTCTTTCTTAAGACCTATTACCTCTAATGCTTGCCTAGGATATAAAATAACTGTTGCCAGCAACTTATTAAAAAAACCCAACACAGTATTTCCAAGCTTTTGCATACAACTGCTGGCGTAGAAAACATAGTAATATAACGTTGCATATGATACTTTTACATGCTGCTGTGTCCAACACGTAGTTGTGACTTCCTGATGACTCTTAAAACAATTCAGCGAATTCTCTCCTTGCCACTACTCCCTACTGGTCCATCTACTCTCTCTCAAGAGGGGCCACCTTCTCCATTACCACTTGGTCTGTTGTGTGTATCTGTACTGGTCCTGTCGTCTGTCTGCTTCCCAGTGTGCTGAGCACTGTTCCAGAGAGGGTCTGTCAGGTAAGTACTCCTCTGTCTGTCACTAGCACTTCTCAGATGAGGACCACTTACTTATTTCTATTGACATTCGTTGCTGAATTTTTCTTTTTCTTACTTTTTTCTGTTCCTGTTTTCCCTGTTCTGGTTACATCGTCACAGCTATAGGTCTTTGTGAAAGGGTAGTTTTATTACTCCATACTTTGCTCTTGTCATGTTCCATAATCACTATTTCCATCACCATTATTAGTTTTTAAGAGCACTTTTTCTTGAAAACATTAGGCTTCTGTGGTTCTTTCATGAAAATCTGTTCTGTGACTTTTGTCAATCCTTTCTAATCTCTGTACACTTAGGTTCTTTGTTGCTTGTACCAATGTTTTGCAAGCCAGTCTGTACATCAGCTTTCCACTGTACTCTGAAAGACAGACACCATAATGTCACATTACTGCTGCTTAAGGTCATCTGTTCACCTCCTATCATTTGCAGTAACTATGAAATCTGGGAGATAGAACTACTCACTGAACGGATTCGAAAGCAAAAATTATCCGTATGCATCAATAACATCTCAAACTATATTACTGAGAGAATAATAAATTCCTTATTTTTTTCACAGCAATATGTAAAAATGCTAGTGAAATGTTTATTTGGAGCATGAGTAATTTCGTAAGATTTTTTTAACTACCCCTGTCACCATGTGTATTGTTTGGTATGTTGAAAAGTGATTAAATTTTAAAGGTTTAGCGGTACAGCAAGCGAATGCATGGAGGGATGTATATCTGCTTTAGGGAAAAAAAATCCTTTAGGTTTAAGGATAACGTTGCCTGGCTAAATATCTGTAATGTGAAAAGTTGTGTTGATTTTCTTTTTAGTTTATTGTAAGTTATTTTATTTCTTTATCATAAAACAAATACTTTTTTTTTTCCTTTCTGCTTTCTAGTTATGACCCAAAGAGCTGGTGTCTGATTAATCTTCCATTTAACTCAATATTAATTCATTATTTGAGCTGTGTGGAAAACAGATAAGGTTCTTGAACAGTTCAAGAATTTAAGAGCCAATATCTTATTCACACTAATAGAAACCTTCTTACTTGGAGTTTCCTCAGATTTAATACTACTTAATTTAAATCAGAATCAGATTCTTGAAGTAGGAAAGGCAGCCTTTGGCTCTACTATTTAAGAGGCAGTGTTTCTTCATTTTGTTATATTTTCAAGTGTAATAGGAGAAGATTAAAAAAAAAGTATTGTATAGATTGTTTACACATTTCTCATGCTAGTTTTACAAAGCAAGCAAATAATTAAAACCAATGCCCTTTTAGTATGTTCAAGATACAGTTAAAGTGTAGTGCTTGGAATCTCTGCAAACTAAATGAATACTGTATGAGTGATGATTTTCAAGTACCCAATATTGTTTTGTTTCTGCTCCAATTCAAGTGAATACTACAGTTCTTATTAACAAAATATTTTAAAATCTCAACTTAAAACTTCCATGTGCTTTTAATTTTATTTGTACATTGTATATCTCTTGGACTTGTATTTATACTGGTAATGCATTAGAGTATCTCAGAAACTTGTGTTTGTACTAATACATACACTACTAACACATAAAACATATTTTTCCAGGCCTTCAGGCGGAGGCAAATATTGTCTTGGAGAAAGGAAGCGGTATCGCTCCTGTAATACTGATGTAAGTAAATTTTCTTCCACTGTAACAGTATAATAATCTTTCTGTTGTTCATTTTAGCAGCAATGGATGCATTTTTTCCAAGTTTAGAAAAGCTGTGAATGCTGCATTTTATTGGCAAACAGTCCTGTAGGGCACTTCTATATTGCAGGCACCCTGCATATTCTGCTAAAAGTTAGGATCCATGTCTTAATGTGGTGCCCAGCTGGTGCTTTTTATACTTCTATAACTTCCAGTACTAATGTGTCATACAATCCTGTTATACAGTCTGTGAATATGTTATTTCTTTTGGTGTGTTTTAAACCTGCTATTTTGATGGTTCTTGTATTACCAAAATGATCATGCTGTTTTATTTTAGAGTTGAGTCCATCAAATAATGAACTACCACTGAGGGGGTGGGACAGATTATATATATATAAAATCAAATTATGAACCTAAATTAGAAATTCAAGCAAGTTAAAAATTGATTCAGAAAAAAATACACACCAACAAACAATTTTGCTAGTAAGTTTCCAAATTAGTAACACTACATACTTGAAGAGGCTTTCATATTATTTTATCTTCAAATTTGTCTTAATTTTCTTCTTTAATCAAGAAAGTTTGTAACAATGGGAGAGTCTGTGCCTAAAGGTGGTATTTCAACAGTTTGTCTTTTGATATATTTCAGGAAAAAATACAATAGTTAATATTCTGATCCCTTGAAAAAGACTTGGTTTTATGATTGTTACTAATTATCTTAAGTATTAGCTCTGCAGACTTCTCTGTGGAAGTTATTATTAGGAAGTATTACAAATTTCCCAATTAAAAATTACTTTCTTACTGCCAATCACAGCTGCTCTCTTCACACAGCCAAGAAGTGCGTTAAGGCCTTTTGACCGCAGTGTTGTAAGAGAAACTGAAGCTGAGCTGCTTGTCCAGTAGGAGCTGTAGAACTTTTCCAGTCACAGAGCCTTCCAAATTACAATGCACCATTGTGCAACTTTGGCCATCTGTCACGCGAGTATCGAGTGCATCAGCCAGACTACCTTATTTCTTTCTGTAGATGTATATCTTTGCGCTTTGCTGTCTTTCTGCAGTTTTCATTTGAATAGATTCAGCTTTTCAGATGATCTGCTGTCATTAATGTTCCTCTTTATTTCACTCAAATGGTCTTTTTGTAATTGGAAGACTTCATAAGCAAGGCATTTTTCCATAGTTCAAATTCACAAACAAAAATATGAGTAGTACTGAGTGTGTTTCGTATTCATACAGTTGATTGGAAATTCACCTGTGAATTCACCAAGTGATAATTCCTAATTCGAATATGCCTATTGAAATCTGTCAGTCAATATTTAATAACTAGAATCTATGCTTTACTGAACTACTACGGGTTTATTCCTGGTTTTGTTTTGTCAGGATTTTGTGTACTACTAAGTTAAGTGCCTTATAAAACTCAAATTATATTTTGTATTCCACTGTCCTTTCAGTTTAGCCAGGAATTGTAAAAGGGTTTAGTTGATAAAAGCTATTATTCTACAAAATAATGATCTATATTATTATTTATATTTCTTTTAAACCTGTATCAGTCAAGTCTCTGGCAACTTTTCTGTTTATTTGGGATTGATATCAGGCAAACTGTATCCTAGAATATTCTGTTTGTCCTTTTCAAATAATGACTTTTTTACATTAGCACTGTTTCAGTTTACACACACAGTCTAAGATTTGTTAAAAAATTCATATCGGCATACTGGTGTCCTCCTCCCTTGACTCTTTGAGGACTCTTGTGAGATAATTGTTCAAGCGTTCCTATTTAAAATGTTTCTCCCCAATAGATATTCTTTAGCACCTGCCACAGTAACTAGTACACAAGAAAGTATACATGATACATAATCCTGCTCCCTCACAAATATACAACATTATTAATTATTATTAATTAACAGTCATATCGCTACCTAATGATACCATTGAAATGTCACTAGAATTTGTTTTATTCTTATAATACTTGTTTCCTTATTGTCAGATGCTTTTCAGACAGTTTTGTTCTTAGCTGGTTTTGCTTCCCTTTTTCCCTCTTTGCTTAATACTGAGAAGAATTTCATAGGGTCACAGAAGGAACGTCTAGAGAAGGTACCTGAAGGGAGGCCTTCGGGCTGTTGCCTGGATCAGAGGAAAATCACCTGTTATTAAACCATTCCTAACTAATGGTTAGGAAGATGACCCGTTTTGAAATAAGCTCCAGTCCAGGCGATAACCACTAGGATTCTTCATTATCCTTACAGTAAGGACTGTTTTCAGAAGCTTTAGCGTATGTTTTCCCATCCTTTAAGACCCTTACTTAACCCTTTCCCCAGTGAGAAAACAGCTGATAGTGTTGTCTCTGTGGGAGCCTCTCCTGTGTTTGCAGGCTACCATCATATCTATTCTTAGTCTTCTTTACACTAGACAGTCTCTTTGTTAATAGCCTTTGGGATCCCAGTGGTGCACATCATCCTGAAGTGTGGTGACCAAACCTCTGCCCAGGATTCTAGCTGAGGCCTGACAGAGATAAGTATAACTTCAAATTCATCTGTCATTTTAGTGATGGGATTCAATTTATTGATTTCAGTATTGTATTGATTTTTCTTACAGGAGTGACAATATTTATTTAGTCAGTGTTTGTCCATAATGCCCCAGATCCCTTTCTAAAAAGCTGCTGTTTAGGAAGTCATCCCTTAGCTCATTCTTGTGCAGTTGGTTGTTCCTACTCAAGTGTAGCAAATTGCATCCTTTGCTTAATTTCAAACCACTGCTCCAATTTGTAAAAATCTTTTTAAATTATAGTCCTCTATTCTAAACTGTTCACTCCCTAACGATACTTAGATACTTAGATACTTAGAAAGGAAACTTTGCATTTCATTGTGTAGGTCTTAAAAGAATTGCAGACTTTGGAAATTTGGAAATGCTATTCTTACAGTTTGACTGTGAATAATTTTTTTAGCATATTTTGGGAGTAAAGTTTTCCAGTGCATAAACATATTGTTACTTGTAGAAGTTCAAATTTACTGCCTTAATGGTTTTGACAATTGTAGTCTACTTCTTTTATAGTAATATTTAGGGTTCTACATAACTAAGAATTGCTGAGACTAGTAGATTTTGTTTCAAGATTTATGATAGTCCTTAGAGCTTGACATTTTTAATGGAATAGTATGTTTGATTAATGTAACCGTTAAGAGCATGCCAGTCTGTCATTGTTTTTATGAAAAATGTGTTGTTTGTACATCTTTTCTGTTGAAGTTTTTTTTCTGCAGTGTCAACATTCATTGCACGTCTGTAATTTTCAATGTAACACTCCCTAAAGCTCCTACTATTCATAAACCAAAAAAACCCCTCATTTTGACTTCATTTTTTTTTCAGAGATGAGTTAGTTCTGTTGCCCTTTCTTTTGACCATTTCAATTCTTTGGAAACAGCACACATACTCCTACTAGGCTGATTTCTCATCAAACACTTCCAAAGCCATATATGACTTCTTAATTCAAAAAGGCATTGCTAATGGAAACATTGAGATCAGCAGAAAAGAACATTAGATAATGAGTTCTGGAAACAAAAGGGTGGCAGAAAGAACAAGCTCATCAGAAACTTATTTTCTACGACCAACCACACTGTCTCTAACAAAAAATGCATGTATTTTTCCAACCAAAGTATTTTTAATTTAAAAAAAAAAATATAGAATTGCAAGGCACATAGTGACTCAGTTAAAGTAACTCTATCTGATATAAAATATGTATAGGATGTGAAGTTTAATTTGATACACATCCGAAACTGTAAAAGCCTCCTAGTTTTTTTATGTATAAGAAACATGTTTTGCTTACAAGTTCTGTGAATGGTTTATCTATGTAAAAGTATGTGTGTATACATGTATACATCTTCTAAAAGATTATTGTTCTCCAGTCTTTTCTCTAAATAGAATGTAAGCAAAGGGCTCTTGTTGATTCCTTCCGTTATGCATACATTCACATATGTTGGTTTTTGCTTTAATAATCTTAATATTTTCAAGCCTTTTTTTTTTTTTTTTTTTTTTTTTTTTTTTTTTTTTTTTTTTTTTTCTAAAATGCATTCATGTGAGGAGCTACATCTTGGAACAATTCCTGAATTTCAACTGTCACCCTTCTGACTGTATCTCATCTTCTGTGAGATGTATTAGAGCCATTTGTTAATAGGAAATGAAATGAGTTAAATTACTGAAGTCTGCCTGACTTCAAGCTCCAAGATAAACAGATTTCTGTGAGAAAAGATGTTTTATGTCAAGTCAACATTAGTTCAATGATTCATTAACGCTCTTTAGACAATGTAATTTTGCTTGTCTTAATTTTTTTTTTATATTCTTATTAAACTCAATGCTTTTTTTAAACTCAATTTTAATTATTTCATCATCATCTTCTCAGGAACTTCTGCAGACCTGATTTTAAGTTCTGATCATTTGTTAGGTCCCTGCTTCATGATTTGCAGTCTCCTGAAAGTATATTTGGAAATGCAAGCAGGCTGTTGCTTTACAAGAGTTATCCATGTACTGTAACTGCATGAAAAAAATGAAATATCTTACCCAATAAAGAAAAGCATTTATTGCACATTTACTTTGGGAGAAGAGTACATACAGAAAGAGACAGTGCCAAAAAGCACAAATACTGTAAATGCAAATTGTAGCTTACCTTTCAGTAATGTTTTTGCACTTCTATACCTGCGATTTTTAATGCATTTCTTGAGGTCATAGCCATTAGTTTTACTTCCTCTCAGGTATTGGGGAGATACTAAAAAAGACAAGAAAATTGTGCAACAACAACAAATCTACAGGTTGCATTTTATGCTCCAGATTACAGAAAGTTCCAGGTGTCAGACAACAATTTGGTAATGGCAGTCATCAGAAGGACTGCCTGAAAACTTCATTGAATCCACCTGAAACCTCGATTCAAATTAGGGATTTGGGGAAAGAGCAAGGTCCCAAGACTAAGAGGCAGCACTTGTCAGTATTCACTGAGAGGATGTAGCCACTAAAATGTCAAATTACTTCATTGCGAAGGTCACCAAATCTGCCTATAGACTGATGGATTTGCATTTTTAAAGCCAAAGACACTGGGATAGTTAAAATCTTTGATATTGTTCCTGTATCAGTTTGTGAAACTAATTTAACAGTACTTGCAGTATAGGAAACCAGGATTTAATCTGCAGGACTAGGAAAACCAGATACAATATCAAGAAAGCAGGAACATTGTATGAAGAGCTTTGCTCCAATGGTTTCTTTAGCTGCTCCCAGGTATTCCCAGCCTTGTCTGCAGTTCTTGTCAGCAGTGAGATTCCAGACTATGGATACCTATGTGTAACTGGTTTTCTGTCAGACTGCCAGACCTGTCTTCAAAAAGAAAAGAGGATACAAACAGTGATTTCAGCAGTTTAAATTGTTGTGGAAACTGGATTAATATTTAATAGACTGAAAGACTTGACTTTGCTTAGGAGGGCACCTCTGGACATCATCTGGTACAGCCCCTCTTGCTTGAACTTGTTGCCCAGGACTGTGGCCAGACAAGTTTTGAGTATCTCCAAGGAGGGAGATTTCACCACCTCTTTGGGCACCTTGTACAAGTGCTTGGTAAAAAAATGTTTCCTGATGTTCAGGAGGAAACTCCTGTGTTTCCATTTGTGCCCATTGCCTCTGGTCTCATCATTGGGCACCACTGGAAAGAGCCTGACTCCATCTCCTTTACACTCTCCCTTCAAACATTTGTACATATTGATGAGATTGCCCTGAGCCATCTCTTCTCCAGGCTGAACAGTCCCAGCTCTCTCAGCCTTTCCTCCTATGAGAGGTGATCCGGGCTCTTTGTATGGTCATGTCTCTCTTGTACTGAGGAGCCCAAAACTGAACACAGTACTGTTGGTTTGACCTCACCAGTGCTGAGTAGAGGGGAAGGATCACCTCTCTAGACCTGCTGTTGACACTCCTAATGCAGCCAGGATACCGTTAACTTTCTTTTCCACAAGAGCATATTTCTGGCTGATGTTCAACTTGGTGTCCACCAGGGCCTCTAGGGCCTTTTCTGCAAAGCTACTTTCTGGCTGGTTACCCCTAGCATGTATGTACTGGTCCGTGGGGGCTGTTCCTCCTCAGGTGCGAGACTTCCCATTTCTCCTTGTTGAACTTAATGAGGTTCCTGTGGGCCCATTTTTCCAGCCTGTCAAAGTCCCTCTGGATGGGATGCAACCCTCTGGTGTATCAACTACTCTTCCTTATTTTGTGTTATAAGCAAACTTGTTGAGGGTATACTCTTTACCATCAACCAGATCACTTATGAAGTGATATTGTTGCCTCAAAATACACCCAAGGTCACCATCAAACAAGAGAACTAGGACTATATCTCAAAGATCAGATTGTGAGAATTTTTTTTAAGACTGTATATATGGGAGTCTTAATCCTTCTTTACTAATCTTCATATTTTATTGTTTTGTCCTAGTATAACTATTTAGAAAAACGATTTTATGGATTGGGTGGGGACAGAACAGGGTAATTTAATTAACTCGTAATGGGAACTTGATGCAGTTAAAATAGCAGCCATGAATTAGTACCTAAGCAAGTGGAACTGAAGAATAGGGTGTAGTGGCCAGTATCAGAAAGTTTTGGACTTAAGTGCTAAAGTAGATCAAGGCTGGTCATTCTGCTGCTTGGAGAATATGATGCAAAGATGCAAATTTAGTTCGTGTTACTATTAAAAATTTTAAAAAATTCTTCTTGTTTTATTTACATACAGTTACTTTTTATTCTCACTGTTAAGATCTGAAGGATTATTGAATCAAAGCAGTAACACTATGTTTTTATTACCAGTAAATGTATTATATTTAAAAAGGTATTTTTAATTAGAAGAAGATAATAGAAGATATATGAAGAAAGTTTAAAATTTAAATACTGTCTCATGTCCACTGTTTTCACTTATACCACAACGCCTTCAAAATTGGAGAAAAAAATTGCTGTTTCTGAATGAAATTAAAACAGACCGTCTGTTACAGGAGCTTGAATAATATATACTGAGAATCATAATTTTTCTATTAATATTTTCATTGTGCAGTAAATTTTTATCATCCATGTTTATAGCAACCCTCTCACTTGCATGCATTTCAGATTCCTAAACAGTGCTGACTGGCTTCGATACATAGGAGGACAAGTAAAGCTGCCATAAAATTAACTCTTGCTCATAAAATAGTAGTATTTATTAACACCTCTAATTCCTGTCAAACATTTTTTTTTCTCTTTCAGTGTAAAAATTATTTTAATCTGTATTTCAAATACTTTGTATGATGAAGCTTGCAATTTCAGCAAGTACTTAAAACATTGATAGTAATGTGTAATGTGCTATCTAAATTCTGAGTGTATTCAAGATAGTCATCGTTATTAGTTTGAACCTGCTGATGAAAAATATGAGAAATAGCAAAGAATCCTTTTTCTCCTGTAATTCTTTCCAAGATGAATTTCACATCTACCCATATTCCAAGTAAAAAAGATATTTTCCAGTTCTGTAATTGGTAATGCAAAGAAATGAAAATTTAAATGAAGGCAGTTTTTACTTCTCTGCGCTCAGAGACTGTTAAAAATCAGAGCCAAACATGACATCTATTCCCGTTCTCAATCTTATCACAATGCTTTTGCGAGGCTACAATAAACAGAGGTTATACAGCTCTCTAGAAAGTGTCTTAATTTTTTTCTTAGTGACTGTTTTTAATGTGTGTTTATAAGGATGTAGCTGATGGATTGATTATGAAGCATAGTTTACGTAATTCTGGTAGTCCAGTGTTACAGAAACTGTTCAGTTGCTTCATGCCAGCCTAAGTATGCAAAGTAGATGCTTCAACTGTAAAGCAATAAAAGAAGTTTCAGAATCAGAGCCGTGAGATAAAGCAGGGAACCACCTCCTAGTCTCTTGCATGATTATGTTTGCAATATAAAAATATAAGCATTTCCTTTTATGCTGATACTTGGAAGAAAGTAAGCTTTTTTAAAAATTTTTTTTTGTCTTTGTCATTTTAGCCGTGTCCATCAGGATCCCGTGATTTTCGAGAAAAGCAATGTGCTGATTTTGACAATATGCCTTTCCGGGGAAAGTATTATAACTGGAAACCCTACACTGGAGGTAGTGGTTAGCTTTGCAAAACTGTTATAATATGTGAAGTCTTCAAAATTATAAGCGTGTTATATAGAGAGTAATGTTTGTAAATATAATGTTTTGATTAAAATGTAATGAGCTAAGTTCACTAAGCTTGTACTTTTGTCAATTGCTGAAAATGTTTTAGGAGAGCCGTCTCTATTCTGGTAGAGTTTTGCATTACTGTGAAGGTAGGTGAGCATTGCTGTAGGTACTCCACTTTAAAAATACAGAGCCCTTCTTCACCTGCAGTTGCAGTAGAAGTAGAGATTACATAGGTGATGTCTAAGTGCCTTTCGTACTGCAGTGATGATTTCAGTATAAAAAAATCTCACAATGTTTTCCTTTGTTAAGGTCAGAATATTAGAAAAAAGAGAAAGAGGTAAAAGCATTTATAAGAGTCTTCAAAGACTACTTCAATAACTGAATAATAAATAATGGCAGTGTAAAACAAAATGGTATTTTGCAGCAGAGAAGAGGACTGTAATTTATTTTTGAGACAGTTTAATCAAGTTTAGTTATGTTTCTGTTGTTTGAAGTTCGAAGGTTGCCTCTTTATTATTAGTTTTTTTTTCCTGTTCTAAACCCTGAGGGAATAAGTCCATGTTCTTCCTTGTGTTTTTGTATTTCATTGACTCAAATGGTGTTATTCTTAGTTTTTCAGATTAAAACCCTAAAAAGGATCATTGTGAGCATGTGCTCTGAGCTGTAGTATAACTCAATAGGACTAAATTCCCTACTGAAATAGTCTGATAGTGGTTTTGAAATTCACCCTGATACACTTCTAGCTCTACATTCTTTTGTTATTCTTGTTTTTCACATGGTGAAGCGCTATCCTTATTGTTTTAAATTGTTCAATAATCATTAGGATTGTATTAACGTAATGGAATCATTATGGACCAAGCCAACCTTGCCATACCTTACTATGTGAAATAATCTTTTTTGCAAGAAAGAAGAGTCAAGTAGAGAAATCAATAAAGGGAAGTTAAATAAGGTGTATACATTTTATGTGTCAGGTATGAGATAAGATTATAAATTTCGGATCTGTTTATGCATATATATTTTTAACTAATTGTTAACTTTTCAAGACTTCTGTTGGGTTTTTTTCATTTGTTTTTGTTATCCAGGTGGGGTTAAACCGTGTGCTTTAAACTGCTTGGCTGAAGGTTATAATTTTTACACTGAACGTGCTCCTGCAGTAATAGATGGGACTCAGTGCAATGCTGATTCGCTGGATATCTGTATCAATGGAGAATGCAAGGTTACAAAAGTTTTATAAGTACTTATAGATTACATTGTTGTGTTTGCTATCTCCTTGCAAGTACTTGTTTTTTACTTCTATGAAACAGGAGTTTTGACAGGTCAAGTTGTTACTGAAAAAGTAAGATTGAGCCTAAAATATAGAATAGATATTTGCATAAATTAGACAAAACATCTGAATTTCAGTAGCTTCTCACAGACATTAATAGAATCCTTCATTTTACCTTCTTTTTCTTGACTTATGGTTTCTGTTGAATTGGTGGAAAGGGAAATAGGACAGCACTCTGGCTGAAAAGCAGAAAATGTGAATGTATTCATCTGTTTTTCTCTAACTAGTTCATCCTGTTGCAAATAATTCTGCTGTTAATATAGCTGAAAGTTGTCACTATTGCTCTGTAGTTCTAGGAAAACGTGTATGAAGATGCAAGTATTTGCCATTTACTAAAAATCTGATTGTTTTTAAAGTTTCCTGTAGAACTGCATTCCATGAATTTGAATAGAGTTGGGGGTCTGTGCCATATTTTTGGTTATACACATCTCACGGCTTCACTTAAGTCTAGAACTCCGAGCAGTGCTGGTGACTCTTAAAATTATTTGATTTCACTGAAACCACTAACATAACTAAAGCTTAACCTGATGCTTAATTATTTGCTAAATGGCGGGCTGAAGATGTATTTTTATTGAATAACATAATGAGAACAAAAGCATTTGCCATGTATTAGTAACCTAGCAAAAAAAGAAAGAAGGCTTAAGAAATAACCTATGGAATTCTGGTGTACTTTATGCAGAAGATTGTAGTAGTTTTGAGAAATCTTTTCAAACTAAGAATCAGACTAAATCACAAGTGGAGAATGAGCTATGTGATAAAATTGAGCCTCTATCAATTATTTTATGTATGTTAACTTATGACCTATGTATTACCTGTTTGCAGATGGTAGATAATATTGCTAGACAGTAAACATAGTTATGTAGCTACATCCTTTTTTTGTATATAATCCTGGAAAAGATTGGCAAGCTGCAGGGTTTGTTGTGTTTACCTCCTACTTTTTCATTCTCTTTTTTATAAGGATCCAGCTGCCTCTGTTTTCACTAGCTTTGTAACAGGGTTGAATCAATAATTGTTCGCTGTACTTATGTTTCTCAAGTGGATAATCAGAAATGTAATGTACTTTTAATGATCAATTATAGGCAACTCTTTTTTCCAAAGGCTTTTGAATCCTATCTAATACAGCATGTAATTCAGCCTTTCACTAGGTTTCATTCTGTATTCATTCTTCCAGTGAAGTCATTTATACTTTACACTCAAACTTACAAAAATAATTGCAAGTTTTGCCTGGAGGATGTGGAAATATTGTCTATGAAGCTGTAAATGGTTTTGGGAACAATAGTACTATGTATGCTGCATAAATGTTTAAGTAACACATGGCAAAAGTTTACCTTAACAAAGCAATAGGTGGAACACAGCTATTGTAGTATCAAATAAAATAATCACTAATCATTTATTGATAACTTTAATAACTACGTTGTTTGTAAACCACTGTGAGATCCCTTCCTGCAAGTCACAGCAGAAATACAAAGTACTTATTAATCAAGATTTGGTAACAACACAAGATGTGGATTGTTCTCCTTTTAAAATTTCTTTATTTGGTAAGGCAAAGCCCACTTAACAGTAACAACTATCAAAAATGGAGTAGATAAAAATAAGAACTTGATATTTCAGACTTGAGAGAAACACTTCAAAAAAACTATGAAGGTAGTAGTAATGCAAGAAACCGTAATCCTGTTAAAATATTTGTTCATATCTGTTCTCAGCATGTAGGTTGTGACAATATTTTGGGGTCTGACGCTAAGGAAGATAGATGCCGTGTTTGTGGGGGAGATGGGAGTACATGTGAAGCCATTGAAGGTTTCTTCAATGATTCATTGCCCAGAGGAGGTATGCACATATATGTCCTTTCTATTGCACAATACATTTAGATGACTGTTTAGCAAATAACAGTGTTGCGTTGATTTCCAGCATGGCATTGCCGCTGGTCATTCACTTTGACTCCTTTTGCCTCGTTGTTTACTTTTGTCCATACTAGTTTGGATTTATGTAAAATACAACAAGTTTCATTACTGAATACCTGGTTTTTAATGCACTTTATGAGTAATGTTGTGTATGATTTTAATGTGTATGGTAGAATCTGATATTTAGTCATACATGAAATTATAGAATAGAAAGAATAGAGAAATGTGTCTTTAAGTTTGTCTTTTTAAGAGCTCAGAAAATGTATATGAGCAATTAATTTAAACCTTAGTTCGAAAAAGACAATATTATTTTTGCAATCTTAGTGTTATCAGTTTTGGGCTCCCAAATACAGGAAAAAGATTGTTGCATTGGATCAGTGAGGGACCACAGAGATGACTGGCTTCTGGAGTGCTTGCCCCTCCATGAGGAAAGGCTCAGAGAACTGGGCTTATTTAGCTTGAAGAAGGGGACATTTGTGGGGACCTAGTTGGTATCAGCCTTCCAGTATCTATGAGGAGTTTGTGGAGAAGGCAGAGCCAGGCTCTTCACAGTGGTGGGTACATGGTGGGAGAAGAGACAATGGCTATAAATGGAAACAAGACAGGTGCTGAACAAATAGAAGGAAAGCTTTTTCCCCAGGAAGACAATCCAGCAGTGGATCATGTTGCCCGGAGTGGTGGTACAGTTCCACCTTCAGAGTTTTTGATGACCCAGCAGGATAAAATGCTGAGTAACTGTGTCTGGTCTCCTAGCTGGCCCTGCTTGTCGCAGGAAGTTGGATTAAATGACTCTCCGAGGTGCACTCCAACCTGAATTATCTGATGATTCTAAGGTCATTTTATATGTTAATTACTTGGGATACACTGTTGAAAAGACTTTATTAGCATTTAAAAAAAGGAATTTCTGAGTACATGGTAAGTTCTTGCTCTCACTTCCAAATTTTTATATGAAATTTAAGGAGTGTTCCATAATATAACACATGAAAGAAAATGTTCAACTACATTTGAAACCTATATCTCATGTTAATTTTTTTGTATTAAATAATTTAGTAATGGTTAATTTAATGACTAATATTGATTAATGTAAACAACAACAAATAAAATTTACCTTTGTCCTGTAGGCTACATGGAAGTGGTTCAAATTCCAAGAGGTTCTGTGCACATTGAAATAAGAGAAGTGGCAATGTCAAAGAACTATATTGGTAAGAACATGGTCTAAACAGCAGACTGTTTTGAAGTTAATGTTGTGATTTGAAGGTACATTTTCTGGTTTGGCCAAACCATACATGTAGTAGAAGCAGCGGAGGAAATGATTAGCTGTTAATATTAGGTTGTGATCAGACAGTTGCGGCAGTTGGTTAGGATGTATTCTCTTCAATGGAGCTAATGAAATGCATTGCTATAGTTATGGTGTCAAGCTTGAGCTGAAGTGGATGAGGAACATTCAAATGATCTACTGTCCCACTCTGAGGTAATGCCTTCCATCTGGGAAGTCTCTGATCTTGGGTGACTATGCTGTTCTAAACCACAATTTAAACCACAAGAAAGGATTGATGCCTGTGTGAGTTAGAAGGGCAGTTATCCTTCTCCACACATTTACTCCTAAATTGATTATATTGATAATAATGGTACCTGTTGTTGTTGGATGCCTACTTTTCTTTATGCCTGCTTCCACCCTTCTGTAATTCAGCAGATAATCGGTCTGGAAAAGCATTTAGATTGGCACTATCTGTATCAAATGAATGAAAATTGTCGGTTTTTTGGCCTAAATAAAACAATACAGTCAACTTCATTGTTATTTCATCTGTCCACAGATCTAAAAATCTGAAGTGGTACATAAACACTTTTTTTAATGTGCTTGTCACAATTTCAAGGAATTTCCTCAATTTCAGGCTCAGCCTTACCTCGTGTCACAGAAGCCCTGACTACACAAGTGGGAGATTCCTCTCCTTCACTAGTTTTGTTGTGTTTCAAACTTTTAAAGGTGCCATGAAAGGTGCCTAATGAAAGATAATCTTACTAAGTCACAGAGACCATTTAATTTTGTGATGGGATGTTTTGTTTTGTGAGTGTGGACCAGATCCTGGTTTAGGATCACCTATTTCTGGGAAAAGGAAGGGTTCTAATTTGTCTGCTCCCTTAAAAGAACTATACGAGCACAATGGTAGTTAAAAATCAGTGTATTATGTTAAAATAAATACCTCAATGGTATTTTATGGGTATTTCTTTAGTGGCAGTGTCCACTTCACAGCTCCTTCCCTATCTTTATGGAGTTGCTTCTGTTCCAGGGCAACTGTTTGTGTGGCCACACCATGAACCAGATTAGAGAACTGACTCATCTGAAAATAACGATTTGCATTAATTATTGTATTTTATTTTATGTGTAATGCTGCCAAATATGTGATCACAGTCTAAGAAATCAATTTCTCCATTTGGATACACACAAAAACCCAGGAAAAAAAATTCCGTTCTTCTGTAGCTGTCATGTTGACTTCTTCTTTGTTAATTTCAGTTAGCAGGCTTTCAAATTAACTTACAACAAACTTCTCATGGTTCCACAGAAACTAAGATCCAATTCTTTCGCAAGCCATGACCTCAAGTTTAGGCTGCAGTTAGACAGTTGGCAATTCAGTTAGCCCAGTCAACCCCTGTCCTCTCTTCCCATCTCTGGCTTATAATAATTCGGTATTTTAAACTGATGTGTCCAAAAAATAACCCAGCAACAACAAAATACTTATTTCCAGAGCTGCTGAAAAAGCGTGTACTTAGTAATGCTGTTATCTTCCCTTAAATGGCTTGGTCCGGGGTGATGTCTTCCCTTATATTCCCCTTACGCAACAGGATGTTATGTGCTCATATTCCATGGGCTTCCTCCATTCTCATGGTCTCATAAAGGACTCAATTAGGACATTAACTTGTTCATTCTGTCTCATATGCTAGTAGCCTAATGCCAGTGCATCATCATTGTCATGTAATTATATTATTGGAATGCTATTCACAACGGTGTGGGCTTCATCTATGTGTAACAAGTGACATTAGGTAAATCTATTTACAGAATGCAAATATACTTTTCTTTGGCAGTCAGAGAGGTGAAAAAGGAACTTCTTTGCTTCTGGATATACCTTGGTTTAAGTGTAAATAACATAATAACTGATAGCATATAATTTCAAAATTATTAATTATGTAAACATAGAATGTTGTCTTGTGCTCATTTATATATCTCGTTGTTGCTCATATGCCTCAAATAATATAATTAAATAATTCACTTCGTTATTTGCTCTCAGTAGATATTAGACATGCTGACAAGAAAATGTTTGGGATTGAGTGGCACAGTAAGAGACTTATTATGTCCTGGTAGCTTTGGGAGACCCTATGACCTTTTAATTAAGCTAGATTTTTTAGAAGCAGGTTGGATAGAAATTTTGGCCATGTGGAAATAGGACCACTAGAAAAACAAAATTGTGATGTTCAGCTGTAACAGTTATTTCATATACCCACGTAAAAATAGTGAAGTGCTATTCCTTTCTTTTAGTACAGTACTGATTGCAATTTGTCTTGTTCTCCTATACCCATTTTTTTTCACTCTGTCCTCCTTGTACTACAAAACCTATACAGACAATAAGGAATATGATTACTTTGAGAGTTCCAGATAAGTGAATGTGTCAGCACTAGTTTGTTCACCCGAAGTGCATGACTGTTTCCGAAGTAAACCCAGAGAAGTCAGTGGAATAAAATTTATGCTATGGAAAGATGTTACTTTTCAGACCTTACGTTGCTGATGGAAATGGTTACTAATCCCTGCTGAATATGACTGTCACCAACAGAATATTACTGTCTCTCCAACTATCTCCTGTTTATATAAGTGCTCTCTGATCTGTTTTGAAAAGTTTGAGCATCAAGACATTTTCCCTAACTGTTTAAGATAAACCAGCTGTTCACACAGGTGTAGTTGAGAAAAAAACTTGACCATAAGTTGTTTTATTCCCTATGACTGTGATACGAGTTTGTTCTCTACCTAGTAAATCAGTTAGTTGTCTCAACAGAACATGACATGGCTGTTTGATCATGTATTTCCAACCATAATTTTGCCTTTAAGAACGTTTTATTTAAAGTAAATAGGAATACTTAATAACTTGATAATCTTCACCTTAAGTCAATAAGTCAATATCTAATTAACAGAATGTTCACCTTAAGATACAAAGTCATTTTCACATATAGAAACTTAATCTAATATTATTGATGAAATATCAAATATAAATCCTTGAATAGCATGTGCTTGTCCAGCCCAATTGGTTGGTTATCCAAGGAATTAATGTTTTAGCTACAGTACTTTTGTGGTTTAAGGCTGAAAATTAGGGATAATACAACATTTTATCATATTTAAGTATCTAGTATATGGGTTTGTAGCAGAAATATCTTGGATTTACACTTTAAGAAGAAAAAAAAGAACCAGTGGACAAAGACAACAAAGCAACAGCTGATTGGGACCGTATGTCAGACTCAATTTTCCTTCTCTTTTTTTACCTCTGCACGTTATCTGAGTTACATGTCCCATACCTCAACTTCTTAATCTAAAGACTAGATTGATAATTGATTATACATTTGAGACCTGCATATACCTTACATAGAACAGCATACATTGCACATGTGCTCTATTTTGAAGCAGAAGCTGCATGAGGCATTCTGTTTTGTTCCATATAGCACCTGCATTTTTAAATCTGCAAAGTATACCTGCACATTGGAGGTTATTGCAGGGGCAATATTGTCAAGCTGCATGAGAGATATTTTGACCAAGACTGAAGAAGAGGTTTTACGTCACTTGAAAAAATAGTGATGTTGAGCTAAGCTCACATAGTTCTAAAAGATTAGTAGATTAATTTGAAATGGCTTCTCCATTATAAATGCTGCTTCCAATTTTTAGGTGGCTTGTATTTTTTTTTAAGCTTTAAAATCTGAAGAGGATGACTACTATATTAATGGTGCCTGGACTATTGACTGGCCAAGAAAGTTTGATGTTGCTGGAACAGCTTTCCATTACAAGAGACCAACAGATGAACCAGAGTCACTGGAAGCGCTGGGCCCTACTTCAGAGAATCTCATAGTCATGGTAAAGCTATAATTAACATATTTCTGATATTTGAAATATCTGTTTGTGTTATGACAAAAGACAAGACTATGAATAAAATGTTTTCTCGAAGAGTGTACAATTTGCCTAGATGGGACTTTGCATTTGTGTTTTAATGCAGCTTTCCTACCTTTCAAAACTGACTGGCAAACATTGTGATGAAAAAAAAGATAAAGTCAGAAGAGCCCCAGGAAATCTCGCAGAAAACTCCCCTTTTCTGTTAAGTGTGGTTCAGAAAATGGTAGCTGACATTGTAAATGGGGCATATAATGCGTCTCTGCATAACGCTGAAGATGGAAGTGTTGAGATATAGCATGACAGCTCTTGACAGCTCTGTAGATGTCAGTGGTTTTAAGCCTGGTCTGAGTGTGAACTACACTCGTAGCACAAAAAGAGTATCATGATTTGGTCCGTGTTAAAGTACGTTACTGTGACATACATTGCTCTGAACAGATTCTACAAAATATGAGAATGTAACAGATGTGACCAGGGTCCTGATACCCTGTCTCTGACAGCAGGCCATAGTGAGCCTACTGTTTTGCTACTGTGTTGAGTATAAGATCAAGGTGGTACTTGCCCGGTATATCCTTTCAGCTTCTAGATTTGCAGTTCAGGGATGCTTGAGCCATATGGGATATTTTGATGTATAGAATGCTTGTTGCCTGATTATTCACATTTTAGCTAGGATTTTCAAATGCCTGAATCCTGTTTTTCCTGCCGTAGCTGTGGATAAGCTGGAGAGTCCATACAGAATGAGTTACACAATGACTGTAGTCCTCATTCTCATTCAGTCAGTGCCACTAACTTTCTTACTGAAAGTTCTCTGCTCTTTTGTCCAACGCAGATAGGCAAATATGCCCCTGCAAAATATCACAGAAGGTAGAAGGGGGTGAGAAGAAGCTCAAAGACGTGTCAGATTGCTGCCTCTAAATGATATATATTGTTAGCAACAGAAAGAAGATGTTTGATGGAGAGTCAGAGGCTAGTGTTGGACAGGTGGTATGTAGAAGTGGAGTTCAAAAGTGAGGGCAGACAAAAACTCATGCCGATTGTTGCAATTCTATATCACCTGTAGTGACATGGCTGCAGTGAGAGTTTTGATATTCCTTTAAAATAATCACTTATGATTCCACTAAGTTAGCGCTGTTGACTATTGCATTAGGGGAAAACAATGATTTCAACAACAGTCTGTTACTGTTACTATTATTACTATTATTGTAGTCAATAGAAGTGCAGACAAGCGCAGAGCTAGGGTCTTAACTACTATGTTAGTAGCTCCTCACAAGATTTCGGTGAGGAATGCTGCATTCTTGCACAGTAATGTCCTTAATCAACTTTTGACTTCACATAATTGTTCAGCTATCAAATTAATTTCCATTAAGAGAGTAATTTTATGAAAAATGGCTTTTTAGAATGATAAAATAAATATTTAATAGAGTTATGAAGTTATGTTCAGGGAGGTGAAGACAAAAAGAGAAAATTCACCTTAGACAATAATACTTTTGTATATGTTTTAAAAGTCCAGATTCTTTTGGGAATACCTGATAGAACTACTATGGCTTTATTACTTTTTTCCCTTCCACAGGACATAACATATACCTAGTTTAAATGTCACTGTAGTTGCCCTCTGCTTGCCTGTTTTAATGGTATAACCAGTTGTTTTCAACTACAGATTCTGCTACAGGAACAAAATTTGGGTATAAGATATAAATTCAATGTTCCCATCTCTCGCACTGGCAGTGGAGACAATGAAGTTGGCTTTGCATGGAATCATCTGCCTTGGTCAGAATGTTCTGCCACTTGTGCCGGAGGTAAGATACCAGGCAGTCATGCTCTGGGGTAAACTGAGTTGCAAGATACGGTTTACTACATAATTATCTAGATAACTAATTGAAAACATTTCTTTCAGATGTGCTTCAAATCTTAATTTAGTGAAAGAACGTTTATCACAATGGATTTTGTTGTTTTCAAGTACGTCTAATATGTTCGGGTGTTTTTGTTAAATAGTGTATCGACACAGTGTGTCTGCTGATGCTTCTTCTGAGATTCTCTTGAAGCTGGTGTGTTTCCTTTTCATAGGAACTTTCTTGATAAAGGACATCAGAGGTTTTAAGTAAGGAGATTTAAAACCAGAAGGCAAATAACATGACTATAAATAAAGGGATTCGTCTTTCTTTATGTGTCTGTAGGTGTGCTTCGCATGATCCTAGTCAGCCCTCCTATCCTCCAGCCACCAAAGTTTAGGATGCATACTGGCAGTTCTTCTGTAGCAGATGATAACAACTACCCAGCCCATAGCAGTATCTGAGAATTGTTGCCCTTTGGCAGCAGTGGGGGATTTGTGGGTTGTCCCATGTGATTCATCATGGGTGCCTTTTGCCCACAATTTACTATATTCCTAATCCTCCCTCTAGTGGCCACCAATGCAATTCTTTACCTCTGGCTGGGAGAGCAGGACAGTTGGCTTCCTTCAAAGCCAACACCATTGCTGCTGCGAGGACTGGTGAGTAGAAGTGCTGTATGAACAGTATCTTTCTTCTCTCTGGAGATGGAATATGTCTTCTCCCCAGTATACCTCGGTTTCAGAAGATATGTGAGAGTGCTTGAAATCCATCTTAGAATTTCAGTTTTCTATTACACTGTGCACTGTCCATAGCAAGAGGAAGACACCATATTTTTTTTTTAAAGAACCTCTGGACCAAATATTTGTCCTTTTCTTTTTTTTTCCTGGCTATTGGAGGTATTAATGTTTAGAACCTTCTTGACTCTTCTTTCTGCTGGAACCTGCTATGGCTGTTTGCTGTTTAAATACAACTATTTGTTTAGACACATGTAATACACGAAGGACAGCACAAATTCTCTTCTGTGCAGCTAAATAGGGAAAGTCTTGAAACAAAATAGAGGAAGGTGCCAACTTTCTCCAATATTTTTGCTGTTCATCTGTCACATTCCTGGGTGACAGATTGCTTTTTAAACTACTATTTTAGTAGTGACGAGTCTGGTAGGAAAACGAAGATTTTAAAGATGTATAATGAGAGGAAGTGCCTAGCTTATAGCAAAAGATTGTTCCAAGAACTTTAACAGTGCTGCCCAATCCTATTTTTATGATGGCAATGAGTTAATGATCTTTTTGAAGTCATGGGAAAATTCCCACTGATTTAGGTAAAGGCAAGATTTTAGCCCTGGATCTTCTGTCATACAAATCATTGTCAATTCACAGATTCGACAATATGCAATGGAAAAAGTAATTGGCTCTGAAGGCATAGGCACTTGTCTAGGATAAAATATTTGACTTAATTAATTAACTTCTAAGGGACGATTTGTGAATCCTTGAAAACTACATACATGTGTTCATTTGAAACCTTTTTTTGGGAAATATTTTCTTCAGCCAGTGCCTGACTAAACCAGGCACTTTTCTCTCCCTTCTTTCAACTTAATATGAGAATATACTATGGTCACTTATTTTCGCTGAGCTGTATGCTCAGGGAATAAATATTTTGTTGTCACTATAATTCATGTTAAAAACTGTATCTACTTTTTCCATATAAGTACCTGCTATTCTCCAACAGTTTATGAAACACCTTTCACCATGTGCCAAAAGAAGACACAATTCTAAAAATAAGTTGAGTCAGGGAAAAAGGGAGACAAAGGTTGTAAAGACAGAGACTGTAGCTGGAAAATTTGGTTAATATAAATATGAATTGTTGAGAAAACTTAGAAATTAAACCACTGCATTGCTTTGTTTTCTATAAGATTCATTATGAAGTCTGTTATTGAGGTTCTATTTATTTGAACTCTGTCTTTAGAAGAGGCACTTCGCTCTGCATCAAAGGATGACAACATATTAAAGAGTTAATTTCTCACTGAAAGTAAAAAAAAGACAATAAGCATCTGTGAGGAATACTAGTATGGAAATTACTTTTTTATTTATGAGGCATAAAATAATTACATAGTGACTCTGGGACAGACTGTGAACAAGTTAAAGCCATCAGCGTTTTCCTGCCTCTTACTGTAGTTGGTGTAGCCCACCTGTAGTGCAAGGGCTGATCAGGGTTTGATTCTATGGTAACCCATCTTGATCCATGAAAGCTCTAGATGATGTAGAGCCAGATATATTTTTATATCAAAGCATAGGCTTTATGTCAGAGCTGTAGACAAATCCAAATTCTAATTAATACATTTTATGTCTGAATTTTAATGTTATGTCTTTTTGTCTAGGTGTATGTTGCGCTTAAAAAGCTGTTCTTAAAACAGCATAAAATATGCAAGTATTTAGAAGCCAGGACATGGCAGAATTAATGATGGCTACGAAGTCTTAAATGTTTTTCTGTAATTGTGGCTCTTCTGTGAAACAGGGATCAGTTGAGCAGGGACCATTCTCTAAGGTTGTGGTGCAGGCTAGCTCATGTCCACTCTACACCATTTAAGTCTAGGTCTCCCTAAATCAAACTGACTGTATCAGCATTACATACCATTTGACCAAGTCTGTGACTCTTAAAACATAGTTATTACTCAATGTATGTTTTTTAATTCAAATAATCTAAAAATTAAAAAGTGAGAACTGCTTTACAGCCCATCGAAGTGATGTTTCTGCATTGTGAACTGGAGGATATGTGTTGGTTGTCATGAAGCAGAGCACAAAGTCTAGAGCAGTATTTTGGCAGTGCAGTTTAAATAGTTTTGGAGTATTGTATTTTGCAGAAGCATCTCATCTTTGTGCAGTCTCTTCTTCGTAGCATTTTGAGAGCAATTCAGTATATTCAGCTGTTCGTAGAGCTGCTTGCAGACCTTGTCTTGGAGACAGATAACCTACAATCTTTAGTTAGATGGTAAAATGCTATCTTTTCCACTGAGCTTCTATCTTATGTTCATCTCTGCTGTACTGATGAGTCACATCTGAACAGTAAAAGGACTTTAGCTTTTCAAACAGCACCTCTATTCTAGAGCCCGTCTCAGTTTTGCAGAGTAGGAAGAGCATGGCAAATGGAATGGTAGGCAGGAGGACAGCTCAGTGCAGTGCCAGAGCTCTGGATTCCATTCCTGGCTCCCTTGTGTGACTCTCCTGTGATGCTGAGCGGCTAAAAGCACACATTGCAGTCTTACTTGCTAATTACCAGTTCATGATTATATGGGTACCTCTCTGGAATGTCTGACCTCTGAAGCATGCAGTGAATTTCATTGTTGCATGAAGTGTGTGTAGAGCAAAGTATTCTGAAAGCTCAGCCAGGCACCTGAAATCAGTGGACTCTTTCCACAGTACACATTATACCTCTTCTCCCCCTGTATTTTTATAGAGTGAGCTAAGAGATATACTGAAGTTTGTGAAACCAACACTTACATGTTTAGATTGCCTCTAAAAACTGGAAGGAAATTAGTCTTTCATGAGAGATTGTCAAATGTGTATTTAGTAGAGTGATTCATGTTAAAGGAGAAAATAGCAAAATATTCGATAGTTTCTGTGCCAGGGAGCATCATGTTACATATAGTGAACTAAGCAGAAATCAAATCACCAAAGTCTGAGATCCATTTTGGTATTTTCTTAAGTTTTTCTAAAAATAAGTTCTTCAGATTTACCAGATGGTTAAAAAGGCTTGCCTGGTAACAGATGACTCCTTTATTTTCCTGAATTCATGTAGTCATATATAGGATGAGAATATAATTTCATTCATTTTTAATATCTCTTAGTGTCTGTTCTTAGGCATGGAAATCTAGAATTGCAGCTTTTCTTTTTGTACACTAGAACCAATTTTTTTTAATTGAAAAACTTTTTTTAAAAATACAAATATATGATATCTGAGCTAGTTCTTCCTCTCTGGGAACATTATGTACAACTGAGGTATGTATATTCTCCATACTAATTCCCTTTTTTTCCCTGGAAGTCCACTGTTCTACTCTGAGTCAAGAGTTTTCAGAAGGAAAGTTTGTTACTATCTCATATAGGTCTTTATAGCTGGTGGACGAGACTTGGACAAGACAACAGTAAAACAATGCCAGAGAATACCAGAATGCACAGCGCAAGTTCATCTATACAGAGAACTACAGAATTGTAGTTTATTTACTCTCATGCCTGTCTTTTTTTATACGTTTTCTTGTAGCTTTCCAAGGGTAAGTGTATGACTTTGTCCAGATCCAGTATTCTTAGTAAGGAAGGGTTAGTGGTGTTTTTTAAAAAAATCCAGCAAAGAACAAAAAGAAAAAACCGTTCTGTGTGATTTTACTTTTGTATACACTTAAGTGCATACCCCCCTTTTAAAATTTCTTCCATGCTTAATGAATTCTAGCAGTAAATGGCAACAAATGACATCATTTATTATCTGAAATTTACCAGATATTCCAAGTATTGGTCTTGATGTCATTTACTCTATTAGAGTTCATCTCCAGATGAGTTAGATGTCTTAGATATTGATGGTTTTTCTTCTGAAATAGTCAGTATACTATTATAAGTAAATTGCTTGCTGTCCAGTTTTCTTTGCTGCTCATCATTCTTGTAGAGTGGTGCCCACGATGTTTTTCTTTCATGCCCTCAGATGAATTATGAAACTGTCTTTAGACAATTAAAACGTAACTTGTCCTCATCAAGGCAAAAGTAAGTTGGGCTCTGTGATGGACATCTTGTGATCTGATGAGTGAGCTCAGAAAGTATGACTGGGTTAGCCAGCATGCACTAGTTTTAGTGATGCAGGTTTCACTATGTATTGGTACTGGCATCTTTGTAATTAATTATTGCAATCGCAAACCAGAATTTTTGGTTTACTTTTAAAAATAGAGATAGCATTTACATGCCTGCAATTTTAATTTAAGAATAAAATGTGCTCCATGTAATTTAAAAATTGGCTGCTGGAAGTTATGCAGACTATTTGTGAGCTGAAGTCTGCAAAACATCTCAGATCTCTGGAGATTATGGTCACTAAACCACTGGAGTTTTGTTTTCTCTTAGAATTGCATTGACCAGTCATGAGGGCGTTTTGTGCCTTCTATTATAAACTATAAATCTGTAGATTTGAAAGCAGAATGTTTCTGTCTAACTGCTTGTAATTATTCCCCCAAGAGTTTAAATGAGCTTGTTTAGCTGTGCTTTTTAGATTATTTTAAGAGAGACCATATACTCAGGGAAGAGTTGATAATTTTAAAAGATTTTTTCAAGGCCCATGGGGCTTAACCAAGCTGTAGCTGTCATCTGGGTAAAAACTGTACTTTTTATATTTGTTTTTCTTGTCCTAAAGTTAGAAGCTGAATTTTGTTTCTGAGACTTTATTTTAAATAGCACTGTAATTAGACAGCCATGATGTAAAGTTTACATGTTGTGTGGAAAGATACTGCGGAACATTATATTGGATTAATATGTCTCCTGTCATGGATTAAAGATTCTTCACTGTGTCAGTGAGCAGTGGTGAATATCTTACGGGTGGTACGCTACCTGACCAGTGTTCAATAAATAACACGTCTGACTTAAATTCTTTTGAAAATGAAGCAGTGATACCTTGTGTCCATAGTACTTCAGAATACTTTCTTAGTATATAGATCCTCAGAAATTAATTTACTGAGGCTGCCAATTTTTAGCAAAAGCGTAGAAGGAAATGTGTCTGATGCCAGCAGACAAACCCAGTGAAAACATAACATTAATATCTATGCTATCCCATAAATATATTTCTGAGAATGGTACACATCATTAAAATGCTTAATTCTGAAGTAAATACTTCAGAATAAATCATTATTTTAAAGCAATTATATTTGAGGAAAATATCATTATGAAGGCAACATGCAACCTATTTTATCTACCACAAAAAGAATTAAGGCAGCTTGTGATATAAAGGATAATTAATTATTCATCAGTTGGAGGTGAACATAAATTTTATGCCAGCTAGCAGTGCCATGTTACTAGCATTGCTGTTTGTCTAGACCCTTTAAATACTATTTCTCATCATGGTGAAGTTTAAGTAGAAATTTGCAAAAGAAATACTCCTACTCGAGTTGTCAGATCTGATTTTGATTATACTCATCTGTTGGCAGTGTTTGCATAGATTATAGAATTTAAAGTGGATTACCTTGTCATAGCTTCTCAAATATTTAGATTTTCCACTTACTTGTCAAGAACCAAAGGAAGAGATTATAAATCTGGTAAACTACTTTTTTCTCTTTTATGCTGCAATTGATAGGTCTTTTCTCTACTAAAATAATACTAAACGAGTAGAGAACTGAAGAAAATAAGCTCTCATTCTGTGTGTCTGTATATATAAAAATATATATATATAAATAACAACATCGAACTACTAACTGATTTGAAATTTTGAAAAAAAGTGTAAAGATCGAGAAGTAAGTGACAAATGGGGCAAAGAGTAGCATGATAGATCATGCTTGACTAGCCAGATATATTTTAATATATAACTAATTTTCTAGACCAAGGAAATGTAGTAGATTCATTGATCTAGACTTAAGGTTTTTGATGTAACCTAAACCTAAAAGGGAATTTAAAATGATTAGTGAACAAGAGGGAAGTTTAAAATGTAAATTACTGAACCAAAAGGCAAGGTGTCTAGTGGGCTTCTTAAAGATGTCTCACATGACTCATGAGACTTCAGTTTTTCTTGTTTTGGTGGCAGCATAAAAAGTAGAAAGCTCTAATGAAATTTGCTGACAGTGCAGCACTAGGAGACATATGGGGAAGACTGAGATATGTTGTAGTCATTATGAAGGCAGATTCGAATTTAGGATGTACTTATTTAAAAGTGCTAATGGCACTGGATGAAACACTAGTAAAATCCCTCTGGAGTACTGGGCACAGTTATTATTGTGGCTGTAATAAACCCAGATGTGAGGAGATGTACAGAAGGGTTGTGAGGTTGACCAAAGGAATGTTGCATCTAACAACACAGAAACTGCAAGAGTTGACTTGGTTAACACAATAAAGTTACTTAAACTGAAAGAATGTTTTGACTTGTGGCAGCCACAGGTGTGAAGTTCAGAGGAAAAAGAGGCACCTGGGTATAAAGTGGAACTTCATCAGTTTGTGGTTCCCAGCAATGGATGGGTGTTGCTTCTAGCTGTGTGTTCCAAGTCCCTGTGTTCCAAGGTTATTTAATTGCCCTTATGGTGCAAGATCTCACTGAATTTCAGCCTTATATCTTTTCAGGTAATTGAAATATTAAGTGCTGAGAATGCTATAAATGGAACATCTTTATGTGAAGCTCTAAAATCTTTGATACTTGATGGATGAATATCTGATAGAAAATATCTGTATCTTAACAGAATCGACTAACAGCTGTGGAGGCATGTACTTCAGGGCCTTGAGGGTCCTCAATGCTAATGGTTTGAGTTGTTCGACAATTCCAACTGGACCTAACTATCTAGCAAAATGACTCCATCGTTTAAAGTACAAAAATTGAAAATTAGCAAGAAAAATTGAGATTGAATATTGTTGAAAATGATATTTTCTTTCTAGCTTGCTCATACAGATTTTGGTATGTAGGATACACTTGCAAAACAGTCTGGCAGCCATCTGCACTGCTTAGTGGTACCTACTGTTGTCTAATGTTGTGGCATTCAGAAATATGTAGAAAAAGAGCAAAATGAAGAGGCTGATCGGTTTGCCTGGCTCACCTGTAAGACATGTCAGATATTAATTGGTATCTTTCTAATAAAGCTTACTTTAAAATTATTGTGATGTTTATGGATAATCTGAGATATCACATGTGTGAAACGGTTTACAACCTGATTTGAAGTGTCTATGTTGTGAAGGTTAAGTGTAGCTTTAATCAAAAAAGAGATATGCCAGCAGCAAAACTACAGACTCTGGATTTAAGTACTACAGTAGAGTGAAGACTCCAGAGTTAGGCACATTTGGTCTCAACATGGTTAATAATTTTGAGGTGAGGTGAGGTGATGGGGTGGGTGATTTTGAGTCTTGTTGAGTGTCTCATCTGCTACACAGGCGGACTGTAAGAAAGGATATTATATGAATCTAATTCCTCTCCTGCTTGTCAGGAACATGACCATTAAGAGCTGAGGACAAATGGAACATTTTTCTGTGCTTAGGATGCAGACTGCTGGGTTTTCGTGAGAATATTTGAATTAACAAGGCTCTAGTTTTATGCGAGGGATAATATCCATGTTTTGCAGGATGTCATGACAGTTGTCTACTAAATAACAATTCCCTATTGCAGAGTGAAGTGATTTCAGGTGATGGTACATCTCCAGAAGAGTGCTTTTAACTATATGCCATAGAAATTTGAGGAGTCTAAGAGGGTAGAGAAAGGGAAGATTTTTTTAATAAGCATTTTGGGTTATGATGCAGCCAGGGATGCAAGATTCATGGGGACCGTGGCAGGAGAACAAGGAGGAGTTGAATCTGTATCCAGAATATAAGGCATTCATCTAGCACAGAGGCAGGCATGGTTTCTCATCCTTTGGTCTCAAGATGCTTTAGACATTTTACATCAGACTGTAATTGAATAAAAACTAGAAATAATCAACAGACTAGAAACCGCAGTCTTGCCACCTTACCTAAATTACTCCCTAAGTCATAGAAGTTACTGTGTCCTCATGGGAATTTAGAATCCACTCAGAATGAGAAAGGATCCTACCTGCTCCTGCATCTGCAGCCTCATGGAGGGGTGCATGCCATCCCAAGGCTCACACAAAAGGAGGTTACCATCTTCCTTTGTCCTTTGCACAAAACATCATGGACACTTCACATGCCTGTGTGTGTGGGCTGAGGGACTTCAGTTTGCAGCTGAGCAGGATGCTTTGTGGACCACACTTCAGGCATCTCAAGGCTAGGTTTGACTCACTGTTGGGATCAAATACCTGGATTCTGTGTAGGTCACATTTGAGGAACCAAAGTAGGAAATTTGACTCTTGTCTATAATGAATAACAAAAGAGGCAATTGCAAGGTAAGTTGATTAACTTGTTTATAATGCACAAAAGGACTACAAATATTTGGTGAAAGAAATGCCATGTTTTTAGTGGGATGTCTAGTGCCTGAAAAACATAATTAATTATATTATTGAACATCTAACTCCTATGAAAAGCTTGTCTTAAAATGAAGAGAGCACTGTAAAGTCAAGTTGGCAGATATTTGAAGCCAGGTTGTTTTAATCCCTATTTAATTGTATGCAGTTCACATTTTGGGAAAAGTCAAATAATTACTTGTATTTTTAAGAAAGGTTCAGGGCTTTTTGCAACTTTTATCATACAGATAATCCTATTATTTCAGTCTAATGACTACTCATGTTCAGTAAGAACTGTGTATGAATTGCAGATCCACAGTCTTTTTATGCTAGCAAACATGCAGCTTGTTCTAAAAAGAGAGGAGGAGACCGTGTGTACTACTCTTTACAACAATACTCTGAGTTGCACTGTTGTCGTATCAATGGTTCTTTAATGCTTTTCTTTAGATCCTGTTCTTCTAAAAATCAGAAAATCTGCTTAATACACTAACTTGTAATGTTGCCTTGGCAGTGATATGTCATTATGTTTTGGGAATAATGATCAATTCTAAATTGCTCTGTTGATGGTTAACAATGAAAGAGGAGCTGGGAGTGCCAGACAAAATGAGCGTTCGCAGAGACAAGCTGCATCTTTCAGAATGAATAATACTTCTATTATTTTAATGAAGACAATGTTTATAGGATGACATGTATAAAAATGCAACACTGTTTCCCACTATTGCTGGTTTATTTTAAACCAGAACACATAAACAATAATTCTGCATTGAAGTGTGACCACATTCTATTTGGTGATGTTTTCTTTGGAAATTTATGTGTCTTTTACTGGGAGAGAGGGTAGGCAGAAAATGGATTTTGTGCAATATACAAATAAAAACAATCTGTTAGTAAATCTATAAATATATTCCCTTTGTTTTAGAAAACAACAGCAATTTAAAAACCTCTCTCAGTTGGGTGGCCTAAAATTGAAGGAAAATAAAAGATCTAGTGTGGTCAGGGGGCATTCTGTCAATTGGAATTCACACCCCTGCAGCATTCAGCCAATTAAAGTGGATTGCTAGAATTAACAATCAGGAGGTGAAATGCACTTTTACTCAACAAGTAGAAGAGCGAGAATGGTTAATTAATGGTGTTTCATTTCATCTCAAGGTGTGCAGAAACAAGAGGTGGTGTGTAAAAGGCTGGATGACAGCTCCATTGTACAAAACAACTACTGTGACCCTGACAGTAAGCCTCCAGAAAACCAAAGAGCCTGCAACACTGAGCCTTGCCCACCTGAGTAAGTCATTAGTCACTAAGATGGACATGTGTTTTGCATAGGTAGAGAAGTCTTTGTAATCTATAATTAATCCCGTTGACCAAATGTGTATAAAATTCTAATCTAGTATTAGGGTCCTGTCAATTTATCAGACAGGATATTTGGGTTTGGTTTTTGGTTTTGGTTTCAGTTGTGGAAAATACATACTTTGACCTAGAGGAGGCCTGATTTGACTGAGGATCAGTGGTGTTTGAACTACACAAAGCAGATCTCGTAAGTAAAAAAAAAACCAAAAACCAAAAAACAAAAAAACTTTCCATAGATATTTATATTACATACTAAATGTTTGCCATATTTTTAGGTATATTATATGAAAATCTGAGTTGAGATGTTCACTTGAGAAATGGCGAATATAGAAACTGCTTAGTAGACTAAACTACTGGTAATAGTTTTGTCAAACAACTTTCTCTTCAGGATATTCAGTGTTGTACAGTAATGTTGTGTGCCTTTAGGATTAGGTCCCTACTTGGTTACGTCTATTTGGTTGTATTCTTAAAGATAGCTGCATGCTATAATATAAAACACAGCAGCTCATTTGTTCAAGAATGAAACTTGGCAAGGGTCTATAGCATAGCTTAATCTTACTACTAAAACTGTTTAGGAACAGTTGTGATATTTTACCCTAGAAAATAATTTCAGTATGTGTACAACTCCTTCTTATATTTTGAGACAAATAAAACTTGTGTAAAAAAGGGAAGAGTTACAACAGTTTATTGGTTCACAAGCTCTGATAATTTAAGTTTGATGATAGTCTGTAGTTATATTCTAATTGGACATGAAAATCATTAATGCTGATTACATGAAGATATTACACAATAAAGAAATACTGTGGTCTCTTCTAAATGTCTCTTAGAAACTGCGAAATTGTAGCATGAAGGACAGCAGGAGGAATGAGATGAGACTATAATGCATTAAAATCCCAACAGGTCTTCATGAAGCCAGTTTCTCCCTAGAATATCATCCGCTTCCCTGGTGTGGTGACTGGTTGCAGGATGATGGAGCAGTGTCTTCCACACTTACTCTACCTTTTTCACATACCGTATTCATTTGACATAAACAGAAGTCATTACACTGCTCTTACCTTGCATCTGTTTGAATGTCAATGTACAGTCTCACAAAGAAGTCAAATCGTTGTCCCCACAGTCTATATGTAAATATATGTTTAGCCTATGAGGATATGCACTTGGATTCTGTTTAGATAACACTGTTTAGCATGGCTATTAGTGCCTAAACTCTCACACCATGTACCTGAGAGCAGAACTTGCAAAGTCGTTGTGTTTGGTCGATTTCTTTTTACCAAACACCTCCCTATCCCTTCCTTTGTGTTGCTTACCTATTAACAAATTAGCACATTAAAACGTAATGTTAACATAGTTATTCTAAACTAGTTAATTTTTATATTTTGCACTGGCATTGTTAAAACAAAACAAAAAACACACACAAAAATACACCAAAACCAAGGAAAACCAAAAAAGAAACAGCTCACAAAGCAGGACACTTCTGGATTCTCCATCCAGTACAGCAGGGACATTGATGAACATGGTGAAACTCAAGCCATTAAGATTCAGGAACTGGGTAGTGTATATTAATCGGCATCTGATTTAATGTATCAGAGCCCATGTCTAGCGCCATTCTAATGTTCCCCACAGGGTGAGCACAAAATGCCAGACACTTAAGGAAGGGTTCTTGATTCCTGATCTTTTTAAGTAGTCTAGAGGAAGGCTGTTCTAACTGAATGCCAGTTACATTATATTTGAGGTCCCTGAGCAGCAGCAAAGACTTCGTTCACAATATTTTGTTGGTTGTTGCAATAAGTAACTCTTAAATTTCCAGATTACAGGAAATGATACAGGTAACACGTAGTTCTGTGAAAACTATGAGTAGTACTGTCCTGTCACACAGTATAAACATAAAAGGTACCTGAGAATGTGCTTGAGTAAATTGTAGTACCAACTAAAAATTAACACTTAGCCTCTCCAATCCCCCTACTGTGGTAAAAATGTAGGTTTGGTAGTGAAAAATCACAAATTAATTCTCTTTCACTGGGAAATTAATGACAGAATATAGCATATTTGGTTGCATCTCTGCATTGATCTGACTTCATATTAGAATATATTGCACATTCTGTAACACAAGAATGGCATTTTTGCCATGTTGGTGACATGTGCTAGCACACTAGACTTCACCCTCATCCTTTGCAAGGATGATTCAGGTGAGTGTATCTAATCAACATATGAAATATTGAAGACCAAATGTGCTAGACAATGTGAAGAGATATTTCCAGTGAATTGAGCTGCATTAACCATTCATCGGTAGAAAAAAAAACCCAGCACATTACAGCCAGATTAACAGCTACTTTAATCTCCGCGGCAGCACAAAGTAATCTAAATATACTGTACAATTCCTGACTTTTACTATATACATGCAAAAAGTCAGAAATTCCCTCTAGCAGCTATCATGCAGTGCTTTAAATTTTTAAAATATTTGTCAACATAATTTTTTTAGTGATTCATTTGTGTTTTACTAGTGTTTGCTTCTCTTATTCTAATAAATAATATTTTTCATTCCAGTATAGCTTTTTGTTAAAAAAAATTAGAAATCTTTCATAATCAGGTGAGAATTAACTCTCAGAAAACTCAATTTTGAGATTAAATTATTTTAGAAAGGCAACCATCCTGGCTTTTAACTTGTGCTATAACCTACAGCAGTGGTTTCCAAACATTTCCAGTTGCAAACCACTTTCAGAGAAATAATTTCAGGCACATTCATTACAAATCTACTTAAATAGGTGCAGTTTTTTCAGGCTTAACACTTCTTTCTAACTACTAGAGCCTAGGCTGGAAATGGCTGCTCTAGAAAAATACAAAGTAGTATTATTACTGGAAGGTAAGATTACAGTGAGGCACGAATTAAAATGTTCAATAAAAAGACCCATAGGTTTCTACTTTATTTCACTATGAATATGTGTATTGTTAACAGTGACTTAGGTTTAGTAATTTAAACTATTTGGATTCTGGGTTTGTGCAATTATCTACTGTTTCTGAAATGCTTTAAGTCCCCTAACGTTTTCTATCCAGATGGTTTATAGGAGATTGGTCGGAATGCAGTAAGACCTGTGATGGAGGAATGCGTTCACGAACAGTTCTCTGTATCAGAAAGATTGGACCTTCCGAGGAGGAGACACTGGACAATACCAACTGTTTAACTCACCGGCCTATTGAAAAAGAGCCCTGTAACAATCAGTCCTGTCCCCCACAGTGGGTCGCTTTGGACTGGTCAGAAGTAAGAAAATTTTGCTGTGTTCGCTCATTGGTAGTAGTGGGGACAAGAGCTCTGCCACAGAATATTACTACATTTTGTATTACTGCTTGCTAAGTCAAAGTTTAATAAGAAATTCAAAATTTAGCAGATTTAGTATTAAAGTGGGATTTTTTCTTTGTTATTTACTTCTATGTTGTTAGTTCTGTTGTTTTGTCAAATGATTTTGACCTGTTTTTATTAAATGTAGTAGAAAAATAGTAAAAACCAAAATACATTAGTAAAGTAGTACAAAAACCCAATGAAACAAAAAAGCCTTTAGAATAGCCATTTGATATGCAATTATTGTCTCATAGAAAAAAGCAATTTCCATTTCCATTGTTTTCTGAACAAGCAAATAGCTGGAGAGTAGAGCTGATAGGTTTGCAATATCAGAAGCCACAATAAACTGTGCTTTTTTTTTCTTCCTGGAGTAACCATGCTCATGTAAAACTTTCTTAGCAACACACCTCCAGAAGCAGACTTGAAAATTGGTATTCTCTTTATTAAAGAACATTTTTTGTTAAGTGTGGCAAGCTTATACTGTAGCTTATACTGATTCAAGTATTAAATTTGAAGAATGTGAACCAGTGCAGCTGAAAGGAAAGGCAGATACATTTGAATGGGACTGCATCGTATGCACATCGGAGTGCAAAAATGTCTTTATGCTTTTTCACATCCTTGCTGTCCTGGACTCTCACCTCACCTCACTTTTTATCTCAAAGTGTGCTATGAAGTACCTACAAGTTAGAATATCTTGAGTTTCTGTGTCTGTGTCCTCACTGTCAAATGCAGCTGTATCACACAACGGATGTCATAAATTGGTTGCACTATGTTTTAAAGTTAATTTGGGGGTTTGTCCTACTGCTTCTTGGAAAACTATTTCTGAATTTCAGTCTTTGAATTGCAAGTGTTCTAATGTTCTAGTTTTATGCCAGTTTACACCTGTTTACTTTTGTTATCTGAAACAGACCTTCTTCCTTGCCAGCTGTTTTTTGTGAGAAAGGAATTAATCTTGATCACATTCTGCTTTTATGTTTCAATTTGAAGTTGTCTTTTTGTGAATGAATGACTAGAGCTAAACGTACATATTATCCCAGAGGAGGTTTCATATGTGCCTAATTCGTTTCCTGCCTCTGTTGAAAATGCCTATAACATACAGTGTGTCAGTATACCTTAAATAAGCTATTACATATTGACTTCATAAAGTCATCTTACACTCTGCTAGTTGTCCAGATCTTTATCCTAATTTTTTTCATTTCAGTGAGTGATCTTCCAGTTTAAATAGAGATTTTTTTAAGTGCATGCCTCTGTAACATACTGTTGTCATACTGCCAAAATTCATTTCAATTATTTATGTCCGCACGTTTGTCCAGTTCTTTCTCTAGAGTGTGCCTCTATAGCATCAAGGTCAGTTAGTTAGCTGTCCTATCTGCTGATGTCAGTAATTTCAGAAATACTGAAAAACTGAAACACCATTAAGTAAACTGGAAAGAAATATGAATCAGATCAGTCCTATGACTGATCCTAGAAGGTCGTTGTCATCTCCCTTTCAGGTACTTTACTGAAGCCCAGGCAGGTTAGAACTGTTCTGCTTCCTTTGTCTAAAAACATGGAAGGAGACTCTAAGCATAAACTGGAATGATCTACCAGTGATACACCCATTATTAGTGTATCCCATATTCTGTGTACTTGCTTGCCTTTCACAACAGTCTTTCGTTCAAAGTAAATGATAAATCACCAGATACTATAAAGAAGTTTTAGTGTGCCTGTAGTTGCACAGATCTCTTCTGTGCACAGATACTTTTAGCTCTGAAAGTTGTTAGAGTCTCTGGAAGTTGAAAGCATGAGAAAGGAAGCCTACTAGCATCACTGTGAGCACTCATAGAAGTGACAAGAACAGCTTTTACCATAATTTGTTAATACAGGTAATATACTTCGGTAAATCAGAGAATGGTTGATGTTGGAAGGGACCTCTGGAGGTCATCTTGCCCAATTCCCGCCTGCTCAAGCAGGGTGTCCTAGAGCCAGTTACCCAGGGCCATGTTCAGACAGCTTTTTGATGTCTCCGAGGATAGAGACTCCATCCTCTATTAATAATAGTCTACTTAGAAGTAGTAATATCTACGTGTTAAATTACGATGGTCTGAGCTGGTGTGGAAGCTATTGTTGTTCATCTTACTGTCTTCTATAATCCCCATTTGTTCTTCCTTGCTCAAGAAACCAGTTCTGTATATTATTATTATTATTATTATACAAGTTCTGTTTATTTGAACAAAAGAAAAATGTGTCAGTTTGCTGTGCTGTTCAACTGGTTTTGTTCTGTAAGGAATTACGAACGAAATGCCATTTTAGTTAGCTTTTGTATCAAAGAAAAATATTCTGAAACATAGTGTGAATTTCTGATTTTTTTTTTCATTAATTTATCAGACAGATGCTTTTTCTTATATTCTGGATTTCCTCTTAATTGTACCAGGTTTTGTTAATAATCCACTATCATAAAACAGATAGTCATTCGCAGACTAAACGTCAGTCCATCTCTAGTTTTATATTTTTTGGAATCAGTTCTATAAAAAGTTGTCAGCTTTGTATCCTGAAACCTGTAGAAAAGCAGTTTCTTTCCGTGCCTTTTCTCAGTGCAGATCAGGACCTCAAGAAACCTGGAAGTGGCACAGTGAATCTTGAAGCGTGTGTTGTTCTACATGCAGAACAATATTTTTTACTCCACTGTTAGCCAGCATTTCACACAAGAAGTAGGGCAACAAAATCAAGGCAGAAAAGGTATTCAATGGATTTTGTCCCTACCTGGAAAGGTATGGTGTATTCCAGCCCTTTGAAAATGAATCTGACTTGGAGCAGAAAGGAAAGGAGTGAAAAGGGAAGAATGGATGAATGCAAAGGGATGCTCAGTTGTGGCATTGATAGTTTGTAAGCTCTTTACATACATTATCATAGCACTTCGTTTCTGCTTGGAATATCTAGGTGTCATTGCAGTACTAATAAACTATAGTATCCATGTGGCAAGTTCTAGAGCCATAGATACATGTTGTCTACATACTATTCACCTTTACCCGCCTCCTCGAGACATTGCTCGCTAATATGTCCTTAAAGTTGTCAGCATTGCCACTGACGCTTGAACAGATTTTTAAGCCCGTCATATCCAGCCTTTTATACAGAAGGAGCATGTTACAATTTTGAAAAAAATAATCCTAACATAAATGAATTATTTGAACTCTGCTGAGCTTCTGGTTGTGATGATACTTAATCAAGATTGTGAAAAAGTGCCAACTTATTTCTGGTATAAATTTTGCCTGGTGTAGCTTAGGAGGCTTTTTGACCGATGATACCATTTACATATAATAAGCAAAATAGCTTTTTTTTTTTTCTATTCAGCATTTCCAGAAATTTTAAATTTAGAATACCTATAGTAATATGCATTAAAACATTTATATATATGTTTATACGATTTTCTGACAGAAGCATTAAAATGAAAACAAGAGTGGCCTCAAAGTGAAGAGTTGAATACTGCTTCAACTGAAAACAATGGCAAACCTTGCTACTTTCCTCTGGAATGCAAGTTCCAAAGTTTTGTTTTCATACTCAAAATAAGCAATACGTGAAACAACTTAAACCATTATAGAACTCTTTTATATCCTAATGTACTTGTTGAGCATTAATGCGTTATAGTTACATATTTTTTGGTCTTCAGTGATAATTAACAAGAAATTTTATCTCTTTTTGGTCAGAGAAACAAAAACATTTTGTTAAACATAGAGATTAAATTAAGTCCTCAAGAGAATGTAGAAGTGCTTTTATCAAATAGTTATTAAAGCTAATAGTGTCTTGCACAGTGGAATGCAGTTATTCTCAGGTAACGTCAGTTTTGCCATAAAATTTTTCACACTTTGCAGTAGTTGAGCTCTGACTGAATTATTCTGCCCACTGTAAAATAATTCTTTTATATTTTTCCAGATAATAAACTGGCAAAAAATAATCTAAGGGTTTCTTGAGAAGAGCCTTATCAGACAGGCACATTTACTTTGCATTCATATTACTTTTAGTCATGACTTCCACTGAGTCAAAAATTATAGAATCACGCAACAATGGAAGACGCTGTTTCCTGTTTTCATTTGTCTGGGTATTTTGTCTTGCATTTGCTCTGGAGACATGCCCCTTTTTTTTCCTTTTAAATTCTACTGATGCTTTTTATTTTTGGTGATTCAGTATCATTGTAGGCAACCTATTTCCTTATTTGACTTCCATTTTGGAGGACAGGGCATAGTCTTATTTAGTGGAATTTTGACTATGACTAAAACATTGTTGGTTTTTTTTTTAAGGGGTGTTGTTTTCTTCTGATACCAGTAGCTGAAAGATTTTTCTCAGATGGCAGCTTAGACATAGATACTGGAACACGTCTTCAAGCAGGAATAGAAAATAGATGTACCTAAACTCAAATTTTGATCCTCAAACTCTTGCTTATTTGCTTAACACATTCTAGAGCATGTTATGGAACAGCATAGGCACGTTGGGGTTTGACATTTTTGACAAAATCCTTTCAACCTTGTATCTTTACTGTTTGTTTTTGACAGAATATTCAGCCACTGAGAAGAGATTGAATGCAAGTGATTTTTGTAGCACTCAGCTACAAAGGGGCATTTAATTCTAGTTCCTGCTTAAAAGTAATGCATTTTACATGAAATAGTTGGGAGAAAATACACACAACATTCCATGGAGCTTGGGCCAGAACTGAGGATTCAATGAACATGATGCTGAAGACAACACATATTTGTTGTCATTTGGTTTTGGTCTCCATTTACTATTAATATTGTTTTTGTAGTGCAGCCGGAGAGAGAGAGATGTGTTCTCTTGCTTTGTTCCCTTTGCTTTCCAGTAGGCAGGTACTTAGGGTACACAAGATTTGGGGTTAAAGGCCCTTCACTATGAGGACAATTGAACCTAGCTATTCTGTCTCAGAATTCTGAACACTGAACTACAGTAGATAAGGAAGTGGTACCTTGGTAGGAAAGAATAGCATAGCATAGGAAAAGAAAGGTTGAATTTTAAGGAAAGCAATTCTATACCCATTTTGCAGTTTTGGACTGTAAACTCCAAATGGAGGACCCATCTGTTTGCAGCGAAGTTTAAGATCCTAAATCTAAGTGGAGGTAAGATTTAGGATAATTGTGTTGATTCTGTGTTGACTATTTAGTTTGACTGAACGATCTTCTGAAAGATCTTGTTTTGAAGTGTAGAAATGTATATATATATATATATATATACACATACACACACCTTTACGTGTGTATAAGGAATATTGATACCTTAAATAGTGCTGTGGAACTGTTTTAAAGTTTCTTTAAGTTAAGCAAAGATGCTTCATAATTAGGCATACAACAGCAAAGTTTGGATCACTCAAGTAATTTTTTTGAAAATTAATCTTAGGAGTTTTTTGGGTTTTGTTTTATTTTGTTTGGGTATTTTGGGGGGTGGGGTTGGTTTTTTTGGTTGTTTGGTTGTTTGGGGTTTTTTTTACCAATTATATACTGACCCATTTTGTATGTGTGAAGACTTCTGGTGTGCAACCTCTTTAATGTTTCTCCAGTTCCACTAAGTATTATTTCCCAGGCAGTTTTGTCTCTACAGCTGCTTTTATATGAAAGGCAGTTTCACTCTTGACAGGTTTAGCATAATCTGAGTGTTAAGGTTTATGCTATCAGAAACTGATTCTGGTTGAAATACTTCAGGTTTGCTTACAGCATAAAGGTTAACATACCAGCTCTGCTGCAAAACCTCCTGGTCAGATGCTAAAGAGGGACTGGTTTGGGGAAGGTCTAGAGTTTTAATTTTGTTAGCATTTATCTGTTCCCCATTCTGCAGTTGTGCTAGTGTAAATGACAGTTAACAGTTAACAGTCAATAGCAAAAAGGAAGAAGAGGAGGAACCAGTGTGAAGAAAGAGGAGGGAAAGCAGAGGTCATCAGACCTTCCTTTCAAATTACTCTTTTATTATCTGCTTGCTCTTAGACCAAGCAGAGGAGTGATAAAAGGAGCAAAACCAAGAACTGTGTGAAAACAAAATTAAAATTTAAATAGGAAAGGAGACAAAAGCATGCATCGAAAGAGGATACAGTATTTCTGTCTGAACAGTCTGGTTTCTTTGGAGTCCCGTAAAGCATTTATCCTCCTGTATGGCTTTTTGAGGAAAAATGTGTTCTTCGTAGCTCAGTGGAGAAAGACTGTACTAAGGTCATATATTAAGAACAGAGAGTTGAACTTTTAGTTTCTGAAAGGCATACTCAAGTTTGTTTCATAACAGTGCTGTATGTGGCAGACCTTTCTACTTTGCAGCAAAGCACTTTTCTTAAACCTAACCTAAAGGCTCTTAGATATAAAAGTAAATAGTAACACCATAGCCTAAATATGAATAGCAAAGGAAATCTACTTCTATGAAATGAACATTTACAAAAACTTGAACTTAATGATGTTTGTGTTTCTAAACATTTTTAAATTATAATTATCATCTTGGGGAATTGGTGATTATAGTTTAACTGTAAGACCATAAATACATTCTTCTATTTTCCATAATAACATTTCTGACACTTTATTGACTTTTTACAGAGATTTCATTATTTATTTATTCGTGTCAATATTTTTTCAGTGCACACCCAAGTGTGGCCCAGGATTCAAACACCGAATTGTCCTGTGCAAAAGCAGCGACCTTTTAAAAACTTTTCCAGCTGCTCAATGCCAAGAGGAAAGCAAGCCGCCAGTCCGCATCCGCTGTAGTTTAGGCCGATGTCCTCCTCCTCGCTGGGTTACCGGAGACTGGGGACAGGTAAGATAGTTCATTGAAGTATTTATCACTGTTAGTCTTCTACTCGTTAGCACCTTTTCAGGATAAGATGTTGCTGGAAATGGATAAGAGATAGCTCCCCTGACTCAGACAAAAGCTTCTCCACTGTCTTACATTGAAATGTGATTCTGAATGATAGTTGTCTTTTGAACTATAAAGGGTTTGCTGGCAGCAATCTAGTTTCTACTCGATGAATTTCTGCATGCATTTTTTAAAAAATTAAATAGACCTTATTACAGTGTTTTTGGAAGGGGATTTTGGGATACTACAATGTTGCAAGGTTTAGTATTTTTAAAAATGTGTTTAACTTCCTTAACAAACATGATGGAAATACGAAGGCCATTCCTATTTTAGTAAGAGAGATATATATAGCTACCAAAAAATCTTCAAGATCTATCTGATTTTATGTAAAATAGTCTGAATTACCAGACAGGGAGCAAAATTATTTCAGGACAGGCTGAATGGTGCTGCCATTGTGCAGTGTTTCTAAATACAATATATCAAGTTTCCTTCTTTATGTTTTTATGTCTCAATTATGAACAGTGGCCTGGTTTTAAAACAATAAATGGATATTTCAGTTTCTGAGTTCACTGAGTAATTTACCACTAATAAAAATAAAACACTTTAGCTTAACTAGCCGGAGGACAGCCATTTGTCGCATTACAGTCTAAGTGGCTTCTCTTTTATGGTAGTTTTTCAGTTGTGCATTTGTCTTAAATTGATATTGTACTAAAACCACTATAGAGATTTAAAATGTTTTGAAATAATGAAGTATTTTTGTTTGAAATATAGTTTTCTTTTTCCTTAAAAAAAGTCCTGTAGCAGATTTGACTTCTTGATTGCCTTAGTTTTTTTCTTTGTTCTAAAATGATTATTCCTCTCTCGAAAATATGCACTTAAATTCAGATATGATATATGAAATAGTGTAAATTGCAGTCTTATACCTTAAATCTGTACTGCTGAGGGAGCCAATATTACGTTGTAGTTTATTTTCTTTGAAAGACAAGTGCTCACGTATAGTGTCGAAATTCCAAAATTCTAAACTATGTTATGAAAATTATTTTCTGTATTAACCAAATCTTTTCAGATGCCTGTCTTCTTTAAAATATGTGCATGTGTACTGTTCCAAATTGCTTTCCTGTTATCTTGGTTTTTATTTTAAAATTGTATCCAAGTTGTTTACTTTTTTATCTTTCTTATTTTTAGTGTTCTGCACAGTGTGGTCTTGGGCAACAGATGAGAACAGTACAGTGCCTCTCATACACTGGACAAGCATCCAGTGAGTGTCCAGAAACACTTAGACCTCCATCAATGCAGCAGTGTGAAAGTAAATGTGACAGTACTCCCATTTCCAACACAGAAGGTAAGCTTGCCATCTTAATATAATTTATTCTGGAAGGAGTAATGCAACATAGTCAGTATTACTGCATTAATTTATTAGTAATAGTCTACATGATGTCATCTCTCAGCTTGTGAGTGAATTTTTTTACAATTATTTTCAAATTAGTTGTTGTAGTTCAAAGCTGAGGGCAACAAAAAACTCAATTCAGATGCTTTGTTTAAAAAAAAAAAACCAAACCGTGTTAAAGTATAAGGCCAAGTAGTGGACAAAATAACTATTGTTTCGTGTCATTAATTTTCCAGTCTCTTTATTGGTTCAATGGAAATGTCCATAGTAGCAGTGGGTGCATGATATGCTTCTCATCCACTGCCTTTTTGCCTGCTCCATTAGTGGTTATAACATAACAATGTAGTAGCAAAAATACTTAATTAGATGCTCATTGAAAGACTGGGTCTGGCCTGTTCTTACACTTTGACTTACTTGTCAGATTCTTCTAATTGACTTTTGATTTCTTAAATTTGTAATGCCTGTTTGAAAGAATCGCAGTATTTTTACATGGTACAGTCTACTTGTTCATCATAACTTATTTTTACTAAAGGATATACTAGATGATAATGTCAAAATAAGCTTATTATGAAAGGCTCCAGATCTGAAATCATAAATTGTCCAAGCCAACCTATTAAGAAATTATGTCTTCCAAGTAGAATTGGAGTCTCAAGCAGTATAAAAAACCAAAACGAAACAAAATTTTAAAGCCTTATTGATTGTAAAAATTTAGAATAGTTGCTCACAGGATGAATGCATTTCATTTTGTGTGGGGAAAAGCAATAAAAAAATTACTAAAATGCACATGTCCAAAAATCAGGAAAGTCTGCATAGCAATAATAGTTCTTTTAAAACAGTTATTCCCTAAGTTTTGATGACTTGACCACGATGTCACTAACGCTACTCCTTTTAACATATCTAATCTCTGTGTAGTGTATAATGGAGTATCTTTTACACAAGTTCTCCAACTACATTGAAGTTTAATATCCTAATTATATGGAACAAGCACTGTGAATTTAATCTTTTTTTAAAAGGCAAATGTGTGCTACAGTCTACCATGATTTGTTGGTCGTTCAGTACCTACTGCATCCATTCAAGTTCACACCATAGACTTCAAGTTGTCATAAAAGTCTCTCAAATTGAGAAGCCTGGGATGGAATGTGAACATACTAAAATCTCCCCAGAAATACACTGATGATTCGGTGTATAAGCACCATAATTTACAGCTTTAAAGCTTTATTTTTAAATAGGGCTTCTCATCCCACATTGTCCTTTGAAAAACATCTTTGTAATATAATTTTCATTGATCATCTTAATTCTCATTTTTATGTTTAGTGCTCTCAAGCAATCTTTATATGACGATTATCAATCTAGGAAACTTTCTGCCCTTTAAAGCTCAAAGGCTAAATGATATTTTATTTCCAAACACAGATGTTGACATTTTCCAAAGGAAGGAAGGCAATAAAATAATTATTAAGTGGGCACGATTTAGTCCCAGTCTCCTCTTAGTTTCAAGATGATGAGGCCATGTTGTTATTTGTAGTAATTAAGTTGGTAATTCTTCAATATTATCTGGAAAATAAGCTAATCTCCAGTAGATGACTACAGTCAGGGGTTTTCTGTATGTTATCTGTGTACACTGGAAGGCCATGGACTTCTTTACAGTGGAGCTGTGCAGGGTAACAATGAAAAGTAAGCCTGTTGGTAATAGTGTTTTTCAAGGACCTGCATCTTCACTGGAAAATTTTTGGGTTCCATAAATAGAAAATGTTGAAAATCACTTACATAGTATTCCAGATGGACTTCAGTTCTTTGGCCCACATTCTGAGTTGGCTGGGCATGAGCCAGCTCCTTACTGACAGCCATGCAGCCTCATTAGCACAGTTAGGTAGAATCAAGGGGAAAAAAGATATAGCACAGTCTCTTCCAACAGATACAGTTCCCACCACATTGCCACTTAGCACCCCATTTTTGTTTATGTCCCATGGTGAAGGTGTTTACTGGAAAGTACTGATTATTTGTTAGAGATTAAGTGGCTTAAATGACTTAAAAGTAAGTGTAATCTCAAAGTTCACTTAGCAATTTAAAATACATACTTTCAGAAGAACCTTGCTACAATTACAGAATCATAGAATAATTTTGGTTGGAAAAGGTCTTTAAGATCATTGAGTCCAACCATTAACCTAACACTGCTGAGTCCACCTCTAGGCCATGTCCCTAAGAGCCTCATCTACACATCTTTTAAACACCTCCAAGGATGGTGACTTCANTGCTCCAGATCCCTTGCCAGCCTCATTGCCCTTCTCTGAACTCTCTCCAACACCTCAATGTCTTTCCTGTAGTGATGAGCCCAAAACTGAACATAGGATTTGAGGTGGGGCCTCACCAGTGCCAAGTACAGAGGGACAATCACTTCTCTAGTCCTGCTGGCTCCAATATTTCTGATACAAGCCAGGATGCTGTTGGTCTTCTTGTCCACCTGGGCACACTGCTGGCTCATGTTCAGCTGGCTGGCAATCAACACCCCCAGATCCTTTTCCTCCAGGCAGCTTTCCAGTCACTCTTCCTCGAGCCTGTAGCGCTGCCTGGGATTGTTGTCATCCAAGTGCAGGCTCTGGCACTTGGCCTTGTTGAACCTCATACAGTTGGCCTCAGCCCAACGATCCAGCCAGTCCAGATCCCTCTGTATGGCCTTCCTGCCCTCCAGCAGATCAATACTCCCACCCAACCTGGTGTCATCTGCAAATTTACTGAGGGTGCACTTGATCGTCTCATCCAGTTCATTTATAAAGGTATTAAAGAGAATAGGCCCTAACACTGAGCCCTGGGGAACACCACTCATGACTGGCCAACAACTGGATTTGACTCCATTCATCACAACTCTTTGGGCCCGGCCATCCATCTAGTTCTTTACCCAGGGAAGAAAGTGCCCATCCAGGCCATGAGCTGCCGGTTTCTCCAGGAGAATGCTGTGGGATATGGTGTCAAACACTTTACTGGAGTCCAAGTACACAATATCCACAGCCTTTTCTTCATCCACTGTGCGGGTCACCTTGTCGTAAAAGGAGATCAGGTTGGTCAAGCAGGACCTGCCTTTCATAAACCCATGCTGACTGGGCCTGATTACCTGGTTGTCCTGCGCATGCCATGTGATGTCACTCAGGACGATCTGCTGCATAACTTTCCCCAGCACTGAGGTCAGACTGACAAGCCTGTAATTCCCCGGATCCTCCTTCTGGCCTTTCCTGTAGATGGGCATCACATTTACAAACCTCCAGTCAACTGGGACCTCCCCAGTTAACCATGACTGCTGATAAGTAATTGAAAGTGACTTAATGATCACATCCACCATCTCCCCGAGTACCCTTGAACCCATCTGGCCCCATAGACTTAAGTGTATCTAAATAGTGTAGGAGGTCGCCAACCATTTCCCCTTGAATTATTGGGGCTTCATTCTGTTCCCATCCCTGTCTTCTGGCTCAGGGGGCTGGGTACCTGAAGCACAATGGGTTTTACTATTAAAGACTGCGACAAGGAAGGCATTTAGTACCTCAGCCTTTCCCTCATCCCCTGTCACTATGTTTCCCCCCGCATCCACCAGAGGGTGGAGATTCTTCTGAGCCCTCCTTTTGCTGCCTGTCCCAAAACTAGACAAAAATTTTGTCTATAAGGTATTTTTTTGAAGTATTTCTTAAAAATATACTCTAATTTATACACATTTCAGAGTTGCTATTAAATACTGAATATAAGAAGCTAACTGTTTGCAAGAATAACATACATGTATTGCACATTTTCTGCCTTAAAATAATGTCTTAGACACAAGAGGAGGGGACATCTCTTGTGTTAATAAAGTGTTAGCCTTTAAACAGGGAGGCATATCTTTTTCAACATACTAGACATGCTGGAAAGCTCGCAAGATTTAAGAACTAACTAATCCTAAAGAACACAACTGGGTTTGGAAAGGTAATACTTTCTAAGAAAGGAATACTTGAGTTCTGGTGTTCCCTTGTGAATGTATTTGTGAGAGGGACATACTGTGCCCGTACGCTTCCTTTTGTCTCTCTCCAGGTGCAGTGTGATGTGAACTGTGTATCAGTATTTTGGTATCAGGGAAGGCGTCTCTCAGAGCAAGGGTTCTGCCCCTCAAGAATGCATGTGTGTAGCAAAGCACACATGCTGGCACATGGAGACTTGTCCCCACGCCACCTGGTAGCACTGCCTTGTGCTTCAGGCCCCACTGTAGGGCAAAAGCATCTTCAACAACAACTCACTGGTTTGCAGTGGGGCTGGACTTGCTGAGGGGATTCCCTTCCCATTTCAAACCCCAGCAAACCTCCTGATTCCTATCACTTGCCAAACTCCAGTGCTCGAACCCTATAGAACCCATTCAGCAATTGGTGGACAATTAAATTTTGCTAACTCAAGATAACGACATACATGTTTTTGAGGAAGCTTGAGCCACTCTGCAGTATAATGGTCATGTTGGTAAAGTTTAGAAGCACTTTCTTGGGGAAAGTACGGCTTGTTTACATAAAAGAAAGTGAAAATTTTTGGCATACAGAAATAGTAAAAGAAAGTTACAATATATCTTGTCAAATTTTACATCTGCTTGGCTCTTTGTTTTCTTTAAACTCTTCATTGGTGACTTACAATATTGTAGATGGGGTTTTTGACAGGCTGCCACTGATGAGGGTAACATTACATTTGCTACTGGAAGGGAGCTACAGGCAGCATGTACTACACAATTTGAAATGTATTCAGAATTTTTTTAGTCTCTGAAGTGTATATGTGTCTGCTGAATCCAGACAGCTAAAGGCCATCTGAAACTTTGACTGAAAAACTGTTTTATCTATTTTTATTTCCTTTCAGTTTTCTTTTTATTTTGTGTGATATGTCTCTGCAGTCTCTTTAGCTGAAGGCAAATGACGTTCTGTGATTTTGTTACTGTAACATGATACTTAATATCATAATATTGCCTGATCTAGCCACAAAGTTCAGGAAAGGAGAGTTTAATACATGTAGCTTACTGCAACTTATTAACATTAGTTTCTAGGAAAAAAAAGGGCTCTGCAAAACCTCTTCCATTCAACCACCGTCCTATGAAGACTAGGCTACTTCATCAGCCACCATATTTATTTCAAAACTGATTTTTAAAACAGAAGTTGTGGGCAACTTCCAGAATATTGTCTCGTTGCTGTCTAAATGACATTGGCTGAACAGCATCCAGTTTTAGTCAAGAGGAAGAATAACTTTAAGAAACATGAAATATGATGATTTCAAATCCTACTTTTAGCAAAAATGCAGTTAGTGGCTTTACCTGTATTTAACTAATGCGATGTGTATGAGGCTTATTTTTGCAATTGGGTGAACTTTTTATATCTTGTCAAGATCAAGTGAACCTTTTTATTCCTCACTTCATTTATATTTCACCATCTGTCTCTTTTATATTCCCAGTCTTCACAAGCATAAGAACTCAAAATATTTCTAGAAGTTATTTTGGGAAGAGTTTTTGAAACTCAGTGAAATACAGTGACCATGCTGCTGATAGAGAAATATGTCTGTTTCAACAAGCTACCCCCAATGTCTTTTGTCCTGGCATTCAACTATGTTTCATATTGAGATTTTTAAAATGAGAAAAGTAGTACATAAAACATTGTGTAGGTACAGTGAAAAATTACAGTAAAAGCACTATATCTATATTAATTAAATGCAAGTTTAAATCATTTCATCTAGCTAAAAAAACCATGCATATTGCCGTTATCAGAAATACTGTTCAGTACACACCCCTGAAGTTCAGCCTCACTAACACTTTCGTAAGTTCGAATACTAAAGCTTGTCATCTGCACTTGTTAACTATAGTGTGCTTGCATGGTGAACTCACTGTCCATAACTACCTATTCCAGAGCAAAAATAATGTCCTAGGAAATTGTATGCAGAAGGAAGACATATAGGAGTAGATGAATGATTCTACATGCTGGTTGTGTTTGTTTCACTGTTGCTTTTCTATTTTCTCACATGCTTGGTGTGTCTGTTGTCTCTTTCATATTTGGCTTACAGACATCTCAGAGCCAAGGACTACTGTTCTGTCAGGCCTTGGAGCAACAGCATCCTGGCCTCCAGTCTTCAATACAAAATATGATTCAATACAAAATATTATAATCATCGAAGTACTGCTAGTTTATCTCCTTTTTATTCCTGTTTTCCTTATAGCTGTTGTAATTTGAGAAAGATTGCAGGAGGAAGCCAGTATCAAATGCAACCTTTAAAGAGTAAAAACTTACAGCATTCACTGGAGACAAATTATTTTCTGATAAATTAATTTCATTCTTCCCATCACTTAATTTTTGTAGTTTAAAGTTGTGGGATTTGCTTTTTCACCATACACATCTCTTCTATCTTCCTACACATGAAGCAAGGCTCCTTCCCAAAGTTGTATTTTAGTGTCAGTCTGGAAGGACATGTGCAAATGCTTTTAACTAAAAGTCCTGTATCAGGCATCTATCACAATACTCACTCCATTGGAAAGGAAATCTGCAGTAGCAGCACGTAAGCTGTAGAACCTGAGTGCACCCCTGAGCTTTCAGCTACAGCTGGTATCTCCAGCCATATTAGAGTAAGAACTGGGCATGGACCAAACTGTTCCATTCCCTATTCCCACCTTCTTTCTACAGACAAGCTAAGCTAGAGGAGAGCCACAAGGTATTCAACAGTGTTCCTATAATGTGCCCTCACAAGTCACTTTAGAAACAACCTGTGTGGCATAGAAAAGAAGGAATACTTCCTCTGTGTGGTTGAACGCATCGTTCTGCCTTCCTGGGAGAGTTACCTGCTGGTATGACAAAGACTTGCTGAGGCAGTAAACCCAGTGTATATGGAAACACAGCTATGAAATAAAGCTCCTACATGTCTATTACAGGCGTAAAACTGGCTTTTCCTCCTGCATAAAAGAAATTGTGGATGTGTGGAACGAAGCCTAAAGTATAATTCGCCGTTCAGTCCAGTCACCGAACTCACACTGTTACTGCTTTTATTTGTAACATTTTTTCTTCATCTCTGTTAGCTGCAATGCATTTTGTTTCAAGAATTCTTACAAATGCAAAGGCATGGTACCAAATAGTGCGAATCATGTTAGATTTTGGATAACCTCTCATGGATGGATAAAATAACTCCTGAGAAAGAAGCTATAAAAGTATTGTAAGAAAAATGGCTCACATTTCCAAGCTGTCTAAAGTGATCATTTATCCCAATAAATGATAATTCTTCCAAGACAAAGTGGACACACTTGTAAATGTCTGTGAGAGAAGCCCTGCAAACATTTTAATGGCTTTTTAAAATATATTGTGTGCACTCGGCTGCACTAGAAAGAGAAGTTACAAAGAGGGCAAGGTGGATTGATATAGAAGAAGCATGTTAAATGTCAAATTTTCTTTGTACTTTAATTTTTCTTTTTTTTTCTTTTTTTTTTTTTTTTTCTTCTCTTTAATGCTCTTAACTATTAGAGTGCAAAGATGTGAACAAAGTGGCATATTGCCCACTGGTGCTGAAGTTCAAGTTCTGCAGTCGAGCATACTTCAGACAGATGTGCTGCAAGACCTGCCAAGGACACTGACCCACAGAAAGCAGAAGAATGTGCCTTGTTATTATCATTGTGGAAGAGTGTCCATCAAAGAGAGCCACACAGCGGAATGAGGTTGTCGTCCTTGCAAATGCATTACCCTGTGAAAAATGTAACCACTGGTCAGCCCCAGCTGACAGGATTTCAATATTATTTTAACTTCTGTGAAGTGGGATTTATAATCCAAAGTGCTGGACACAGTATAAGGAGGGCATGCCAAATTGGAAAAATCCACAAAACACATATAGAATAGCTTACTGTGGAACATTTGTGTTCTTTTGACTAAATCAAATAGTCTGTTTACCTCCTTGGACCATTAAAGCAATTTTTATTATGGACTTAGCAGTGACACTGAATCCATTTGTACTTAAAACTTTTTAAAATTCAGCTGTTATGACTTGGTCTACTATGGAAGTAAAGAAGAATCAAAAAAATGTTAAGTCATAGCTTAAAAATGTTAACTATTTTATCTCACGACACAGCACCACAACTTAAATTATAAAATGAGCTTGGAAACGTTATTTAAGGAGCATTTTTTTTTTTTTTTTTAATGTATTTTTCCTTCATTCCACCTAATTCTCTTTGGAGTAATCTGTATTTCCTGAACACTGCTGTGATCCATATATAAAGCTATACTGAATAAAACAACCATAAGGGACTTAGTTTTAAGAGGTGCAACAGTTATTGCAGTGGTGCTTGAAATACAAGTGTACTATGAAATGAAATTGAATCTGCATTGCAGGTTTATAGCCATCTTACCATTGTACAAGTGAAGCTGAGATTTCCACTGAAAGGGAACACATTTCAGTATCATGGAGGAGGCAGGCTCCAACAGTGGTGAAGACCATGTTGCCAGCTCCTTCACTACTACCGTACAGGTTGCTTAGAACTTACACTTTGACTCCAGCTCACTTTTGTTTACAACACCAGCCACAAAGAAGAAACACCTTTGTGGGTGTCTAGATCTGGTTTACATGTTACTTTTGATTCTCTAAAACTAAGGAATTCCAGTGTAAAAGATAAGTCTACTGTGTAATAGCAAGAATCTTTTGCAAAGCCGAAAGTTAAAATGGATTCCAGATGTCCCTTTCTTTGATACCGCAGCAGAAGGGCACTTGTTCATGAGAGAGAATANTGAGATTTCCACTGAAAGGGAACACATTTCAGTATCATGGAGGAGGCAGGCTCCAACAGTGGTGAAGACCATGTTGCCAGCTCCTTCACTACTACCGTACAGGTTGCTTAGAACTTACACTTTGACTCCAGCTCACTTTTGTTTACAACACCAGCCACAAAGAAGAAACACCTTTGTGGGTGTCTAGATCTGGTTTACATGTTACTTTTGATTCTCTAAAACTAAGGAATTCCAGTGTAAAAGATAAGTCTACTGTGTAATAGCAAGAATCTTTTGCAAAGCCGAAAGTTAAAATGGATTCCAGATGTCCCTTTCTTTGATACCGCAGCAGAAGGGCACTTGTTCATGAGAGAGAATACGTGAATGTGCAGTTCAGGAGACCACATCCCAGTGGGCAAGGATTACAAACAAAGAATAAGTGACTTGTGGAGGTATCTACATTCTGCTCAAATGAGCAGTCGAAAGTGTGCTTGAGCCAAGAGGCCTATCGGGCTATCAGGAGAAAAGCACACTGAAAAAGGGGATGATAGAATGAAGTCTGGCCACCTTCCTTCACGTAAATGGCCAGGTATATATTTAAAGCTGGACCATATTTAAAACTAGGAGCAGCTTTCAGCATTGGACTGGAACAAAGTCATGCTTCTGAATTGGTAGCTAGATGCCTTAACTATTCTGCTGCCATACTCCACTTATTTCATATTACCGTATTTTTAATATTCACCAAATACTTTGCATTCTTAAATGTGAAACCCAACTACTCTAGGCAAGTCATGTTCAGTAATCTACCATTAAAAAGTTTATTGTCTTGCTCCTCTCCCCCCTCACTTTTCAGTAACAGACTCAACAAGGGGATAAAGAAAGTAGGTACTTGTTTATATTAATATATTGTACTTGAACACTTGCATTTTCAAGCAGGTATGTGATGAATGTGCTTTTGTGTCCAACTGTGCCTCCTTTGTTGTAGTGCAATTAAAATTATGTGAACAATAACATGTTACAAATTTTAACTCAAATAGCACTTTTTTTAAAAAAGTACTCTCTTCAGTGAAAAATAATTTCAAGGTATCATGAGATTGAAGTGTACCAGCGTATTTTACCAATAACAAGCCAAATGCGTTACACACTATTTACTAATGTGAATTAACATGGAACAATAGATATTGTTAACAGGAGTCATACCATGAAGTCCCCCCAATATGTTGACAATCTGTCTGTGGGGTTTTGCGTAACCCACGTATTAATGACCATCAAATTCCTGTCATCTGCTACCTCTTGCCAGTATTTCCGCTTCTGTACGCCTGTGACCAGTGGAATGCATTTTCAGATGGCTTGCGTGTATTCACATACGCTTATCTGCTGCTCTCACCACCATGTAAACAACTCCTGTTAAAACTGACACCAGTGGATAAAAACCGCCAATCTTTGGGAGTTTCATATGGGGATTAAGGGCGATATGTAGTCCTTCTCTGTTAAGTGAATTGACTTTCTATATCCTTTTTACAAAACACCTTGGTGCTAGCATGCCCTGGCTAGGTCAAAAATATGATAAAAGGGAAAGGGGTTGCTATGGCATTCCCTAAGCAAGAGGCCTCTTTGTATCAGGGTCTGGTTTTCTCCAGGGCATGATTTTGTTTATCATCTAATGTGTCTTTTCAGCTAACAAGAAAAGGGTTTCCTATATGTATTCAAAAGAAACCTTTTTTTTTTTTTTTTTACCTCACTTAGGACATTAAAATTGCAAAGATTGTTTCCAAAGACACATTTTGCTCTCTTACTGGTGCTAGAACACTAGGGAGTCTGATGTTTACTCTGCAACATAACAGCACTGAGGTTGGAATTTAAAGAACTCCCTGGAGCAACATGGAATTGTATTGTTAAAGGGAACAAAACAGAATGTATGTGGATTTGCAAACTAAACAATGCTTCAGATTGAGACCGAAAAATGAAACCTAATTAAATGAAAAATAATTGGTTTCCACAGCATGGTTCATTGCTGCTGCTACAGTGTAGCCATCTATATAATCTAAGCTAAATAGTTTTGTATTCCTAAATAGTGAAAATAGAACTATTTGTATAGGCTATAAATATGACATGCCTAGAATCAAATAGTAGAATACGAAATGCAGAAATCACTCTGGTGCCAGTACTTCCACTGAGCAATACTATCAGCTGAAGAAGATCAAAACTGAAACAAAAATCTAGAGATTAGCCCCTCAAGGTGTGTGCACCCAAAAAATAGTCAATTTCTTTAGGAACTTTGTAATGGAGTGAATGTCACATAGATATCCTTAATAATACAGACTGAAATTACCTTTGTATTATTGTGATTAGTTGCTTATTATTTTATACTCAGTATTAATGTGGTACACTGTTACTTTATTATTATTTTTGCTTTTGTAAATTATATTCTAATTTATTGTCATGTTTCTTAACACTTGTTCTACATGCATTCTCCTGCTTGTAATGAAAATAAAAATATTGTAACACTTGATGCAGTGAAATTCCACACCAGGCACAGATTTGTTTTCTACATAGATAATTTAGTAAAATAAAACTGCAGCTTTTAAGAATTATACCCATGGTACAGTTGTCTATTGCCTGACTTACCGTTACTAGCATTCTGTATGCTTAATGTTTGTTTTGTCAGATGCATCAAAATATATATAAAATGTTTTCTTTCAAGTAACATCTATATGTTATGCCAGAATCCTGTCCTTGGCAGCAGCGATGTTTGTCGTATGTAAGCAAAACAATAAGGAAAGGAAAAGTCAAGAACATGGTCATGTACATTATTAAATAATATTTTAGCCTAAGCAATAATGTAGATCAAGAATGAAATTAATGGCAGAAAAGTATCCTGTAATTTTTGGAATGATTTCATTAACAGCCAGTCAATAATAACAATAACAATAAAATGTCCTTCTTGCATTGAGCTTTTAAGGTTTTATCTGAAGTTTATCTGAAGCCATGTTGTTTTTAAATATAAATAAGTAATTTCAGAAGATTTGGTGCTTAGGTCACTGTTGCTAAGAGATGTTTCTTATCTGGTAGAGTAAAAATATCTTGTATGGAAATCTCTGATCAAGTCATATGAAATAGTTCTTGTTTCCCAGATAAAATCTAGTTTCTGGTTTAAGGAAAACAATCACTTTGCTATTAAGAGTAAGATGTTAAAGTACAATGAATGTAAAATATTTTGATAAGGCATTTACTAATTCTGGTTATTCTTTTTTAGTCTATTTACAAGTAAGGAGTCAAAAAACAATTACCTGTTTTAAAGGTACAGGAATTTCTACCCATGCTCCATCGCAAAAGTTTTATTGGCCTATAAATCAGAAATTAATGATGGTAAATAACAGAGTCTAATAACAGTTTTCTCTGTCATTCCAAAATTCTGTTGACTTTCCTCTCATATGTTCACGCTAGAAGTTACTACCTGATAGGTTTCCTATTAGTGCTCAGTTTTGAGTATTCTTCCCCCTGGAGCATTTCTGGTTTGGATTATAATGACAAACTGGGTAGACTGAAACAGATGCTGTTGTGTTTCACTCTTTTCCTCCGCCTGCTACCTTAAACCTAACATCACCAATGCTGACTATAGAACTCCTGGCAGACAAAATGCCTTTCAGTCTTCTTAAAGTGCATTCTCCCCATGCCTGATCTTCCTTCTGGAGCCAACCCTGTGATTATAATTCTCTGTTACACTTTTTCAGTTTATTTCTTGAGGAAGCAGACACCATTTTTACCAGAGATACTTGCTTTTCCTTTTTTTGAGTTCCCTTGCTATACTCCATCACAGTCCCTTCATCAGTAAACTCCCTGTTCTCTTCTGAAGCTGCCTGATCTGCAAGAAGGACTTTAAATATCCTCTGTAGAATGCTGAACAGGACTTGGTTATTTTGCTGACTCTTTTATATGTATATATATATATTTTATTACTAGGAACTAAGATCCAGGACTCCTCTATGGAGGTTTGCTGCAGTAGACTTTGGATGAGTCCTGTGAGCCTCATCTGGGGTCAGTCAGTAAAGAGAAGGCCATTACTGAGCTGAGGCTGTCATTCTGCAAGAAGTGACACCGTATCTGGCTGTCTTCCCTTCACCACAAACAACAATTAGGTGGAAGGGATGGATCACTGCTTCTGTGTGGTCTCTCCAATCTTTGTCCTAGACAGAATGGTGTAAGAGCATTTGCATGCAGTAATCAGGATGGAATCTCACACAGATTTGTAAGGGCTCAGCCACAGAACAAGGTTCACTACAGCACTAGCGACTTGGTAGTTTCCCAAGTATATTTTGCCCAGCTAAGGGGGAGTTCATGTCCAATTTAGGAAACAGAGCCACCTAGAATGTGGTACAGTGCGCATGTAAGGATACTGCGTTCCTTAACTGGCATGTCACCTAAGCACATCTATTTTGTTCTGTTTCTGCACAGGACTGACATTTTCGTTGAGCTGGACAGGCTACAGGACACATAGTTTACGCTCAGAGGTCTTAGAGCTGCCAGTCAGAAAAATACTGAAATCTGACTTAGAAAGGGTATAAGTATGTATTTCTGCATTAAGTGTGGGAAGATGCTGTTTCTGTAAACTGGAAGGCCATTTCAGAGAAGATCTAGCAAGATCACTAGATAAACAATCTCATTTCTTTAGTAATCCTGTTTGGAACAAATTCATCGGATCACAGCTTGAGATAGAAAGGGAAGTGGTTTGGAAGCCAGAAGTGAAGGCTTAGCCAGAGAGTGCTCCAGGCTTTGGTTGCAATGACCACCCAGAGGGATCAGATTTGGCCTGGCTGATAAAGGATAAACCATGGCTTTTGGAAACTCTATTTCTTCAGTGCTAAGCACGTATAAATCAGTGTATTTGTTTACTCTTCTCCCTGCCTCCACGTGACATCAAAGTCTTTATAACTGTTCACAGTCTTGCAATATTTATAACAAAATTACCATCATATTGTTTACAAAGCCACCCCACAGTACATTTTGTTTGGTTGGTTGGTTGGTTTTTGTGGGGTTTTTTTTGCAATGAGGGCCAGTACTCTGTATAGGATTGAGTACGTTGCTCCACTTAGAAGTAGGTTGGTATGGAGTAACACTTCATGTGCAATAGGCTGAGGTAACAGTTCTGCATGTGTGGTAAGATCTTCTAGTTATATCTTTGTGGAAAGGCACAGACCCTTGAGTTAACTGGAACTTCAGAAGATAAAATAGAATTATAGAATAGTTTGGGTTGGATGGGACCCCTCTGCCATAAGCAGGGACATCTTCGACTAGATCAGGTTGCTCAGAGCCCCATCCAGCCTGGCCTTGAATGTCTTGAGGGATGGTGCATCGACCACCTCTCTGGGCAACCTGGGCCAGGGTGTCACCACCCTCATTGTAAAAAATGTCTTCTTTTGTGTCTAGGCTGAAGAATGCATTTTAAAGAGTTGAGAGTGCATTTTAAGTTATTACTGCCACGTTTATTCAGGTCAGCTTGCTGTATAAAGCAAATAATTTTACAGAAGTGCCGTGCACTTAGTAGGGTCACTACCTTTTGATGTCTTTGAATACTAATCAGACTGGGTCAGTGCCTCGTGCACACACAACAATGTGTGTGTTTGAAAAGTTTGCAGTCCTTTTCCAGGACACTCATTCCTCAGAATCCACACACTGGGACAGGACTTCTCTTCCTTCCATCATCTTCTCCCCCCTGATGACTGCTTCTCCTTTTTCTCACTGCTTTCATGTCTGTGGAGTCTCATGTTTAGTGTAGAGTACTGCTGTCTTTGAGCTGATATCTTAACGTTATTTGGAATTTTCACATCTGTAACTTAACACTGTTGTATGTTAAAAATGCTAACTTTAGACTGGTTTTGTGAATTATTTATTGAAGTGTAAAATTTAATATAAAGTCTAAATAAGAATTTGAAGAAACAAGTGACAGAGATGCATTAACATTTTTTTTCGAAGAAGATACTAAAGATAATTTTTCACACTTTTTCAACTGCAATAATTAACGACCCTCTCGACGTATTTTTTCCAGTTATGAAGAACACTAAGCTATGAACAAATATAAACAGAAGGAACTGAGCCACTCATTTGATCTCTCAGATACTCTTTCACATTTAGCCTTTGCTATCGAAACGCACTATCGAAACAAGACCTTCTGCAGCAAAAAGGAATCTCAAACATCTCATTTGGCCTTTCTGGCTCAAAATTTCCTTAGAAGTTTATTTACCTAAGATAAGGTTACATTGCTGAAACCATCCTGTCAATTAGCAGATAACATTTGACTTCAGATGTATTATTCATCTCAAGCATTTTGTCAAGGATAGTGCTGGTAACTGAGTTTCTAGGGAGGAGGGAAGGCATGATGGCTGCAATTACATGTATCAATTAACTATAGCTTGCTCAGTCCTTGTAAAATAGAATGCAGAACAGCCTACTTAAGTAAAAGGGGAATTTAAGTTGCATTTTGCACCAACTGCAGAGGCAAAATACAAGAGAAGAATATTCCATCTCAGGATTTTCGGTGAGGCTTAGCTTTGGTTGCTTACTGCAATCATAGGTAAAATATTTGGAAAGCTGAAGGAGGATGTTCTGAGTTCTGTTCACATGGATTTTTTTTTTTTAAACTTTCTTATCTTAATCAGCCTAAGAAAGGTCTCAAGCTTTAAGACAAACATCCTTCTGTAAAGTATCCTCCCCCCCTGATTTGCGAGATTGCTCTGGTTTTGCTGCTTCTTGAAGTTATGATGATCACAAGTTTTAATGAAAGAAAACCTACCAAGAACTATTGGTTTGGGGCTCTGGTTTCATGGCTATGGATATGTCCCTTCAGTCCCTTTCTCCTCTAGATGGAAAACTCTGCCATCTGTCCCTTTTCCCCACAATGTGATCAAAACTGATTTCTGGCACCATAGACTCGCTAGCTGTTCGTTTGCGCTCCCATGCTGTGGGCAGACACTCAACAAAATTGGGTGGATATGGCTTCAGACATGGCAAGTGCCTCTGCCTGTGGCATCTGGGACAGCACTGCATCAGATCGACTTACGTGGGACATGGCCATCCCATCACCTGGCAGGCATGATGGGGACAGGCCGCACTCAAGAAACATGCTATTTCCAGGACATCTTCAAATTCGGCCTTCCTGCCTGTGGTACCAGGTGTCCCTCAGCCCATTTTGGGAGCTCAGCTCAGAGCCACAGCCAGGACAGGGTGGTGTTGTGCCTGAGCTGGGGCTGGGGCTTGTCCTGGTTGCTTCTGTGTAGTGTGGAGAGCTGCTGAGCTCCAAGCTGGCTGTGGGTTGACTTCACACCAGGAAGGCCCGGGCTTGAGCAGCACCCTGGGTAAGGAGCATCCATGGCCTTTGCTGGCTGCCTGGGATGGGCTGGAAAAGTGAAGAGACAGACGCAGCACACAGCCACACATCTCCAAAGAGAGAAGACCTGGGTGTCAGCAGGAGGGCTCAAGCTGAGGTGGAAGGCGTATGGTGGGGCTGGGGGAGACACGGTGAGGCTGCAGCCCTGGGGCGTGCGCATTGGTGAGGGAGTGACACGCCAGGCTGGGAGAGCTGCAGAGGGGCCGTGGGGTGGGGAGGCAGAGTGAGGCCATGAAATGGAGTAGGGGAGCTGGGAATGCATGGAGGGGCTGAGGAAATTTCAGGTAGTGAGGGGATCTGTGGGCAAGGGTTGGATGAACTGGTGGAGACTGCAACAGAGGAGATGGCTCCTGTGGGTAGATGGCTTGTGCAAGAAACCTGCAGAAAAGCCCTGAGCTCAGAAAGGCCAAGAGGATGTCCTTGCAGAAGTTCAGACCTCAGGATGAAAAGTCGACTGCCCATGCAGAGACTGTGGACAGAGAGCAACTCTTGGTCAGTTTAATCCCTTCAGTGAACTGAAATGCTGTATAACTATTAAAAGAAAGTAGCTGTGTCTCTTTTGGTGACTTGCAGCAGTGAGCTGAACTCTGTATCTCTTTGGATAGCCTGTTTTAATCAGCTGTGCTGTATTTAGCAGATAAGTGAAAGATCACGAAAAGTAGCAGTTAGAAAAATGTTGTCCATAAATCTGCCTGCCACAAAGACAGCAGTGTTCTCAAATGCCAGATGCTCGCTGAGTCCTGTGTAATTCTGCTGAGCTGATGAACAAACACTTAGAGTGTGTGTTGACTCTCAGCTGGTCATCAGGATAGTGAAGATCTGCCAAGAGGTATGTTACTTGTTAACAGTCTGAGACTTAATGCCTTCAAAACAATAAACCTTGAATCTCCTTTAAAAACAAAAGGGTAAGAGAATGGTAATATGTTTTGGTAAACTTTGGACTTAAATTTTGATCATTCCCCTGTGACTTGAGCAACTTGATTACAAAAGCAGTCATGTTGCTTAGGGTGTCCAGAGTTGTCCAATGGAGTGCTGTGGTTACGTGTAAAACGTCAACTTGGTTTTGCTTGTGCTTCCCTTATTATACCATGTGTGTTGTTCAACAGTATATGTTTATTTTGATCAAGTTCATGCTGTTTGTGGAGGTTGATTTTAATGGCTCTTACTTACCTGGACTTTCCTGGAAGTTTGGAAAGTGATACACAGATGAATAGTCAGCCCTACTGCTCAAAAATCTTGAGCCAGAATTTGAAAAAATTCACAAAACTGTCTCTGGGGAAAAAAATGCAGCAAACTAAAACCAAACTTCTGAGTTACTATTCTCTTATTGGCCTTTTTTTAAGCCTTATGGTTTACTTGTTTCACATTTTCCCCACTGTATACTGAGAAAAGCTGGAAAATTACTTTTTTACAGGTGAGAGGAAAGGTGGAAAACTCAACAGCTGGATTCATGTCATTGCAGTAGTCTTGAAGTAGTAAACACAAATACTTCCAGATGTTATATGATTACAAGGGCTGGCAGGATAAATATCTCATTCTGCTTAAGAATGGAATGCTCACTACACTTCTTAGGAAGTGTTAGTTATACCTACCTTTCTCAGTGAAGGCAACTGTTTTATAAAATATTAAGCGTTGAGCCCCATTTTATAAAAATAATGACATGATGTAGTGAAATTTTGCTTCCTCCTGGGTCATTTCAAGGGATTGTCTCCCAGCTGGAAACTGCCATAGCCCAGGGGTATTCTGCTCACATTCTTTTTGTCTAATGCCTGTCATCTGCTAGGAAAGAGAAGGATGCAATATCAGCTCTATACTAATTAGTAAACCCTCAACAACAACCTAGCAGCATCCTGTCTTGCATTCCTTCTTTCATGAGGGTGCTCAGTGAACCTAAACTTGTGGTCTGCTGAAGGATTCATTGGAGAGTATAAAGGTAGTGTTGTCTTCATACTACAAAAACCTTGCTCTGCCAGAGAATGTGAATCTGGCATAAAGTCAGAAACCTGATTCATAACCAGCTTTGAGTGCACATACATAAAACTGGTGCCTTTGGCTTCCTGATGTTGCCTCTCTATTGGTCTTAGCCAAAGCTAAGTCAATTGTATGAATTCCATTTTGGGCTTTCTTTCTTGTCCAGATACTTACTTTCTGAAATGAATTATGCAAAAGGTGGCTGCCTTTGTTTTGGTACTGCAGTATCAGAATATAGTACATCACAATATAATAATCCTCCTCACAGACTCAGTCAAGGGCTCAGTTAATTACATTGTAGAAATTTGCCCAGTTGAGACTGTAGATACATCTGCTATAAATACTTGCAGAGCAGCATGAAGCCGACATACCGTTGTTCCCAATCATTTTTTAATCTGAAAAATGTACTTTTTATTAAAAGATTGAGAAACAGTGAATTCTTGGACATTAGTGAATGTAATGAGTAAAATATGTATCACTAATTATAGTAGAGTATTAATTAAAATGCAAATGCTGAAAAACTTGAGAAAAATTAAAAAAAAAAAAAGAAATCACAAAGACACAATTTAAAATCATTTCTAGTAAATAAGCATGGAAAAATCCCCTCAAACTAAAACATCTTTCACTGTTTAGAGGCAGATAATCCATTCTTAGTCCAGTGCACAGATTTGATTTACAGTGCATTTCAAAATATTTATCTTCTTTTTAGGGTTTCCATCACTGCCTAAGCCAATAACCTGCTGTGTTTTAAAATGTCTGGGCAGTAATTGTCATTGTTTGCAAAGCTATTTTGGAAAATAGTGAGTTTCGTGGCATTTTGTAGGTTTAAGGAATGCAATTACCAACATTGTATACATAATCAAAGTGACCCTCTGGCTTCAGAAGCTCAAACCCACAGAAAAAAAAGGTTCAACAACAGCAAAATGTTTGTTTAATTTTTCTTCTGTAGTTGGTCAGTTGTAGGTGGATTATGTTATAGCCAGTTTGGCAAAAATATGATTAGTTTAACAATTCCATATAAGTACATAACAATGTTGAAGTAAACATACAAAGAAGAGCATGAATTTGTCTGGGTGGACAGACTGACCCATTTTCATATTTAAGTATTTGATAAAGTACTATGCGGATATGATGGTATCTGGGTGCTCCTGCGATTCATCCAAAATGATTAACAAATAGTTGAAAGGCTTATTTGCTTTTCTAGTTTTCTGAAAACTTAACAAAAAGGAATATGTTGAATGCTTTATCTTAGTGTGTTAGATAAAGGTCTGAGTTTCCTTCAGTGTTGTTGGTTACAAACTGACAGAGATCTTTCCCAAACTAAGTATTTTGTCTCCTTTTTCTTCTAAAGATTCTTTTGCAACCTACTATGTGTTTACAGAGTGAATATACTTTTCTGATAGGCAGCTGTTGAAGAAGTGATGGGAGTAAGGAAGTTTACAGAATGTACTGGAATTTCAGTTCATTTTTTTTTTTTAATAAGGGCACAAACAACATTTCTGACTCAGAACTAAAATTGCAATAAGTGTTCAAAAGCTGTTAGCAGTGTCCTTTGTAAATGTATATCTACCCTAGCCAAAGAATACTCACAAATCGTTGCTTTGAGAAACAATTTTAAAATTAAAATTTTTTCAACATGACCCATATATTGAGTAACAAACATGCAATTGCAGTTTATTGACAGCAGAAAGATGCAAAACCCACCTAGGGTCTCCCTTCAGTCCCCTCTTCTTTCCTCCTTGACTGATTTTGCTCTTAGGTCACTCTTTAGTGGACCTTGATGCATTTTACAGAAATCAGTTAATGCTTCAGAAAATTCATTGGCGTTCTCAAGATCATGTGTAAATGATCATAGCCAGGCAGCAAGGTATTTATTCACTGATGATCACATAAGCATCCGTGTTATACACAACCTTTGGGAGATTCCCACTGTATCTTATGCTACCTTGTCACAGGTATATTTTTCCATTAAAGATGAATTTTTTGAAAAGCAACTTGGGAATGATTTTGTGCCAGAAGTCACTTGTCACTCCCTTTTGAAAACTAGCCACCAACAGTCATATTTAAACCTTAAAAGTTAAAAGCATTTTATTCCATTGGTACCTGAAACCAGGTGCCAAATGATGTAAGTTACATGTTATGACATTAGTTTTAACATTCTTCTTTCTTCAGAGTAGTTGCAGGTTTCCTGGTGATTAGCAAGAACGAATAAAGTGTCATAAAGTGCATTTACACTGCTTTCTCATTAATGTGAAATATATTTTTGATTAATATTTTTTAAAAGAACTAGTTCGTGACAGAGTAAGATCATTTTAAAATAGTCCTTTACGTATTCTGGGCTTTGTGCTATGTGATGTATCTCGGGCCACTCAAATTAATTAGTTCAGACTGAGTCACATACTTGTTGACTGCCTTTTCCTATGTCTGGACAGTTTTTTTCTGTCTGCTTTCAAGTTCAACTCTGGATCATACCTTCTCCCTAAAAATAAACGAATCTCAATTCTGGTACAGCTTTAAAAGGTCTCTATCAGTACTCAGCTCGCCTTCCTGTTCTATGTAATACAGAGCAACTCCTGTTGTCTTTATGAAGAACCTGCTCTGGGCAGAGCATAAATCATACATTTGTGCCATGTTCCTTACATATAGAAGTTGACAGAGGCAGACACAGGGGCAGTGACGCCACAGAAAGGAGGGAATGCACTTACTGAGTTGACTTGCAGTGGGCGGGTTTCAGCACAAAAACCGCTTTTTCTATTTGATGGAGCTCTGATACAGTAATTCTGTATGACTGACCCAAAAGGCATATGGGAAGTGAATTGATACTACACATATGAGAAGCAGTACTGCGTTTGCTTAATTTACAAAACCTTAAGATGTTGCACTGAAATAGTCTTTCCGATGTGTTACTCTGCCTGGTTGGTGCTGTCATCGCAGCTGTGAGAAATGCCATGTGCAGATAGATTCTGGACTGTATACAAACAAAGTCAAGTACTTGTACATTTTGAAATGAGAAACTCCAAAATGCTTGTGCAACAGAAGTAGAGTTAGAATTTTTTCCCCTTGAGGTCTTGTAGAAGCTTCCTTTGCTACTTTGAGTGTGTTAGGAAACTGACTTCATTGTCACACATCCTCCAGCTAGGCACTGGAAATGCATAAGCGTTTGAAAGAGTTTGGAAATTGTCTGTGAACCCTTCACTGAGAGTTTTGAGAAACCATTACTCCTAGGTAACCCCAGGCACTTTCTAAATTTAGTAGAAGTAGCTGTCTATGAAGTGGGTTGATCCACACCTACCTTTCCTCTCAAAACTGCCTTTAGGTGGCTGTCCCTGTTGCGAGGCTGCGGAAGAGGAGGTTAAGGAGGTTTGACAATAGGCTCTGTGATGCTTTCTTTGTGCTTCAAAAGGGTGTTTCTGAGGTTGCTGCTGGAGCAATTCTGTTTAAAGGAAAGCTGAACCTCTCGATGGAGTTGCTGTGACTTGAGGCTGGAGCATACAGTTCTAGTGAATAGGAAGTTGCTCCCAGACATTTTTCAGGAAGTCTTTGTGTTGCTCTTGCGACTTGATTTCTTGAAGTGATAAGTGGTCCATAGGGATGCTTGGATTTCCAGGGTATGCCTGATATCTGGAGCTCTGGAGAGCAGCAAATCCATGGAACTCATGAGGATTTGTGTAAGCAAATGACCATGTTTAGTCAATTCTAGATATTCCACGTTACTCAGTGAAGTTGCATGAGGGTAAATAGGAAGGCACACAGGCAGATGCCAGGCTGGCCATGGTGTCACTGAATCTATGAGAAAGACACAGATATATTAAAAAAAAAAAAAAAATTCAACAATTAATCTCATACTCTGTGAGACACTCAATAAAGGGTCAAGATAGAGGGGATGGTTGCAGTTCATAATTCCATCCAAAAGTTAGAAGAAAAAGTTCTTTATCACTGATAGAGAATAACACTTTTTTCCCTACCAAGTGAATCATTTCTTAAATCTCTCCTTAGAATAAAGAGGTAGCAAAACAAGTCTGGCCTGATAATCCTGTATTTCTGGGAACTCATTACTAAGCCCAACAGCAGTCAGAAGACCTTCAGTGCTGATGGTGCCAAAGCAGCCAGGGCCAACAACTCCTTTGGCACTACAGTGATGATAGATGAGATACTCTGTTTTCTGGTAGTCAGTGCAGTTTTACTGATGTTGCTTTGCAGGGTGGCAAAGGAGGTGACTTCACTGCTGTGAGAAGTAACAAGTATTTGGTATCTGGTAATGTGGTGAAAATGTACTTTTAGGGGTTGTAGCTTATGCAGGGTAAGAATAAGTAGAGATTTTGTCTGGTGACCTGACTAACTAGGCCTGACGATACATGCCTGCTTTCAGAAAATACGTCAATCCGACTGAGTTTTTGCTTTGAAATCAAGCAGTGCTCTGGCATGTGTGCACATTAAGAGGTGATTCGAATGATCATCACTGAAATTTGTTACAGTCTAGGAGAGTTAGATGCTGCATGCATGTGATTAGGTATTTTGAGCCTTGTTAGCTGGGATGGAGGAACAGAAACTCTGTTAATACTCTGCTTTCATATAGATATTAAATGACATTCTTTTATTAGTATTTTTTTTAACAGATGGTAGTAAATTGAAACAGCAGCAGCTTGAATGCTGCTCGGTTTAATCTCAGTTATTGGATTCTTGGTGGACAAAGCATTGTAGATGCTACAAGCCCAAGTGGTAAAAAGAAACTGAGAAGTATTTAAAGCTGCTGTCTTGCAAAGAAGCTAATCGCTTGAGGAGCAGGACGTTATAAAAGTGAAAATCTAGTAATCTTAATAACAAGCATTGCTACCAGTCAAGCTTATGCTGTGTTGGTTAGAAAAAAGCAGTTCTGGTTTCTCTTTTCCCTATCTCATTGAATCTTAGGCCAAAGCCAGTAAAGTGAGATTCCCCTCCTTGCCTGTTTTTTTTAATTTGTTCGTTGGCCTCCCTATTAATATGAAGCCAAAAATCCTTTGGTATTACACTTACTGAATTTATGCTGTGTTACTGATTTTCGTCTTATTCTTAAAGCAGTAGAAGCAGCAGAGGTACCTGCTGTTTGTGCCAGAACTTGTGAGCTCTAGAAAAAAAATTAAACACTTGGCTCTAATCAGACTCTCTGTGTCCAAGTGTGGTTTCACAATGGCAGTATTTGAAACCCACAGTCAGAATGTGTATTTATCCCGTCTAATGCTAGTACTTATCACCATGTATCTATAACTTGCTATGTGATGTTGAAACAGGCAGAAGTTTTATGACAAGATGAAGCTAAGCAAAAGATAACCTCAGGAGAAATACAGCTTAGAGTCTGTTTGAAACATATTTCTAAGATCTGCCAAGCAAGGCAGAACTATGATGAGACCAAACCAAAAACAAACAAACAGCATCAGGAAGAACAAAAGAAAGAGAGAAAAAAGAGAAAAAGTGAGAAAAGAAAGAGAGAAAGAGGGAAACAGAGAAGGAAAGAGAGAAAGAGAGAGAGAAAGAGAGAAAGAGAGAGAGAAAGAGAGAAAGAGAGAGAGAAAGAGAGAAAGAGAGAGAGAAAGAGAGAAAGAGAGAGAGAAAGAAAGAGAGAGAGGAAAAGAGGGAAGGAGGGAAAGAAGCAAGCAACTAACTTTTGGTTTTAAGTGTTACTTTATCTCCACTTTACCTCCTCTGTTTCCACCACTGCTTTTGTAACTATCGGTCATTGCAGCTTGAGACTGTAAGAATAAGTGGAAAGCTTAAATCATAAATAGTCATTTTCTAGATGTCGTATCAGTCTGAACAGCATCCTTAAAAATGATTTTTTAAAAAAATATTATTTGCCTATTCTTTAGTTTTGAATCTAAGTGGTAGGTTATGTGATAAAACACCCACAAAGGAGCTCAGAGAGACAACGGCAGGAGGGAGAGGCCAAATAATATCCTGCCAAGCCCATCACAGGAGCCAGCAGCTCATGAAATGAAAGGCCCATCTGTGTGGGCTCAGGGATGCACAATGGCAGGCAGGAACCCAAGTCAAGGACTCCTGAGGAATGACCACCTTGTCCGGTCCCCTCCCAGAAAATGGAAAAAATGAAATGGAAGGAGATGACCAGAACTATGTAAGAAGTAGTCTCACAGTGTGGTTTGGCTTGATGCAACTTTCCATGTTCAGCCATGACAGAGAGCTAATGAGGACTTTTCCGGATTATTCCTGATGAAGTGGAAATCTGCAGTCTTAATAAGCTTCTACTAAACTGAAATTCTGTTATAGTATTTTCAACCGGAGGGGGAGTTTTTTTGATTCAGAGCTGTGAAAATTAGACAAAGGTGTGTTTTCAGCATCAGTCTTATAAAAAGTTGGCTCCCTTTACAAGACGAGATCTGTGTAAATGATTCTTGGGTGCAGATTAATCTGGCCTCTACCTAAATGCCTGAATGCCTGCCTAGTGTTCTACCTCAGTGTTCCACCTAGATACCTGTATCTAGTACTTGTACGGCCTTTGGTCAGCTGCTATGGCCTTGGTAGTCTCTTAGCCAGTGAGAAATAGAGCACAAGAATTTAGGTGGGATAGAATCTCTGTAAATCTGGGTCTAGCGTTTTCTCTTGATCTTTGGCTTTTAGTTTGGGAAGAAACAAGCTGTGCAGATATGACCAGAATAAGGATGATGAAGTCCTAATATTATTACTTAATTTGTAAATGAGAGGCCCAAACTTGATCAAAATTATTTTCATTATATTTCTATTTATGTTACAGATACTCAATGTGTTACAAATATTGTAGTATTTTGTATTTCTTGTTTGCCTTGGACCAAGATGAACACTTCTATAACATACTACACTGTGTTATAAATCGAGACATATTTTAGGACCGAATATCTGTAAATGTCTGTCTACCATATAGTATATAAATGTTCTCCACAAGTTAAAGCAGTAGCATTGTTGATGTTGCCAACTAGGAGAAAGCTTCCATTTGAAGATCATTTATTGCTTTCTACATTCAGAACCAGCCACCTGGGCTTGTTTACTAACTTTCCTTCCTATGCCTTGAGGAAGGGAGGCAGCTCACTGTCAAACACAGATATGTCGGTTTTGAGGAACTGGAAGAAACAAAAAAGGACTCCAGCACAACCCTGTTAGCCAGATGTTTACCTCCATACTATGAAGTGACATCTGCAGATAAAACACAGCCCTGTGATTAAAACCAATTATCAAAGCATGCAAAATTGAGAGATGAAGAGCCACGTCTTAGTCAGGGGCACTTTGTACAAGTTTCTTATACCATCAAAATCAAAGAACTAATCTGTACTTTAACCCTGAGGCTTAAGACACCCAAATAAAACATCCCAGTTTTTACATCTGTCTTTTGATGTAAAGATGAAGTTTAAAATACACCGATAACAACTAACTTTTAAGCATTGTGTGGGTTAGAAAGCAATCTGATGACCTTTAGTTTTTGAGGTGTAATCAATGTGCATTGCATTTATTTAGCTCTTTACTGAAACTATGCAGTACTCCATCTTACCAACCTCAATCATCTTCTCATTGGAAAAACAATGTCAGCACCTAAAATGGCCAAGAAAACTTCTTCCACAAATGACCCTAAATGTCTCCTGTATATCCCACCTAGTTTAAGCAAACAAAACTGTAGGGATTTCTCTGTTCCTCTTTAAACAGGTTTCACCCACCTCTTATCTTCCTTTGCTCAGGCTGCAGTATCCCAAAGTGACTTAATGGATAGAAAATAACTAGTACAATTAAGTTCCATTGTTGTTCAAAATAAGGGCTTTGTAACGGACTCCTCTTTTCAGTATATCACTAAAGTCTAGACTGCATGGTGGTTTTCATCCTCCATCTTAGCTGGGCACAAGTGAAATGTCTTCTTTGACTATACTGATAGATTTTTGATCATATAGAAACATTCTAGCACTTCGAAACTTCAATTTATAGAGAAAATAATACTCTGTAATTATCAATGAGATTATACTGAGTCAGGAATGGTCTTTGTAATTAACCAGCTTTTGAGGTTCTGTAAAGTGCAGTCATAAAAATACTACTTTTGGAAGTAGCTGTATTAAGTATGCATTAGGTTGCACAAGATCTTTCAATGGTTGTACAAAATTTGAACTGTGAAGTGACTAAGGAAGAACAAACTTGTCACTTAATTTAGTATTTTTGCTCGAAGTCTGAATCCAGACCATATTCCATGCTTTGAGAATTGGCAATCTTCACCTTTTGAATAGGTCAAGCCTCCAGTTCTTAGGTTAGCACAGGATGTTATAGCCATGTGGCCAAAGTTTCACATTTTAGAGGAATTATTTAAAGTATTATATCTTTTGTTTAAATAAAGTCTGAATTTCAGGTCTAAATTGGATACCCAATGACTGTCATTTTTAAAAAGGAGAAAAAAATCCTGGCTCCATATTTATTTATTGATCTATCAGCTCAGTTCTTACTGTCATCTCTGTAATTATTACATAATCATGTCTCTTTAGGAAGAGAATTTAGGTAATCATTAAGCTAAAATGGAAGAAAATAAGAGCAAGCTTTTTTTGTTTTTACCTTCAGAGATCTTGAGGGTACAGACAACAATGTTTTCCTGTTCATTTACTAGATGCTGCCCTGTGTAAGCCACTGGAGATAACTAAATGTATGACAAACTCTTCCTATTCTACCTCTTTTATAAATCAAGAAAGTGACAGATGGTTGCCAACACTTCTTTCTCCATTTGGTGGACCTGTGTGTTCTTAGTTGCATCTCATGGTCTGTATCTAATCTTTGATAAATGGAGCCCTGGGGGCAGGCAGTTAGAAAAACATTTGCTCTTACTGTGGGATGTTTAGAAATCTCACTGTGTTCCATCATGTGGAAAAAACCTCCTGAGATCACTTGAAAACCTGGAAGATCTTAATTACAACTGATCCTTAATGAAAGTCTCTCCCCATTTTGGCTGCAGAAACCAAACATCGTTAAGACTGTGAACAAACACCTGTAAGAAGGACCTTCTAAGCTCCTCAAGCAACATGACCAGGCTTTATGTTTTGTTACGCCTATGGATCTGGGATTTTGTTGGGACGAAAGCTATTTATATTATCCAAGTTGTGGGGCTGGACCAATATGCATACTTAGCAAACAGCTAGGACATTGGATAAATTGTCACATGTAGACTTCAGAAGAAAAGGATGTGAAAGAAGTAAAAAGCAAGAATATGAGTACTCATGGTCCAGCTTGAGTGACTGAATGTAATTTTGTGTCACAAATTATTACGGAGTATTTATAGACTTCTTAGTCAGGATTTTGCTCTGCTACTTGAGATATAGAATCGTAGAACAGTTTGGGTTGGAAGGGACTTTCCAAGGTCGTCTAATCCAACCCCCCTGCAATGAGCAGGGACATCTTCAACTAGATCAGGTTGCTCAGAACCCCATCCAGCCTGGCCTTGAATGTCTCCAGCAATGGGGCATCGATCACCTCTCTGGGCAACCTGGGCCAGTGTTTCACAACCCCCATTGTAAAAAATTTCTTCCTCATGTCTAGCCTGAATGTCCCCTCTTTTAGTTTAAAACCCCTATGTCTTGTCCTAACACTACAGGCCCTGCTAAAAAGTCTGTCCTCATCTTTCTTATAAACACCTTTTAAGTATTGAAGGCCACACTAAGATCTCCCTGGACCCTTCCCTTCTCCAGACTAACCATGGAATCATAGAATAATATAGGCTAGAAAAGACCTTTAGGATCATTGAGTCCAACCATTAACCTAACACTGCCAAGACAACCACTAAGCCATATCCTGAAGTGCCACATCTGCGCACCTTTTAAATACATCCAGGGATGGTGACTCAACCACTTCCCTGGGCAGGTTATCAAAATGCTTGATAACCATTTTGGTGAAGGAGTTTTTCCTACTATTCAGACAAAACCTCCCCTGGTGCAATGTGAGGCTATTTCTTCTCATCCCGTTACTTGTTATTTGGGAAAACAGACCAACACCCACTTTGCTACAGCTTCCTTTCAAATCTGCTGAGGCTGCCCTCGATCCCACTCTGTATGTGATTGATGAAGATATTAAATAGTACTGGTCCCAATACAGACCCTAAGGGACACCACCTGTCTACATCTGGACACTGAGCCATTGACCAGTACCCTCTGGACATGACCATCCAACCAATTCTTCATCCCTCAAACAGTCCACCCATCATACCAACATCTCTCCAATTTAGAGAGAAGGATGTTGTGGAGGACCATGTAAAGGCTTCACAGAAGTCCAGATAGATGACATCCATAGCCCTTTCTTTGCCCACTGATGCAGATTCTCCATCATAGACGGCCACTAGTTTGGTCAGACAGGACTTACCCTTGGTGAAGCCATGCTGACTGTCTCAAATCACCTCCCTGTCCTCCACGTGCCTTAGCATTGCTTCTAGAAGGATCTGTTCCGTGATCTCCCCAGGCACAGAGGCTGACAGGTTGGTAATTCCCAGGGTCCTCCTTTCTACCCTTTTCAAAAATGGGTGTGATGTTTCTCTTTTTCCAGTCACCAGGGACTTCACCTGACTGCTATGACTTCTCAAATATCATGGAGAGTGGCTTGGCAACTATGTCAGCAACATGCATATATCTTGTTAGGCCCCATAGATTTCTATATGTTCAAGTTCCTCCAGTGGTCACAAACCTGATTTTCTCTTTCAGTGGGAGGGACTTGGCTCATCCAGTCCCCGACTTGAAATCCATCCCCTTGAGAGGTGTGGGAAGAGAGATTGCAATCTGTAGCTCTTCTAATTTTCCCTCACAAAGTCAACTGCTTTCAGGCTGTTTTTCTTTTGATGTTTCATTTGATGTGTCAGTATTTTTTTAAGGGGTCACTACTGATAACCAAGACAATATTCTGATGCAGATGTTAAAAATCGCGTTTCCTTTTCATTTTCTACAGTTACAGAAGAATATGTGTGTTATCACCTTCTAGTTAATTATAGACTCTTCTCAACAATTTTGTTTACCTTAGGAAAAATAAGGGATTAAATAATACTTTCTTGAAATTGTTAATATCCTTTTAGTGTGCAAAGTTATTCTATACCATTGTTCATGCTGTAAAGAATTATCTGTTTTTGAATTACTCTCTATATTGCAGTGAAATAGCTTAGCTCTGTAAACTTGAACCCCAGAAGGATGATAATTTCTTCTTTCTTTCAGTAACTTCTGCTGCTTTCTTTGACAGCCATGATGGTGATTGCCTCAGCCAACAGATGACAAGACATTTGTTCCCTTTCTGTTAATCGCTTAAGGAATCACAGCCTCAGGATGTGTCCATCATAATAGGCCACACAGGTTACATTCTTGAATTCCTGGCTATACTCGCTACACATTTAGTGGAAAGAGGTTAGAAGAAGCTGAGAATATCCTTTTTTTGTAATAATAAGGATCCTTTCCTGACAACACAATTGGACGAAACTAAACAAATTATACAAAATCTTAAATATGACAGAATGTTATTTTTAATTTGCTTGAATTATAATGGGATCTTTCCAACAGTTAAACTATTACATTATACTTCATTCTCAGCACCTGCAAGATTTTTCAATGCTATGATGCCTAATATGCCTTCTTTTGCTGGCATGGAACAGGATTAAAGATCTGTATGTATCTTATATGTACAAACACAATGGATTTGCTTTTTCAAAGCAAATTTGTATGTATCATGGAATTTGTAATGGATATTTCTAAAAATAATTTAAAAAAATTGTTGTACCTTGTAATTTGCCTAGAAAGTTAACTCTAACTTTAGATCTTCAAAAGAAGAAGACAAATAAGAAATACGAAATATGGATATATGCCATTTAAATACTATCATGCTAAATGTCATATTTCATCATATTTTCAAAGGCTTCTGAGTATACGATAATAAATAGGAAATAATCCCATAAACTTTGAACAAGTCTGCCGTTATGTGCCGCCTAAAATAACTTTTTTATCTTAATCTGGGCTGTAACAAGGATATTCGCTCTGAAGAAGTAATTTCTGTATCTTATATGTTTCAAATTGTTCCTCTTGACTGTGGGTATGTGCCTTAATTTTTTTACTGCCTGATATGATTATGGTAATTAGGATACACCTCAGTCTAGGCTCAGCAAGAAGTTTCTCAGCATCCTAAGCATTACAACGGGTAGGCATACTTACAAAACTGAACAGGACACACCTCACTTTCTTTGAATTTTTAGGGAGAGTTTTCTGAATTATGGGCAACTTGGTGTTCAGTGTTAGAGAAGAAACTTTATTTCTCCCAGGTCTAGTCCAAAAAACAAAGTAAGGAAGGTATGAAGTGTCAAGTAAGAAGAAGAAATTAATTCATTTTAAGATTAATCCATGGAAGAAAGCCTCAATTTGTCTGTGAAAAGGAGAAAACTGACAAGTTAAATTTTTAGTATTTTACAATGATTTTAGAATACATGTAGACTGAAGTCTTGTGGTCAAACCAGTATCAGCTGAAGGCTGATAACAAAGCAAAAAATAATCCTTTTTCGTCCTTGTGATTACTTGTCAATTTTTGTAATGTAGTTCTCTGTCTTTTATAGGCACAAAGAAGGAATGCACTTTCTGTTCTGTCAGATAAACTTCACTGCAGACTGCTAAGTTCCTTCTATTTAACATTACTTTTATAAAAAGATTTACAGTTTAGAAAGTTTCAAAGACTATTTCTGTGAATCTTTGAAAAGATACAGGCCTCTAAGTAGTGTTTCCTTAGGGTGAATAGCTTCATCAATGAAGTTGTAGAACAAGATGTAAAAAAGTAAATATAGTTTTCTGTGTATAATATAATGAAGATCATCTTAGATGTTTTAGAGTTTCAGAAGCATTGCACAGAACAAGAGAAAATTACGGTATAAAAAATAAGACCTCCCTCCCCAGTTCTGCTGTTGGTTTTCTGGTTTTGAAATTTAATCATGCCTGACCAATGTGACTGTGGCAACACCAAAACTGTTCAGAATTCTGGATTGTTTTTAACAAAACTCAACATTTTAAAACAGGTTCTTAATGCAACGTGTACTGGTTTTGCATATAGGGCCAAATACATTACGCTATCTTTATTTGCTCTGCTCTTTCTGTATACCACAACTGATGATGAAAATCCAAGCAATTCAATGTCTGAATTTGACCATGTTTACTGTGCTTTCTTAAAATTATGTTAAGTAAACAGATTTATTAACTTTCTGATGGTTTCTTATGTGAAAGTTGCCACAACAGTATCTAAGCATTATCAAATATTAGTCAGGTATGACTAATATTTTTCAGAACACTCTTAGGAGGTTAAAAAGCCACATATTTCATAATTTAATAGAATTTAATGAAATCTTTCAATTCAATGCTATAGCCCACTTTGAGTGTCTGGCTTCAGAAGCCTTGGAATGACTTTTAGCCCCCTCCACCACCATGTACATGGCATTGTGCAGCACTAAGTAAAATTAAAAGAAATTGTTATGACAAGGACAGGTCCAGAGGAAAACGCTCCAGATTATCACTTATCAGCCTGGACTATGAAACCAACTCTTCTTTCTGCAGTTTTGGCTACATTTAAATTTTTCTTCCAGCCTTTTGGCCAAACTGAGTACTTACAGAAGACAGCCTTTTGTACTGCATGTGCAGCCTTGATTCACTCTCCAAGTCTGGAACATACGGAGTGGGGCAGAGGTCATTCAAGAAAAATTGTTTTGTGATCATTAAAGTATGCAACATAACATCATGGACAGATGAGGGGAGTGAGGGAGTGTTGCAGACTCATAGGGAGTGTCCTGAGGTTCAGGCTCTCCCTGCTGAAATGCTGTACTTCCCTCAGTATTAGGAATTGCCACGTTCACAGGAAAGGAATGCAGTGGTGTTTGGTCTCTTAGACTGGATTCAACATTTACACAAGAAAATGTTAGACAAGTAAGTAAATAGCTATTTACCCAACCTCAGTATTAACTCAGTATTAACTCCATAGTTACAGGGTTAACTTAGATGAACCCCAGAAGGATTTTTTTTCTTCTTTCATCTGGTAAGGACTTTCATACTTCACATCAAGACTAAGATTCAATCCTTTTGCAAAATCTGTCTTGGATAGAAAATGATATATATAATAATAAATTTCTCCTGAGGTTTTGTTCAGATTCAGTCCCCTGTCTTGGTAGTACAAGCACATTCAGAGTTTAATGTTAAGCTTCACACTTCTGCTGGTGGATTGTTCACAACCCCTACCTCTCTTAAACTAGAAGGACCCTTGGGTAAGGCTCAGACTCTCAACAGCAAGTAAAAAAATTTTTTTATGATTGCCCTGCTGCTAAAATAGTTACAAACTGTTAACCTGTCATGAGGAGAATGTCAGACTGGCAGTTTGGGATTTGGCTTTAGGTACACATATAATTGATTTGCACACTGAAATCTATTTTTCATATAGGCAGAAGCATGCACAAACCATTGCTATTTCTTAACCTAAACTAGTCAGGATGGTCATAAGTATCTTTCTGCATAATAATAATTTTGCAATGAATAGTATTAGCCCTGACTTTAAGAAGTGTCTTTGGAAAAGGCTTGTGTCGTTTTAACTCCCCAGTTAGATTTGAGCTGAGCACATGTAAACAGGTAGTTTGCATGAGGAGGTCTTAGTTTATTTTACTTGTTACTCTTGAGTGCTTGATCTTAAAAATTATACTGCTTTCTTTATGGTGCTTTTTTGGGTTTAAATAGGCTGAAATATTTGGTCTGTCATATAGAAGCAGATCTTTTGAAGTGAGCAAGTAATTACCAGCAATAGCAGGTTGCTCTCCCCTTTTAGCAGCAGTTTTCATAGATCTTGTTAGCAAGAGAACAGGGAAGTCAAAGAGAATAAAAATGTTCATTAAGATCATGATTTTTTTAAGCTTCGCATTTTTCATAACCTTTTTCTCAGAAGCATCTAGATCATTTTGACTGGCATATTAAGTGTGGCCAGTTTGCCTGCAGAACTGCTTCTACCAGATCTCAGATTGCATGATTGTCTTGCAAAAAGCTGTAAAACCGATTGGCAAGGTGTGTGTCTTTTGCCTCTACAGATAGGGCCACAAAATGAAAGCCAGTCTTTTATTACTACCATTAGCTCAGGTCCTAGAGGGGTGCTACAGAGGAAAATCCCTAATCTTGCTGCTTAATATACAGCAAGCAGGTATTTTTGGTTTTAATAAAGTTAAACAGTGAGAAGTTAAAAAATGCCAGGATTTAAAGTTGGTTGCTGCTGAGCTGAGTTTATCATTTGGGGCTCAATGATGTACTAAATGTAACAGCATGGCTTTTCATTCAGAGCTGGCACGTGTCCTGCTGGCTCAGAGTCTGGGTGGAACTTTCATGTGCCTGCCTGCAAAATGCCATGTAAACAAAAGCTATGGGGGGAATTTCCAAGCATGTGTAATGGCGAGATGCACAAGATTATGTTGTGTCAGTGTAATGGGATGTCTCCCTTTAGTGGCATATGTCTTCACCACTTGCTTGAGGTATCCCATATCTTGCTGTTTGGGCAAAATAGAACACCAAACACCATAGGTGAGGCACAGCTTCTAATCCCCAAGTCTGGTAAGGGCACTGAACCCTGGTATCCCACATCCTGGATGATGATCTTAATCACAGGGTAGGAGATAATGATGATATTTTGTTTGTGTCTTGTTTGGATATACATCTGTTCCGAGCACATAGACCCACCAGTGAGAAAAATTCAGCATTTCTGTTCTGTGAATAAGGAATAACCTAGCCCCACTTTGCCTAATGCCATCTAAAGTAGTCTGCATTTAGGTACGTACATAAACCTAAGAGTAGCTGCTTAGTAACTTTGCAAAATTGTTGCTTACAGGCATAGGTGGAGGGGTTCAGGAACTAGGTTTTGATGGACATCTGAATGGTTGCAAGTCTTGAGCTTCCTCATGAGCCAAATATATTGACTTACCTGCCCTGACAGTAGCCATAAAGTACTTCTGTTTGTTTGCCTGAAGTTTAGCCTTACAGCATTTTCCTGTGTTTATGCTAATTAAATGAGATTATGAATGGAAAAAAAAGATCTGTTTTACTGTATTGTATAGCTGAACGTTCTTAGGAAACTTTTGTTGCATTCGAATAATGTCAGAAACTCTTTTAACAGAGATATATCCTGAGGATAAGCTTATTTTTTGACTAGCCAGAATATAGTTGCTGGGCGGTTTTTGTTTTGTTTTGGTTTAATTTATTATTATTATTATTATTATTATTTTGTTATCTTCCAAGTCTCTCTCTGCCAGTTTTCCCTCTAGGGTAAACTATGCACCTTGGAAGCTTGCAAAGGAACAATAAGATTAGATGCATGTTTATACAAAACAGTTCATTTAATAGCCGAAGGGGATAGTTCTGTAAAAGTAGCGTGATTTATAGAGCACAGGGTCATCTTTGGAGTTTTTGAACCCTTAGGCATCTGATGATTACAGTGTACCAAATGGGATCAGAGATAGCAGAGTTTGCACCTGCAGTTGCTTTTTCAACCTTTGTACTCTGTGCCATTGATTGGTCAGAGGTCCCTGAGGCTGTCCAAAATGATATGGTCTGACCTGGTAAAATGAAAAGTCAAAATATCAGGTAAAAAAATGAAAAGAGCAAAGAAAAATTGTCTGTGCAGAGGAAGGTGTGTCAGAAGTTGGATTAGCAGCTAACTGTTCTGTGTTGAGTCAAAAAACATCACAGCTCTTTTTTGGTTGTCCTTCTAACATTCTAACTTCCAGCATTCTTTTCAACCACGTGTCCCAGTTTTCAGTGCACTTATGCTTTTTCCAATGCTGCTTTTGCCACACTGTGCTTTGAGAACTATTTTTGGTAAATGTAGTTCTACTGATTTTGTGTGTTAATTTATGTGTGATTTTATTAGGAAATCTCTTGCTGCAATCTTGGTATGTGGATTTAGCACACAAATACCTCAGGCATGTTTTAGAAGACAAATAATACACGATGTCAGACTTCAGTGTGGTACCAGGTTCTAACCGACTGATGCTCATGTGAGCATTTTGGGCTGCATGGTAAAACTTTCTTCAGTTTTGGATTTTCTTTTCCTCAGTGAATCCAGCCCTTTCTTATCCTTGTTGTTATCCTGGGGATGATGTATATATTGCAAGCTTATTTTTGTTTTCTGGTTATCAGAAATGTTGGCCATAAGAAGAGGAAAACATGGTGGTCAGGATAGGCAGAAGTGCCACTTAATGAAATAAACATCTCACTGAAACTAAAAATAGTAGTATTTCTTTAAATTGTTTTACACCGATGAAGTGTGCCAGTCTTTTAACAGCACTTCCCACAGAAACTCTTTAACCCCTTACAAGAGATAAATTGTGTGACAAACTCTGGACAAGGGTATGCACAGGCTTGCTGTTAAGAAAGGTGAAGGCCTTTGAAGATTGTACATTTATTTAAGTATAAGGCTGTCTTGTGAGTCTTCCTCTTCCCATAACTGTGGTTATGCTTTCATTTTGTTGGAAATGTTCATACTTCTAGTTTTGAAAAATACCATCAGTGTATTGATTGTGTAGGATTTTGCTCAGCTTCTAATGTGAAATGGTATGTGAGAAGATCTTAAAAGGAGTTGGTGGACTAACTGACTACCTGACTCTCAGCTCCATGTGCCAAATCACATTATAGCAAGAAAACCAGTGTTTGGAGTATTTTTAATTTTGGCAGCTCTAATTTTGCCCTCAAGAATCTAAGTGTACAATTAGAAAGTTGAAAGTAGGCATTTTTGATCTTCTGATCCTAGAGATTTTAGTTTTTTAGAAGCTGGTAATTATTTATAAATAGAAAGTAAAAATTATAAGTACAAATTAATGTACAGAATAAACAAACAGTGTGATTTAGAGGGATTCATTTGACAGAGTGTTTTTGGGGGGGGAAAGGGAAGGGATTCCTAGTGTACACTGAGTGTTTTTTTGTGTTTTGCCTTAAATCAAACTAATCTCTTCAATGTTTTTCCCTTAAATCTTACCTTGACCATGCAAATAATTTCAAATTGTGGTGTCTGCACTTGTAAAAGTGCTCACTTACTAAGGGCACTTCTGAAAGTGTCCCTTCAGTGTTGAGTTGTGACTCACAAGCCTTTTGGTGGTGTTCTGCTGCTGCTGCTCTGTAGTCTCTGAATGATTATTTACATATCTTCATGCCTTGTGGCACTTTTGAAATTTCTCTTAAGTGGTCAGAGGTGTCTGCCAGGTTATTCAATTAATTTCTGCTTCCTCGAGATTGGAGTCTGCCGCTGGAATGAACACGTCTATGTTCTGCTAAGTGACGCAGCTGTCTGTGCTGCATCCTTCATCAAGAACTGATCTCTTCAACCAAAAACCATGAATGCAGATGGGGCAGGAGGTGGTGGGGCTGTCTTTGGCTGTACATTACATTCTTGCCTCAAACTCAGATAAATGGCCATTACTACATATGCCCTCTGCTATTGTTAGGTGATCACTAAAGCTGAACAGATACCCAAAGAAAACAAAATTACAGAGTTTTGCAAATGTGTGTTCCCTGTCTTCCCTTTCTCCTGGTTATTTCCATATCTCATCTCAGTCTCATACACATTTTTCACCTCTCCTAGCGATCATTTCCTGTATCTGTGCCTACTGCTGAACACATTTGCTCCATGGCTCCTTCTTTCCTCTATTAAATGTGGTAACTGCATCGATTCTCCCTCCAGCCCTTTAGAATACCCTGTTCTCAGTAAGCTGTCATAAATCTTTTCTATAAGGTTTCCAGTTCCCCTTTCTCCCGCCTTCATAATTTGGGGATTTAAGTCATCTGGGTCTAGTGCTTTGTTGGCTTTCAGTAGTTTTAATTGCCTTCTTATCTGTTTTATGATGAGGGTAAAGCCTTTCAACGATTCACTCCACAAAGCCTATGAAAACATGCCTCAGTCTCTAGGATGTTATCTTCTTCCCTTTTGTATGTACTGTCATGAAAAAATAATTTAGACCTGCAGCATATTAATCATCTATCACTAGTTTTCTTCTTTGATACTCTAGTATTCCTTCTGTATATTTTCTTTTTGTTTCGACAATTTTTTTTCCCTACCCTTTCTCTGTTGTTTTTCCATTTAGGCAGTCTTTATTTACGTGTCATTGCTTTGATTTTGTCCCGTATCTCTTTAGAAACACGAATTTCTGACAACCTGCTTCCCTTTTCTCTTGCTCATCCTACAGATTCTTCTTTTCTTTTTTTCCAGAATTTTGTTTCACTACTGCGTGGGGTTTTTTTGCAAAATAGCACACATAAAGGCAACTTTCTCCTCATGGAGCCAAATGGGGATCTATAAAGTTTCACCTGTAGCTATTTCGGTAATTCTAGATATTCATTTCCTTGCCAAGTGAATACTGTTGCTATGTTTTAAAATCTCTCCTTGCTAATTGCTTAGAACCGTAGAGCTTAGCCAAGAATCCTATTGTTTCTATCACTATCCAAATGAAAAGAAAATCACATTGCTTGCAATTATAAAATTTAGAGCGCTGTATGCTCTGAAGTTAGTGTGTGGTGTGTTTTGTTTGGTTTTTGGAGTTGTTTTCTTTTTAATTTTACAGTGATGCTGGTGTATGGTACCACATTACTTGGTCTGGGATGAGGAATGGAATGAAAATTGTCTCAGTGCAAATGAATCGCACAGGAGACTGGGAAATGCAAAATCAGTCTAAATGATCCGATCCAATTTAGGCATACAAAAATGATCTATAGGTTAAATCATGAGTAGTAAAAAGTTTAGTTATGTTTGCCCTTTCCCTCTGAGATCTACCAAATGATGAATAGTAACGTGTCACCTGCAGATGAAACAAAATGATCAGAGTTCCACACACTTTCAGTAACATATTTCCAGGCTGTGTTTACCAATTCTACCCTCGTGCAGTCTGTTTGGTCTTCACTGGAGAGCTCCACGTATTCATGGTGTACAGCATGTGTGGATGGTTGCACCACGTGTTGTGTTGCCAGCACAGCACATCTCTTCAAAGTCAGTGGCACAGACACAATGCAGAAGCCTCTTCTTTGGTTAATACGGTACTGAAGTGCCATCCTGTTGTGTTCATGCACTTACTGCTTGGTGAGGAGAAAAGAAATGCGTAGTGTGGCCCCATAAAGAGCAAGTACACAGTTGCAGGAAGGCATGTAGACCACTGCCCAGAGGGCCCAGCTGGGATTGGAGACAATTTTGTTGGAAAAAATCTAGAATGAACTGCTGAAGAAGAGTGTCTCCAAAGTAGACAATAGTATCATCTTATTGTCCTTCTCCTAGCTTTGAGATGGCATCAGGAGGGCTGGAGGAAGGATGTCACTGCTCACAAGAATGTCACTGCTCACTCTGTGACTGACCCCATCCTTGTGGGGTGAGAAAAATCCCTTGTCACCTGCTGGGTACGGGAGGAAAAGCAGTTCCAAGAGAACATGCATGCCTCCATGCTCATGCTGCGTCCAGGACGGATGGTGGTGAGACTTGTTGCTGCCTCTGAGCCAGGCTGCTGATCTGGTTGTATGTTAGGATTACTTTATGGTGATGGTAAGCTGGCCTCTCTTCCAACTAGGTGCACTTGGTATAAGCTGCTAAAAGAGAGGAGATTCAGGCTAGATATGAGGAAGAAATTTTTTACAATGAGAGTGGTGACACAGTACAATAGGTTGCCTGGAGAGGTGGTGGATGCCCCATCCGTGGATGCCCCCATTCAAGGCCAGGCTGGATGGGGCTCTGAGGAACCTGATTTAGTTGGAGATGTCTCTGGTCATTGCAGGGGGGTTGGACTAGATGAACTTTGAAGGTCCGTTCCAACCCAAACCATTCTACAGTTCTATAGTTGGGGTTGTTCAGCCTGGAGAAGACAAGGCTCTGCAGAGACCTTATAATAGCCTTCCAGTACATAAAGGGGACCTACCAGAAAGATGGAGAGGTACTTCTTACAAGGGCGTGTAGTGATACGACAAGAGGTGATGGCTTTAAACTGAGAGCGGATTTAGAGTAGTTATAAGAAAGAAATTCTTTACCATGAGGGTAGTAAGACACTGTAACAAGCTGCCCAGAGAAGCTGTGGATGCCCCATCCCTGTGGTGGTGTTTTGTTTTGTTTTGTTTTTCACTCATATTTGTTCCTTTTCTTGCTTCTGAGTTCTACATATAATTCTACACAGACCTTTTAAACTATAAAGAAATAAAATAATGTCTCCAAAATTAAGAGTATGATGAAAATTATTTTGAAAGAATGACTAAGACTTATTTCATATGGTAACTTTTTTATTTCATGCGGTAATTATGTTTAAAGGTTAGGAATGAAATTTTTCCCATTTGGCTCCTTGAAGGGGAACTGAGTTTCTGCTCAACAGTATCTAATAAGATGGAGAGAGAGAACTACCCTTTCCTACAGAAGTAACATTTTTTAACACAAATATACCTGGAAGATTGATTTGCATGAGGGCACATTGTTTCAGTCCTTAGTGGAATTTTTCTGTTCCATTAGCTTTTAAACATGCTTTTATTTTATTAAACATGCTTTTATTTCACTTCAGAGAGTAAACAATCACATGCTTTGCAGTTCTAAATTAATTTTTGTGCAATACTGAGTACTAATCTGTGATGTTGCCATAATATGTTGATTGTGGAGAGGAAAAAGCTTCCTGTAATCTGCCCAGAGACTGTTTCTTCTGCAGTCTCTAAATTTGCTATTTGATGACACTTTTCATATAGTTTGTGAATGAAACAAATCCATCTGTATCTGTTTTAATGGTATTTGCATTCAACCAATTTTATATATCAAATGGATCCGCTCCATAAAAATCTTCCCAGAACTCTGTGGAAAGGGAATTCAGAAAATCACCTCTAAACACCATGGTAATGCTTGGTTATATTTTTTCTCAAGGTTAAAAAGTGTTTTTTAATGTTTACAGTTTTCAAGATTCTGTCAGACTTGAAATCCCCAAGTACTTCAGAATGGCTTTTATGTCCCTAACTCATCTAAAACTAAAGGCCGGACCTTGAGAGCTGGTCTCCTTGAGATACTGGGTCAGTGCTCAATACCTGAGTCTTTCCATATTTCTGCCTGGATGCAAAAACCAGCCATAGTCCAGCTACTGAGCAAGGAACATGTCCTTTTGGGATTCCAGGAGGATGGAATGATTTGATTTTTGTTTGTGAGCATGGGCCAAGGTAGCGAGAGACTACAGCTGCATTATTTTGGAGGTGAGTTGAATTGCTTTCAAGTAGCATCGTCCCTATCTGTCTTCTGCCTCCCTGCAGCCTAAGAGTAAGTTTGGCATGAGTGCTATGGAAAAAACACTTGTAAAGAGAAAAATGTCACATTAGTAAATTCCATGTAATAAGATGGAAGGTTTAAAATATGCTTTTCTGTTTGGGCTTCCTCCAAGACAGTTTTTGGACAAAAAAGAAACCCCAAAACAAATGTAGCTACTTGGTAACAATAACTTCTAGTATCAAGTAGGTAAAACCAATATTATATTAGGTAAAAGAGATGTTACTGTTTTGGTGCAACCACTGTATAAAGAAGTATTGTTTTTTTATTTCTGACACCTAGTGCTTTGTTCTAACAAGAAAACATACATTTTTCAATGCACAGCATCCCAGCAGAAAGGAAGTGCAAGCAGACAGAGGACATATTAGCATTGTGTTCAAAGCAGCATGCAACTTTTCCCAGCTGAGACAGACTGAGCTTCTGTAATGTGCTTCTCAGCAGCGCAGCCCAGACTGCTGAGCTTGGTTGTGGCCATATTTTGCCCGACAGATTCCAAGCTCTGCTCAGGAGGGGAGAGGCTAGTGGTACAGTCTGACTTAAATTCAACCTCGATGCAGGACTGCTTTAATTCCGTTAAGAAAAATGATCATTTATTCTTACTCCTTGGACCTGAAAATAATTTCTTTGTGTGGATCCTACTGTGGAAGGTTTCAGCTTTGCATGTCATGTCCAAAATCTTCTTGTTTCAGAAAAATTAGTCTAGTGTGTGCCTTTTTTAGGGGACATGTCCCCGACTGTTATTTGACTAGCTGTTTCCTATTGTCCTGGGAATAAAAATTTGGACACTGAAGGCACAAAGTATTCTCATAATAGTCACATCTGTTCTGATTAGGTGATGCCTGCTGAAAATGAGATTCACCCTCAGTGTGACCACTGACAGATTCTGTATTCACATGCAAGTCTGAGATCTTCTTAGAGAACATCCCATTATCTCACTGAAAAGTCCAGTTGGCTTTCACAAATGTAAAATGCTGGTTTGCATTCACAGTCACCACTAAGTATTTCACACACTTAACATTTGCCTTATCTTCCTTCTTTGTAGCCTGCAGGCTTCCTTTCAGTAGCAGTACACTTGACTGAAGTGTAAAGAACCATATGGAAATCAGCCTAAAAACATTTGCTGGAGGCATTTCCCTTCCTTCATGCAGACATGGCAGATCACTTAGCATATGACAGATGAGAACAGTTGTTCTGACACTTTAATTCTTTGCCTTTTCACCTTTTTCCTTGGCAAGAAGAATTATAACCATTCATATGAGGGCATTTAGGAAAGGAAATTGTTTTAGTTACTGCAGGTCGGTTACACAGTTTGCCATGTCAACAAAAGGAAGAAACCTCTGCAAAACCCCTTTTTTCAGAAGGAGCTCTGTACCCTTGTTGACATAAAAAGTTTGAGAAAGCTTACCTCCATCATGTCATCTGTTCAGCTGGCTGTTAATTCAGTTTCACACATTCATCCAGCCAATTTAAAGGACTTGAGGCTTGGGGGATGCATATTCTTGCAATTTGCAGCCAGAGGTTATTATTGTTACTGTTTGTGCTATACCTACAGAAAACAAATGCCCGTGACTGAGTGGCTGATCAGCCTTTTAGCCTCAACTCTGTGCTGGATTTGATGAACTACAAAAAGCATTATTTATCTTAAACAGACTACATCCTATGAAGGATAAATTGCATTTCAGCAAATATTTTCCTTCCAAGGAGTAGATTATTTTTCACTTCATATTATTCTTCAGAAAATAGTGAAATTCAATAGCATGAATTTACTCTGCTTGCCTAATATCCTTTTATTGTATCGTAAGAGAGCTTGCAGATAGCAGAGAATTTAGGTAAGTTTAACTGTTTGATAGTTTGACCTGTCTCATACATCATTTTGATAAGCAATCAAGAAAGTATTGCCTAGGCAAAACTACAGCTAGAACTGCCTGGAATAATGATGGAGAATAAGGTTAGAATTCATAATGATTACAGCTAATTGCTGCAAAAATAGGGGGCAGTTCAATACAGATGAATACAAAATATGACTCTTGAGAATAATCAACTGCTAAAATAAAAAACGACTGCTAACCAGTGGGTTACTAGCAAAGGATTAGAGAATTATAAGGTTCATAAGGTAAACATTAGTAAAAAAATATCAATGGAGAATGGGGAGGCAAAGCCCATGCTTGGATGTATAGATAGGAGTGTTGTAAGTTAAGATTAATGCATCTCTTCTTAGTGCTAATAGAGCTTTAGCTAGACTGCTGTGTCCAGCCTTCTTTAGGTATGACAGGTAAAAAATAGTGCAGGTCAGGTGGGAGAAAACCCAGAGGAGATCAAGAAGGATGATTTAGAGATATACAAAACATGAAATGTAGGGAAAGAACTAAAAATTTGGGATTGTTTATTCTAGGGAAGAAAAAATTGAGAGGAGACACTGTAAATCTGCCAATATATGAAATATCGCTGCAGAGAAGAAAAAGATTATTAATTCAGAGTGGTACAAGTAGTTATAGGCTTAACTGTGCAAGGCAGATTTAGGCAAGATTTTAGGAAAATATTTCTGAAGGCAAGAACAGCCATGCATTGTAAAATACTGTGTGTGTGGAGTATTGAGGGAGAAACGTTAGAGAAACCTCTCTCTTTAATTATGTGGATACATTTGATTATGTCCTGTCCATTCTGACCTGAAATCATGCTTAGTGGCTATGTAATTGTTATTTGGAAAATGCAGTGAAAAGGGGGTGCTCTTTGTAAGCACAGAGCCGAGGAAGCACAAAAAAAGAAGCTTCAGGAATATTTGTGTCGTATGAAGCCCCTCCTACTGTCAGTGTAGCCCTGGTACTAAAGGTTCTTGATTAATTCACTACTGTTAAATTAGTCCAGACTTAACTTCTGTTCAGTCAACTTTGTACAATATCATCCTTTTTTCCATTATTAGAGTTACTGCCTTTATTGTCTCTTCCTACTGTTGCTTATGTTTCTGAGGGCTACAGTGCATATTTATTCACTAGTCTCCGAATAAATACCACCTCAGCCTCCAAGCTCTCTTTTTAGATGCATTCATACCATTCAGAAAATGTGTGCTTTAGGAATTCAGGGTAGAAATCAGTACATAACTTGAGGCACCAAGTCTTTGTGTGAGATGCCTTTGGACTTGCTCTTCAGCCAAGTAGTTTAACATTTTTTTCTTCAATAATTACATTCCACAAAGGGTAACCAGGACCTACACACTGTATGTCCTTAGCTGTGTGGTATACTGGGTTGCTCAAATGGATCTGAATGCTTCTGGTTTTCTGTGGTCACAGGCGGCCACTACTCCAAAAGCCACATGGTATTATTGTGTAAATAGCAAAGTTTGTCACTATTGAAGCACTTTCCTTGCCTCTCCCCCTTCTATTTGGAACCTGAACTAAATCTGTGATCTGACACTAGAATGGGCAGATGTTGGAGAACAACACTCTACCGTCTGCTGCCAGTCTTGGTAATGTAGCTGATTTGACTAACAGTTCACAAAAAGCATTCTCAAAACAAAAAAAAAATGGTTACCTGTCCTTCTGTAGTTTCTCATATGGTAAAAAGCCCCAAATTTCCGCATGTTTTGGTGCTGTCAAAAAGCATAGACTGAAATGGGAAAGTAACAGAGGAAGAATAGCAGCTATTCCACAGTTCTGTAGGCTGAATAAACATTAATTTTGTGTATTGAAAGCAGAACTATCATAGAATAATATGTAATGGATATATTACGTATTGTGAAGCCTTTTATGCCGCGCATTTTTACTCAAAATGCCTGGCTGGGTTTTCCAACGCCTATTGAACCACGGTTGCACAGCTAAGATCCTTACACAGTTACAGTATTTTTCCAGCCCCTTCCTCAAGCTGTGGGGTCTCCTCTTGTGCTTCTGTTCCTCCAAATCTAACTTACACTATCGTAATTAGTCTTATGCACTGGGATTGTTTGGATGCCAGCTGATTTTCAAGTGCTATAATATTCTGGTGCATATGGCAGTGCTTGTCTGGTGCAGATTTTGTAATCTCAGGCACTCATAGCACGAGACTCAGGACACTTCTTGGTGCACTGAAGAGATTCTGACAGTGGGCAAGTGGGCTGTCTTTAAGGAATAATGCCAGCATCCTTGATAAGAATGACAGAGTCACAGGAACAAGCACGTTTTCCAATTTTTGAGTGTTGATCTTAGTATTAAATGGGAACTCCTGTTATGGCAATAAAACACCATACTTCTGAACAAATTAACCTTTAAAACAGCACAGGTTACAAGAGTAAGTACTGATATCTAGAGAGAATTCACACCATAAAAATACTGTGTGTTCTCACCATAACTTTCGTCAGTAACCACGATGAATTTGCAGTGCAGTCTTCAGCCTCTGAAGTGTAGTTTATCAGAAAAACTGGTACAAATTGACTAGAAGTTAAGTCCATGGATGAAGCTAATCTTCTAAGAACAGAGCTTGAGAAGAAAGAAATGTGCTTGTTTTACTTTGTCTTCTAATTGCCTGAAACTCTTGGTCTGGTACTAATTACTTTGGCTATGAAGAGTGTATTGTCTTCACCTCAGTGGTTCTAAAAAGCTTTTTATTGGAGTTACTGCCATTTCTCTCTTGTCCATTCCCTGTTCTAAGACTGTAGCTGAGAACATGCTGTCCTCTCTCCTTGTAAAAAGTGATATGCCTGTGTTACAAATTATTTTTTGAAAAATATCTTTTGCATTTCAAATATCCAGGTAGCTACTGAATTCAGATGTTTCTCGCTTGTGCATTCATATTTCTGGTTAAGTTCAGGAATTCCAAAAATAATATCAGAGAGGAAAACTCAAAAGCTCCTTGCTTTTGTGGCTTTTTTTACTGAGGGCAGCTTTAGGCCTTATTGCCAATGATCAGTCTGTACTCTTTAGTTCTATATTATATACATAAGCTATGTGTGCTACAGATGATGTTTTCTTAGCCTCTCCATATAGCCTATTAAACAGTAGTTGGAATACTTCCATCCCTTAAGCAAAACCTTTGGCATAAATAATATTGTCATTTGGAAAGGCTAGACATACTTTTGCAAAGTGACCTTGTAAAAATATTGTCTGAGGTATGACTGAGCCTAAATTATATGACAGTGAGGCAGTATATTCTGGTCTCTCCAGTATATGAGGTCTCATCCTGTAGCAGTGAAACCACCTGAAATGAAACAAAAACTAGTAGTGTGCATCAGATTATAGAGGGTGAATTAAGTTGGTTTGCCTTTTTTTTTTTTTTAGTTTAGTTTCAGACATTTATGTAAACTCTTTGGCAAAGGCAAACATTGCTTACTGTGTTTTCTTCTGTCTGATGTTTTTTTTGTCTTCATGAAATAAAATGATCCGAAGTACTGGAAGGATACTCTTCTACCTACATTATAAATATAAGTCAGTCTGGAATACGGGGTCTGAATGATTTTCTCCTCTCTCCTTTTGAAGTCTCTCAACTTTTTTCTGTGTTTGGGTGCTCTAGATGACAATATTTTGCCCTCTATTAAAACACACAGATTTCTGTTTCTCATGAAGGGTCAATCATCTTAAAAACTGTCTTCCTAGCCCGAGGGACAGGGGTAGATATTATAGTTGACCATCCCATTTACCAGCTCATCCCCCTGAATTATTATTCAGATGTTAATTCCTACTACACCATATTGTCAAGTCTATTCCAGTTTGTAAGAACAAATGTGCCCAACCCATGCTTTATCATTTGAAATAATGCTCATGTTTAATGTGTAAATTCTTTCATTTGTGCATTCTGTAAATGTAAAGGAGACTATAGTGTAGCTGTAATGGAAATATTTTAAAAAATGATTATACATATACTGAATGTTATTCTCTGCCATTCCAGCGAAATAACTTGAGAGGTACAAGGACACAATATCTGATAACACAGGCCAGATCCTACAGACCATTCACACAGCAAAGCAGCAAAAAAGAAGAAATGGGAAAAATACAAAATTGCTTGTGAATCAGTGTCTCTCACTGCTTGCCAAGAACATAGAGAGGCACTCAGTCCAAGCAGGTGAAAGATGTATCCTTTGAGTGCAATGTTGTCTTAAAATCTGTTTGACTCAGAAATTACTTCTGAAGAAGAGCATACATGATCTTGGAGCCAAGTTTTCAATAGCTGCTGCGAAAACGTGATCTTCCAGACCGTGTTCAGTATAAGGTGCTTCGACTTTTAATGCTTTATTGCTGCCAAAATTAAGCTGCCAGAATTAAAGGGTACCCTAGGGCTATTCTGTAACTGTGCCCCTTTGCTACTACAAACAAATAATAAAGCGGAGCAAGTGTACAGCTTAAATAACTTTATTAATATTGGACTGGACTTTCAAGTTCATGACTCCCATTGACTGGGGAATATGACTGTCGTTTTTTGCTTTGTTCCACAGCCAGTGCATTTCATAAATTAAAAATAGGAACCATAGTAGAAGTTATTTATGTCAGGAGTTGTTTTCTTTTCCATGTGATTTTCTATGTCAAGAACAGTAGATCTTCCCTCTACCTTCCCATACTGTAAAATTCCTTCATTTAGATTTGGAGAGCTAATTCATAAAAATGCAAATATCCTTTCTAATGCATTGAGGTTAAAAAACAGATTTTTTTTTTTTTTGGGGGGGAATGTGCTGTCTTGTTTGTAGTCTCCTTTTGCATGGTAGATGTCCTCTTGTTGATGGTGGCCGTTTTTTTGTTTGTTTGTTTGTCGTTGTTGTTGGTTTTTTTACCAGTGCTTTAGGAGTAGAAGGATACTATCAACCAATCTATGCTTAAGAAAACAGAAAAGGATAGGTTTGAACTTGTTCCCCAAAAGTTAGCTTTCAGACTTCTGTGCTGCTTTGGAGAAGTACCAGATATCAATTTTAGGTTACAATCTGAAGATCCTCTTTCTGTGGTCAGAATTTTCTGAGTAGCAGAGACTTCATACTTAAGCAATATAAGCTTAGTGTAGCAGTCTGACATATTAAGTATTTCTAGGGGCTTCCAGCTTTCATCCTCTATGTGTGGCTTAAAGGTAGGATCAAGAGTGAACAAAGAAAGCACTTTAGGTAAAATGGTCTTTCAGTATGTATTTCAGGAATAAAGTGATATATACGGATAAGGTGTTTTAAACATAATAAAGTTAAAATATTAATTATAAGACTACTCACTGAAGCTTTGACTTCAGATATTTTGCATTTGTAGTATGTATAGAAACTACACATGAACATAATAAAAGACAATGCAGCTTCAGCTCAAGTGTGGCTTCTCTAAGGGTGTACAGATTCTCAGGCTCTGCATTGGGAAGCAAAGCACACAGAGACATAAAAATAGTTTGAGACAACAGTGGAGCAGAGCCTACCTATAAATCCATTTTGAAAAGGAGAGCAGGAAGATATAAATCCTTCCTCTGGGCCTTCATTAAGAGTGGTTGACAGGGAAGGCATGATGAGAGTGTGGTGTTGAAGTCCAGGAAGGCAAAAAGCAATTCTTACACATCTGTGTAAGATACATACACATCTGTGTGAGATACATAAGAAAGACCTGCACAAGTGTGCAGTAGCTTTTTATACATACTCTTCCAACCTGTGTCTTATAAATGAAACTTGTGCTGTGTGAGAGGAAAAAAATGGTGTAAAATCAAATGGAAAACCTCATCTGTGATGGATAGAGAAGTGGAAGAGAAATCTTGTCAAGAGAAACAAGTATTTGTTTCACAGTGCTGTGAAAAATAAAATTAATTCAGAAAGCTATACTGTTGTGACAGCAGTTGAGTTGCACAGGCTGTTGGCCTCTGGCAGACTGGGTGCCACCTGCCCTGGATGCCTTGCAGATTTTGTGACCAGAAGTTGTCAATCAGAGAGCCCCACCATGGGTATGAAGTTTCTGTCTGTGTGCATGAGGAATTCCTGGCTAGCAAGCTGAACTGTGTCATGTCTGACCAGGATAAATGAAGGGAAATCACTTTACAGCATTAGACTGGGATATGCTGAGCTTATGGTACTGGCAGGGCAGGAGTGTGTTGTCAAAGGATGATAATTTACATTCAAAACGAGATGAGAGTTGATGGACATGAGCATGCACTCACCAGAGGACTTTTTGGTCCGAGGTGCTGCCTGAGAAGGTGAATTAGCTGTTGAACTGAGCCTGGGTGATGTAGCTGGTAGACGAGGAGGCCACGGGAGCAGCAGCAGCACTGTGGTCAGGCAGGTCCTCCTGCCCAGCCCGACTGACTTCACGTGTGCTGAGTTGCAGGGAGAATCAAGGAGCGGAGGCTGCGCTTTAGGGTAGTGATGGATACTTGTCATCAGTGCTCCCCGTCCTCCTCAAGGAGCACCAGTGTACATCCAGGCTATATAATGCGCTCAGCCTCTTGTGTTTAATAGGTGACATTTGGTTGTTCCAGCACTCTACACCAGGATAAGAAAGATCAGGAGACATCGTCTCACGTTTTAGCTTACATCCTCTGTGCTGTGTATACTTCGGCTGGAACCTTGCAAGTGTAGCCACTGTACAATCAGCTCACGTTTTGTTACAGTGAAATATGTAAGCAAATATCTACATCTTTTGCTGAGAATATACACTTAGGGGTCCCTCATCTTCTAACGGCCCAAGTCTGTCATCATTTAAGTAATGACAGACGCACATGTCTGCCAGAATGAGGCAGAGTCTGAAGCTATCCCTTCTGTCTGAGGCTAGTTTTTACGTTGCCAAAACATAATTGTGTCTCCTGCAAACTTGAGGTTCTCTAGACGAAAGCAGACAACATGGCTGTGCAGTTATTTTAACCATTAGGGTACAGACACGCTGCTACTGGGGAAGGGAGAGATAGTGTGGGAACAATCTCTTCCTAAACCTGCTCATGCTGCAAGTCAGTAACTCAGGGAAATCTATTTAATGTGGCATTGCAGACTACACCCCTAGAAGCCTAGGCATAGTGGCTATTTGGCAGAAATAAACCAGCTTCTGTCATACTTCAGGCTTTTTTTAGCTCCAGAGCAGAAAGGGCACATTGTACTAGCTGTTGGCATCACTGACAGGATTTGTGAGGCAAGCCTGTAAGCTGTTCTTGAGGATCTTGCTACTACCAGATGCGGCTTAGAAGGACTTTACCTACTTGAAATCCAGCTGGTCTGGAAACAAAAATGTCAACTTTACCAACCAAATGCTCTGTGCAAGGACGTAAGACTTTCCTCCCTGCCCCCTTTCTTTTCATTTAGGAAAGTTAAATTTCCTCTAACAAAATGAAAGGCCCCATTACATGGAAGGCAGGCACGACTGGAAGGATTCTGTCTCACACACTGTCGACACTGGCCCACTGTGTTGGCAGCAAAGCTCATGTATTGAAATTGCAATTTAGCTGCCACAAGGAATAGGTAGCCCTGACCTTTGTACTCTAACTCAAAACTCAGTCAGAATTCGGTCTTACACCATTTTTAGCTTATTGAAATGAGTAATCCAAAAAGCAGGTGGTGGTGGTGGGGAAGAGGAGAATACCCTGTGACTTTAAATGGTGACTTTTTCAAGGAAATTATTTACGTACTAGCATTGTGGTGTGCATCTTCAACCTGGGTGATCTGTGCACATAATTAGCATCTTTTAGGAAGGAAAACGTCACAAGTAAATGCCAAACCACTGGTTTTGTATTAGTAGTGCACAGACAAATGTTCCTAGCTGTATGTTACAACTATGTAGAAATTATGCTCAGGTTTATACAGATAGGCGAGGTGCTAGTCACAGGGTGGAACATGGGAACTCCTTAATAAAAAGATTCAAGAAAATATATTCAGCGAAAAATCTCAGTACCATAGAAAAATTATTTCTACAGCCACAAAACTGATTGTTCGTTCAGCTTTCAGCCATGAACCTAGCACAAGACTTCAGCTTCACAGAGACAGGGACACTTGCCCACATTGCATTTCCCACTTGCTTTTCAGTATTGACAAATAAAAGGTCTTAGTCTGAGCACATGTATTTAATAGTCTATCAAAAATACTGCATTCCTGTAGCATTCGACATTTCATTTAGCTACAGGAATATCAGATGGTGAATGAAATAGGTTTCAGGTAAAAGGTGCTGCTGCCTAGAGCATGGGAAACAGGTTTCTCTGGCTGGATTGTTACTGGCAGTATGGGTGCTAGTTGTGACACTGCAAGGCAGTTGTTTCAGAGAACTGCCCTTTCAACCTTTCCTCGAGGTTCTTGCTCTTTGATGTTGGGTTTAAGGATCCAGCTTGAGAATGTGCTTCTGACATGAGAATTTCACAACTTTGCTCCAGACATCTCCTAAATCAAGTGCAGAACTACTTTTGCTTTAGTGAAATGAGCAAAGTTTAGACACCGTGGCCCATTTCTAAGTGATTCTTGGTTGATTAGCTGAGATCATCTGTCTGCTCATTTTAACACATTTCTAATGTTCTCATGCTGTAGTGTACATCAGTTCTTAGTGCTAGGAAAGTTTTGTCACCAAGCTGAATAAAGACAAAATAAGAACAGGGATGCCTATTAAAATTGTGTTCCTTAAAAACTTTACTGTATAAGTGTGGATTCTTTCCTACAACCATAGTTTTATTCTTTCCCTAGGGAAGGAATAAAGGCAGATCCTTCTCTTGTCTTGCAGAAATGTTGATTGGCATTTATACAGGTGAACTGAGAACTCTGAGACAAGCTTATTCAACGAATGTTGTGAAATAGTCTGCAAGGCTTATTAGCCCTGAAGACTGGTATCACTTGTAACAATCACTTGTATTTATTAAAAACTGTTAGAGGCTCTGTGTTTCTGGGAAATAAGTATTGTAAAATATTTTTATTATATAGAATTGATAACCAAAAAATGCTTGAATTTATGTATTTGTAGCATTTCTCATTGACGCCACCTCATGGCAAGTTCTGCCTGCACAAGGTGCCATGCCAAACCCCTTTTAGGCACAAGTGGTCCAACTATCTTCACAAAGCACCCAGGGCTTGGCACTTCCAGCTGTACCCATTGCTGTGGTTTAACCCCAGCTGGCAACTAAGCACCACACAGCCACTCACTTACTGCGCCCCAGTGGGATGGGGGACAGAATCAGAAGAGTAAAAGTGAGACAACTCATGGGTTGAGACAAAGGCAGTTTAACAGGCAAAGCAAAAGCCGCACACAAGCAAAGCAAAACAAGGGATTAATTCACTCCTTCCCCTGGGCAGGCAGGTGTTCAGTCATCTCTAGGACAGCAGGGCTTCATCACATGTAATAGTGACTCAAGAAGACAAACGCCATCACTTCTTCTTCCCCCTGCTTTATATTGCTGACCATGATGTCATATGGTATGAAATATCCTTGGGGGCAGTTGGAGTCAGCTGTCCCAGCTGTGTCACCTCTCAACTTCTTGTGCACCCTCAGCCTCCTCGCTGGCAGGACAGTATGAGAAGCAGAAAAGGTCTTGACTCTGTGTTACCACCACTCAGCAGTAGGTAAAACATCCCTATATTATCAACACTGTTGGCAGCCCAAATCTAAAATGTTCCCCATATTAGCTGCTATGAAGTAAATTAACTCTTTCCCAGCCAAAACCAGCAAACCCATCAAGATAAAGTGGATTTTCCATTCACAATCACAATAAAATTGAAGAATTTTAGTCAAAAACTCTTTATACGTATGTATGCATTTGGTACAGAGCAAAATGCAAACTGCCAGGGAAGTTGGTCCCTACTTGCTTTAAAAAAAACCCTGAAATGAAAATTTAGTTCATTTTCAAAAGGCTTTCCTTTTTTGTATCCAGATATCCAGCCTTAGCCCAAAGCACATGCCAGCTTACTGCTGGAAACCTGGGCTTAATGCTGGAAACCTGGGTTTAATGCAGTAATTGTCCACTACACCCAAAGTGATAGGAAAGGCTACTGTTTGGGGTAAGCATCCTTTCACTCGGGCCAGCCCTTGTGCTCTCCCAGCACAGAGCATAACAGTATAGTACTTTGAATTAACTTAAACAGGCAACACATTCGAGGCATTAATTACCTAAGATATATTCACTCTGGAAAAATTTTTACTGATTTTCAATACACACTTATCCAGAAAACATCAGCATAAGGTTAGTCTCTTGTTCTTGTGATCAGTCCTGTTGTATGCGACACCCAGTCTTTCAGACCTCTTCCAACTGAGCAGAGTCCTAAGCCCCAAATTATAAACTTTTCTCCCTGTGCTTGTCTAGTGCTTAAAAATGAGAATCATCTCATACAGCACACACAGAGCTGCTGCAGATAGTCAGCAAAAAGTCAGCTAAAGGGGGTGTTAGTCAACTTCCCCATTCATTGACTCATCCACCCTACTTTTGCTTACAGGAAAAGTATGTAATTAGAACATTTTTCTATTACAGGGGCAGTACTGTCTCCTGGAACTGATGCTCCTGTTTCTTTCTAGATCTAGCCTGCACTTTCCCCATGCTGCTGTGGTCTGCCAACATGCACACACAAACTCTTCTTCCCTTCCGTCCCTATCAGAATCAGGGTTTGATATGCTCATTTCCTGTAACAAATGTTTTAAAACTTTCCCCACAAACAAAGCAATCAATAGAGACACCAGTATGTGACATGAGATGTTCTTGATTTTGACAATAGGAGCCTGGTGGAAAACGACTTGATTAAAAAACTTAAGACTCACTAGTTTGTGAATGGCTGTGTTTAAGAATGTAACCCCTCTTAACTTCTTTACACCATGGTACAGTATAATTCACTCAGCTTAAGAGGAGGATAATGACAGCTTTATACAGGATCTCACATCACACCTCCAGGCTTTCTTCTTATCTCAAAGGTTGCACCGTGCATTAAAGCAATAGTTTGTATTAATCTAACCTCTGACATTTGGGCCATATTAACCCACCAATGCAGGTTTATGTATCTCACACCTCAGACCCTATCAAGAAATTTGCCAGTGGCAGCTTGATAAGGACACTATACCTTACTGAACTTGTTCTAAAAACAACATCAGCAAACCACTCCTCTGGTCACACTTTTTAATGACCTTTCTTCACTTGTGCTCACTCTTCATTAGCTATTGCCCATATGGGTAGTCCACGCTTCTGTGGCATCAGAAATGCTGTAAAGAGGGAGCACTGAAAATTCCCATTTATCTGCAAAAATAGTAGCACCTGAGGGGAGAGAGGAAATCTATGGAAAGCCTATAAACTAGAAACTTGAGTAGGTGTTCATTTTTAGATGGTAAAATAATTGTTACAAAAAGGGTTATGTTTTTAATGAGACTGGTCACTTTTTTTTTTCATTTCTGTACTGGACTAATTAAGAAACCAATCTTCATTACCAGCTACTTTACAGTGAAAATTCCACCAGAGGGATGTTTCTGGTATTGCAACAGTTTAAGCAACCACTGCAATGCATTCAGATTCAGATTTGTACAGGTGGTATAGACAGTGAAATAACACTCAACAAATTCTGTATTATCTCAGCTTCCCAAGCGGGGATCTGCATTTGAACATGTATTTCAAAAAATGGAGAAAATAACCAAATTCTCAAATTAAACTTTGTTTCAAGAAATCTGGGACCATTCTAAGGAGGTCTGCAAGTGCATCATCTTAATTCTGTGACAGAGGGGTTCAGGCAGGTAGCATTTACTGCTTTAATACTTACATGCACCGTCAAAAAAACCCAATTAAAATTATACTTTCAGAGAATCTTATAAGCCTGCAGATAAGATTTCTCTCTTTAATTTAACCCTTACTTAGACAAATTCTCATTCATTATGTTAAAAAATTTTTGATTACCATTTGTTAATTAAACAATGATGGTGACTATTGCAAATAAAGTACAGACGAAAGTCAAGTCAGCTGTTTTATTAAATACATAATTCTAGAAACCTTTAGAGAGCTGGGATAACGAATACACTGAGAGCACTTGACTGCACAACTTAAGAAACAAATGATAGCTCTGCTTCAAAACTGCATGACAGGTTCTTGAGAGATTCCTTTTCACACTTGTCCAGTGATATTTTTAGGAACTGCAGCTTACAAAAGAGCCAGGGCTTTATTGCAGTCACTTTTCAAGGCAGCTCTGGCTAGCTTTACATTCTTTTTATCTCCTTTCCTTTTTTTTCTCTCATTATCTTCTTGCTTTCTTCTCTTCTCCTCTTAGTTACAGGATTCCGTGGATCATAGATCTCAAAAGTATCTTCATCCTGCATGCTTGCATCTTTCACCTTTCTGCTTCTATCTTCAAACTGAAGTACATGTGACATCCTATAAAAATAAAAACATAGCTCAAACTCAGTAAATGAATGGAAAGTTATGATTTGTAATTACGATACACATGGCAAGATTTTAGCACCATGACTTATTTTTGTGCATAGCAAAATAGATCAAAGTTTTGCTGTTAAGACTGTTTGCCTTTTTCTTTCTTAAGAGACCATAACACCATAGGGTAACCACTTTTGTGAAGATCCGTTTTGAAAAATACAGCTAGAGTTTGCTCTGCTGGATTTTATTTCAGGTACTGAATTCTCTTGTCTTGTCATTTTCTATTTACCACATCTTTCCAAATGTAATGAATAATCTTCCAAGGAAAAGGGAGTGTTCCTCAAGTTTTCCTATTAGTCACTTCGAACTTCCTCTCACCATTAGGGTTTTGCAAAAGGCCGGAAGAGCTCGTATGGAAAACGCTTGAAGTAGGTACACAGAAGATCAAAACAGGAATGCTTGATATCCTGCTACTGCACCTTAACTTGGTTCAGATCATACTTTTAAATTCTTTGAACATCAGACTAAACTAATGCTTTGTTCAATCCAAAATTTTTACTGATTTTCAATACACACTGTTGATTACAACTTTCCCCTCCATTACACATTTCCCCATTTCAGCAAATTGCCAGTAATCTGAAAACATCATCACAACTTGGAGTCAAAAGTCACTTATCAGCTGTAGTGAGTGGCAGGAAAGCCTGGAGCTTATCAACTATGGCCTTATTAGCAGGTCTCACTAGGGTGAGAATTAATACAGAAGCTGTCAGAAAACTACAAATTTTAACTTAGACAAAAAATTCTTAAACAAAATGACAAATTATATACTTAAAGAAAAAGATGTGTGAGGAAAAGAGAAGAAAATCAAACCAAAGATGCTTACAAGTTGACCGATTGTAAACCTATGGATATTTACTTACAAGCTAGCTACTTTCTGTATCACAGGATGTGGTTTTATTCAAAGTATCAAAACCTGGCTACAGCATTAACATTTTTACCACAGCTGTAATAGTTTAAATGAAGAACCCAGTTGGTTATTTAACATGACTTTTGAATATACAGTTGTAGTGAAGCTGCTACTTATGAACCAGGAGAGCAAGTCTAAAGTTCGTAAGTTCAATCAAAAACAAAACTTAACACAAAACGTAATTAACATTTTTTTCAGTGCAAACAAACATGCCTAGGCAAAAAAACTTATGTTTGGATGCTACATTAATCCATTGCAAAACCACCTTTGACTTTGATGGCACAACTTAATTAGAATTACGCTGAACTGAATCTAAACATATCAATCTTTACTGCATTAGATATCTTTGTCTACTGTCTTTGTGAAACACAAATCCCAGGAAAAACAACTCAGTATCAGAATTAAAGTTTTCTGGCTGATGAAATATTGCTTTATCAGTCTCTTGGAACATGTAAGAGGTTCTGAATTAAACAGGTTTTTCAAAGAGCTCAGTGCAAATAGCCATACAGGAAGAAAGAGAGGGAGGGAAGGAAGACCAGCTCAGTTAATGTAGATGACAATATAGTACCAATAAAGCAATTAGACAAAATTCAAAGCTCTTGACTATATGGGATCTGTTCAAATGCTTTAGAATTATCTAAAAAACAAAAATTGAGACTTTTCATCACAATTGATTCTTGACATACAGGTTTCATAAATCTCTTGTTGTATAGCATTGACAGCATGCCTGCATATTACCCTGTCCTATGGAAATGCATTTAAGAATTATTTCCAGCGTATAAAACTTCAGTAGTTTATAAGCCTGTACACACTAGTAACACCAAAACTTATTTTTTTTAGTCATATCTACAATTCAGAATAACATAATGTACCATCAGAGTGACTCATGATTGCGTATTTGTAGTTTAATTATAAAAACATTGTCTCACAGTGGAGGGACTGAAGTAATTTATTTTAGTTAACATGCTTTCTGCATTTGTCATATTCTCCTCAACTTATTAAAGATGAGCATTTGAATATTTTTGTAAGAACATATACCAAATCACACTATCCTAATACGAATCAAAATATAGGCCTAAATAGATAGACTCATGCCTTGGTGATTGGTTTTAGAGTGTGTTATACAAATGTATGTAGAAGTGTAGTCACACATAGCCATTTCATCAACTCAGGTTTTCCAAGAATGCCACAGCACACTTGCAGGATACAACTACTAGGAATTAAAAATAAACACATCTCTAATGCTTGGGTCAGGCCATACTGCGTCCCAGGCAGTTTGCAAATTAGATGCAGTAGATTCAGACTAAGCAATGTTTACTTCTCTCCAAGAGCTGAAAGAAGTCATAGTGTCTGACTCCTATTCATAACTTTCCACTGAGGTGTTCCCAGCTGTGATTAAAAATAAGCCAATATTAAGAAACTTTTTGATATTCCCAGAATCAATTTCAGATGCAGCATCTCATAGGTAAAGCAAAATAAACACAGTCTGCGGTGGAGATTTTAAAAAATATTTTCCTGATGTGAACTTAAGCTTAATTTTTGCAAGTCACACATTTTCACAGGTAGACCTGTTTTGCATCCATGGAAATGGTAAATTATACTTAACAGTATTTTCCAAAACCAATTCAAATTGTTGTATTTTTTAAGGAACATTATAAGTATTTCACAATTATTTCTGTATGAATTATTTGAATTTACAGTAATCTTACTCAAGCTCCTCCAACAAAGGTTTGCACTTGCATAATTTTCTGAGTGCAGAGTTAGGGCTGCAATTCCACAAATACAGGTTGTGTGAGACTTTTCCTTGTTTGGTTTATAACTCTTGTCCTTTCCGCCTGCTGCTGGGTTCAGTGGGGAGCTGGCTGCCCAGTCGTGCTCCTGCAGTCACTGTGCTGAAAGCTCTGACTTCATCTCTTCATCTCCAGTCTTTGGGAACCTACTAACTTGTGCTTATCACCACTCGTTGACAGTTCATTTTAAATGAGTGAGACATACAACTTTAAAACACACTTTTTTTCCCAAAATTTAAAGGAAGAAAGGTTGTCAGTTCTCCTATGCAAAACTCAAAATTAAAAAAAAAAAGTTTTGCAGCTTATTTTTTTTGTTTTGTTTTGTGTCTCACCCCCCCCCCGCCAAACTAACATTAATAAAGTAGCTTTCCAAACCTGATTATTCTGGGTATAAAGGTATAAAGTATCTAGGTGTGCACATTGTTGACTTTCTTTGGAAGAAGTAACCACAAAACTATTTTCTTCTCCTCTTTTATTAGATAGTGCTGCAAATGAGAACCAGCTATCTTAGCAGAGATTTATTGCTGAAGTGGGTTGATTTTTACCCCAGCCAGATGACAGCATCCTGTAGTTTAACCGTTGTCCTATCCTAGGTAATGGGGGAGCAGCTGTTCTGCTGTACTGCACTTCTTTCCATCAGTCTTAATAAAGGACATTCAGAACTTGGCTCTTTTCTACATCCCAAAAATGAAATGTCTTGAAACATTAGATTTAAACACTTGAATTAATTTGGATGGTTTCAGAGACAGCACAGGATTCCAAAGGTATGTGGATACTCCCCTGGCCCAGTGATATTCTCAGATAACAACTTCTGCAACAGTCAGGAAACAAGACTGCTTCTTCACAGTTACTAGCAGCATATCACAGAAAATTTATGACAGAATGCTAGGGACTGGAAGGGACCTCAAAAGATCATCTAGTCAAATCCCCACACTGGAGAAGGAAGCTCCTATATGTCCTAAAATGTGCTAAGTAATAAATTACCTTGGTGATCAGTTTTCTTACTTTCTAGGTGGTAAACAAGTGGGAGAATGTTGGCTGGAACTGAAGCTAAAAAAGAAACTTCAGCATATCAGAGAGCATTTAAGAATTATTGCAGTACAATTAAGCTCTGTGTCTAATACTCTCACATAAGCAACACCACATTTCCCTACTGTGTGTCAAAGAACAAACCCCACCTACATGGTGCTCTCCAGGCAGATTCAACCAGTTTATTCAGGAGACAGATTACTTTCTTTTGAACTAATCTAGTGAGATGGTACTTGTACTAAAAGATACGGTATACAGTAATCCCTCTGATTTTGAGATGTGTGAGCCATGCACTGGATCTGAAGCATATGCAAGCTGCTGACAGCTGGCAGTCATGTTAAGTGTAGCATAAATCGAAGTCTGATATCACAACAGCTCTGGCCTTTCCAGAACTGCCCTTTAGGAGAAACTGAAGTGGCAATCAGTGAACTGAATAATTTTTAATCTCAGCAAGAGCAAGGAAGCACTATGCTTTTGCACTAGTGATGAAACTTGAATCTCCATGTGCAAATGCACTGCATGCATCAGTGATTTTTATAATAACTGAATGAAAGTGAAAAGCTGCATTGCTTAATTCCGCACATGCTTACCAAACTGACACAGCTGTTGGCTGTTACCAGCTCACCTGCTGCCCATTCAACCTTCCTTGCAGAAGTGACCCAGCACAGCATGCCCTCCAGTGCCTCTGCCACTTCAGAGGACAACCTGGGACATTATCTTACACTTACCTATGTCAGCATTTTAAACAGCTGAGCTTTGCAGTGAATTATTAGCAGGTGTGGACACAAGTTACATTCTGCCAACTCTGTTGTGAGGCTAGGAGCTTTTGGCAGAAACTAAAACTACTTCTTAAGTAGTTTTAACCAGGATTCATTTGGAGGTGCCTGCATAAAACATGGCAGCTGGTGATACATCCTTTGTTTCTGCAAGCAGCAGGCATCAAGAATAAGTAAGGTACATGTATTCAGTTTCTCAGTGCTGAACTGTATATTACTAAAAATGTACTACTTAGAGACAGTACATCTAAACTGGTGCTCAGAACATCAGCAAAAATTACATACCACTTCTAAATGCAGGTTAAATGAATTAAGCAACTAATCACATTGCTATAAAATGTACAATATTGGAATTTTGCAAGTTATTGCTACATCTTGTGAAAGTTTTTGGTTCTCCATCAGTATGCTTAAAATGAACAAAGCATGAGCAATTATCTGTGTCAAGAAATTCAGTACTGCTTCTTGCATTGTACAGGCTTGCCTAAAAAATGAAAGAAAGTAGAGACCTATATGGACCACAACTACTAGCATGACCATTCACTTCTGAGCTCAACACCACTTGCAAGTAACATGCTACCTACTTCTCTCAATTACCACTAATGCACCCTATATTTAAAAGAAAAACAAAAGGCACTCAAGCGCTACTGCTTTCTTTAAATAATATTCTATTTCCCACTAACATTTTCCTTCAAATACTATAAACGCATATATTAAACTATAAGCATTAACATAAGAAACATATAACACTTTTCTTCCCGTCACCCTCACAGGCAGTGGACAGAAATGTATTTAATGTGAACAGATCAGAAAACAGATGAGTGAATCCACAGTTCAAAGCGATGAGATCTCTCTCTCAACAAAAACAAAAAAAACTTGGCTGTTCTGGAAGAATGAACTCACTGGCACTCTTTTCACTTCCAGCAGAGTAGCGGGTGGCAGAGGAAGAGGAGAGACAGTTGAGAAACGCTGAGAGACAGTTGAGAGACCAAAAAGAAAAATAAATTGAGGCAAGTAAAGACTAAAAAAAGGACAGGAATGAGAAACAAAAACAGAGAAAAAGAGATTGACCAAAAAGCAAATAAACAGAAACGTCAAACAACAACTGAAAACAAGCAAAAATTTTGAACTGAGGCAAGAGAACAAGAGTATGAACAAGATAAAAAGAATATCAAACCCATAAAACAGTGGGAATTTTGATGGAGGAAATACGCTAATAACATCTAATCTTGTTTCCACCTTTTTTTCAGAATTGAGATGCTACAACCAAAACAAGTTTCTGCTGTAATTGTTACCACAAAGAGATTTCATTCTTTCTTGTTTCATTGTTTGTTTTCACGATTCCACATTTCATGTTCCTCTTTCCCCATCTCCTTTCCCAATGATCAGACCACTTGTCCCTCCAATTTTTTGTGCTTTCATAAACTCCTATATTTTTCAAATTTATTAACTTGCTATTTAAAAAGAGAAATAATTTTTGCTATTCAGGTCTAGGCAAATTACAATAATTAGTTAGTCTGTAGAAGTTTCTAACATAAAAAATCCTTAGAAGAGTATTGAGAAAATTGCTATAAATACCAATACTTGACATATTGCAGTCAACTTAACAGGTTAAGTATTTAATTCTACATCAAAATAATATTGTTTCAATCCATACTAGTGAATACAGCACCGAGTACAGATTTTAGACTGAAATTTAAGATTTCACTATTGCTATAAATACCTCCACACCAAGCACTCTCCTGAGGTTAATTTCATTTCTGCAAGACCCGAAACAGTATTTTCTGGCTTTAGGATGAACAGGGTATTATTAGCCTACAGTATTTTGGCATTCAGACGTTCACAATGGAAGTAACATATTAGTGCTGCTCTTGAAGCATAGGGCAAAAATCTTCCCAATTCTGAGCACGCAAAACTGATGAAAAGATGCTTTAAAAATATTATACAAAGTCAGACTGCATACTTCTGTTAACTTTGACTAGCCCTTTGAAACTACATTATAAGTACTGGAGGATGAAGAAATTAATTTAACTTCTTCAGAATAACCAGCAAGTTGTGGGTCCTCCATAGGCCAGAGAATGAATGGTTAAAATTATATTTTTTCTTGGTGTAGGTTGACAGCATAAAATGATCAGAACAGAACTTTTACAGATATTTCTAACATAATAATTTTTTTTTTATATATATTCTATTCAAATGCTATATGCTCAGTTTTACCTCAAAACATTCACTGCCAAAATAAGAAATGAATGGTTTCACTAAGTATGGGATACCTAGGCTAAAAACCCTCAAAACATACTTCAGCATTTGCAAAACTAAAACAAACAAAATGTAATGTAATAGAGTATCCTTTCATTGTTCAAGAAGGTACTAAACATTTTTTTTCTATTGAAGGAAGACTTGGTTGTAAGCAACCTTCTAAGATAAATGGAAAATCAACTTAACTATGAAAAAGCTCATCCAATTCAAAAGACAGTCAAAGCACCAGGGGAAAATGTGATTAGTTCTCATGGTATCAGAATTAGAAATATGTAAAGCTGTGATGACTCATGATTTTAAGCAGTAAATGTTTTTGTATTAAAAATTCAGTTATCCTATTTTTATATTGCATCTGTTCAGTAACAATTCATATATAGTATATTTACACTATATTCTTGTTTGCTTCACAAAAATGTTATGTAGTTTGATGAAAGAAGCTGGGTGCTTTAAACAGACAACTGCTCCTGGTAGAGTGGTATGGAAGACTATAATGCAAACTCCAGATGTTGTTCCAGACAGTATACCAGTGTAGAAAAACTTTACACAGCATTTACTATAAGGACATGGGAACCGCCATACCGGAACAGACCAATGATCCATCCAGTCAAGCGTCCTGTCTCTGGCAATAGATTGTACAACATCTGATACTCCAGAAGTCAGCAAATCTGATCCTCAGGTTAAAACAAACAGGCAGTATTGTATCACCAGGGCACAGAGTTTGAGTGAGAGGAAAGCATTTCTAGTACAAAAATACTCGGATTTTCATAACATTCAACATTGTCTGGACACTCTCCCTTCTCTTTTGTCCCTCTCTCCCCGTTCTGAATACGTCCAAATACTGTTTAAACAGGCCACTGATTGAGATGAAGGTGGGGTGCTTGCAAAGGTGTGTAAATATGCTGAAAGCTTAAGCTAGGCTATTAAAAGATTTAGAAGATTATTTCTTCATTCTTCACTAGGTTTGCTGGCAATAAATAAAATGTAAGATTTCCAGACAGTAAATGTAACACTAGATATCCCTAGAGTAAAACATGGATCATCTCTGAATTAAGTAAAACAGTAGTCGATTCCAGGACCAGATGCCTAGTCCAAATAAACTTAGACATGGAGGAATTAACAAAAAAATAAACAAAAAAAACCCCACCCCAAATGCTCGAGGTTCTCAGGCATGCTGAACTGTTACAAGCAATAAATATACAACTTCAGCAGAAGAACAATTAGTTAATACAAAATTACTGAGTGAAGCAGTGGGACAGCAGCTAGCATTTATATACCAAGGTTTGACCACGTTCTAGCAGTAGAAAGGTGAAGGTGGAGAGAAAATCAGAGAAAAAAAAAAAATACAGCAGAGTTTGTTTTTTTTCTTTCTTCCTTTAAATGTTAGTAGCAATACTAAAACCCAAACAAACACTTATTTTTTGCCAAATAGAGAAGAAACCCCTCTTCCCGAAGTGTTTTTAATATAGACCTCTGGCATTAATTTATCTTTTGTAACAATCAAGTAAGTATTTTGTCAACTTTTTAAAAATGTAGTTGAGTAAATCAATGGCCTTAGCAGGAGAGACCTAATATAGAGCCAGTTTTTCCAGACTAGCGGAGGAACGTTGGCTCAAGTCTGGATGGGAGGAGGGGAGCAAACATGGCTTTAGTCCATCTTTGTGCCTCACTGGCATAAATTACAGCAGCACTTTTTCTTTCGTTCACCAGGCTAGCATCGGCATGTGAAAAAGACCACTGCTTAGTTTTCAGGGGCTTACTGTGTTTGTCACAGTTAAGCTTCTGCAACTGAATCTGCAGAGACTAGTGCTAATCTTGAGGAAGCCGTATTTCATAATTCTCAGCCTGAGGTACTATAGTAAAGAGACTGCATTTTAGAAAATGTGTATAAAGGTAGGTTTATGAAAGAAATATAACCAACATTTTTAGGCATTTATCCAGAAGAATTTCACTATGTGAAGCTTAATAGTAGATGCTATATTAAATAAGAAAGCTTGGAAATAAAATGTGGAAGACATTATCAAATTTATGTGGGGTAGATACTAACAGTATGCATTGTGACTTAGTTCTTAATATAAATGAGATCTTTCACTATAAAACCAGTCTGGCTAACTTTAACATTTACCTGATTCTGAAATTGCTATTTCAATTAAAAAAAACAAACCCAAACCAATTCTAGCCCACTCGCAACAACATACATTGGAGAGGTGTTGCCTTGATACTTTTTTTTTTTTTTTTTTTTTTTTTTATTTTTTTTTTTTTTTTTTATAAAATTTTTTTTTTTTTTTTTTTTTATTTTATTTATTTTTTTTTTTTTTTTGCCCAAATCTCTCTCTCTCTCAACCACAAAACCTTTTACTGGGAGAATAAAAAATAAATGAAATAGTGTGTGTGCCCACTCCTAACTGCAACAGATTTCTCACTGAAACCAATGCTAAATATTCTGAGGGACGTTTTCCTTGTATTATCAACAAAAACATTTTTAAAAGAACATAAAGGACATAACTCTTGATGCTAGGCAGGGAATATCTTTGTTGAATATACAGATTTATTTTTAAATTGTTCTGCAGCAAAACATAACTATCTCTACAAACTAGGTAAAAAATCATACAGTCAAATTGCAATGAATGTCCTGGCAGAAAGAAATCAGCATTAGCACCCAATGTTGTCAAAATATTTAACCGGCCTCCATGGTAGTTTTGCAAAATTCAGAAGAGATTACAGAATCTGACATATATAAACCAGCCTGCACTTTAAATGATTAACACTGAACTTCAATGAGGTTTTTGACTAGAGAAGCAATAAATAAATAAAACCAGACCAGTTCCTTTTATTTTTTTGCTATAATCAGGTGATGAGATCTATGCAAAACATCTCTGTACAAAGCAAAATAATATTTTGTGACCAAGAAGAAGATATCTTTAAAATCCTTGTAGGAGCCACAAGATTTTAAAGTGATTTATTTAAGTGAACAGTGCCATTAAATTCCCACTTTGTTTTCAATCCTTGCTATCTAAAATGAGGTTTGTCACACATAACTCATATGACAATAGTCACGCCAACATTAGTAATTACACAACATGCACATGAAACAATCTATAAAGCAAGACCTGAAATGTCTTTTTGTTTGAGATGGAAGACCTTTACTCTCACGTGATTTTCACAACAACCTTTTGACTGTAAGGTGAAAGGCATTTTCAGGCATTGATTTATTCACTTTGATTTTTAAAAATGCTTATTTTTCCTACCCCTCAAATCAACTAGCATTTAGAATAGCTCACACTCAGCAAAGGTAACTAACCATAAGAATTTTAAACTGAAAAACCATGTGAAAAACCATCATCTCATTCCAAATCCCCATTTTACTCATTCTTTCTTGTCCCACAGCATATCTGAAAGCTGGAAGGGTTTATGTTATTTCATATCAAAAGAAAGAGTAAGTTTCAGAGTCTAGACATCCTCCCAAAAATACTTAAGTGACTGTCTCATTTACATTTGTTGCCTAGTTATAGCTATGACAGCATTCCATGGGGAAGGAAAAAGCTAATCTCTTTCAAAGATTAAGAAGCTTCGTAGTTCAACCCCAACATCTTACATTTCACACAGGAAATGCTGTAGTGGTTCGGTTATGAAGCAGTGGCATCATGTACTATTAATTAAATGAACTACATATCATGCTGGCAATCACTGTCAAACTGTAAATGGTTGTAGAGTGCACTAGTGACAGTAGATACAGGCCAGTGATGAGATCTAAATCCAGAAGAAGAAATCCTAAATGTCTAGCTGGGTGCAGAATGAAGGAAAAATTAGTGGTCTCCACTGTAACACAAACGCCAGAATCAACTGGAGGTCTACTTGCAACTCTGACTTGTGAATTTATGGGATTAATAATAGACCAAACCCTTCTAATGAGGATGATACAAACTTTGCTTCCCTGGTGGCATCAAAAGTTTAGATGCACTTCACATAATTATGCTCACCTGGTAAGGAACAGTTTTCACATGTTAACATTCCAGTTTCTACACTGAATATTGAATGTCCAGCAGGATGAACTGGGCAACTTCCATCAAAAATGAACTTAAGAAATAACAATAATGTAAACTCATACTTGTCAGGACTCAGATTACCACCATGCAAATGGTTTTCAAGCAAGAACAGAATATTGCCTCAATGCGATGTGCACATACCAATGCGTTCTGAATGGATGGGCATATCTTTTCAATGACTCCACGAAAAAAATCACTGTGATCTGCTAGCCAACGCACCTTCCAGATTTGATAAGCTACTGTAAACTTGATTGCTTTAGTGTGCAATGTATTTTTTTTAATGGTATGGAGTACTGCTCCTTCTGAGTTTTGGGTTACTTCATCACGACAACTAAGCTTTAAATTCAAGAATGGTACCAGAGTTTTTTTTGTAAACCTTCTTGTGCATTTTATGTGTTAGAAAGTACAAACACTAGAGACCCATCAAAGAAATATGCTAAGTTGACTTGGCAGCCAGGTGAGCTTGAAGAAGCAAAATGGTGGGTTGTTTTCTGTAGAAAATTCCATCAGCTCAAAAATCCTAAGGATTGTGAAATTTCTCGTAGGAACAGAAATACTTAAGTATGTCAATAAATCTAGCAGTATCAGGAAGCCCCTGCTTGCTTTCAAAGATCAGAGAGAGAAGAGTGAAAGATAATCCAGAATTTTGGTTAAGGATATGACAGGTGGATTTTCATAGCAGAAAACCTGTTCCTTCCACACAGAACTGCATTCCACCTGGAAAAGTGTGGATATGTATTTCTTTTCATGAGGATGTAAGACTGCTAAAAATTCAGCTGGAGAGCCCTATTTTTAGGAGTAGATAGCCATAGTTCAACGCCAAAGTGAAAAGATTAATGTGGCAGGGTTGGTTAGTTCACTTCCACTTATGACTTTACAGGAGAAGAATATAATTACAGAACATATGTATAATATGAAGTTTTGTGAAGAAGTATTTGAAAGTTTATTGGAGTATTTAGAATTTATGTGATTTTGGCAAACAGGAGTAGTAGCAAGAAAAACAGGCTACCATTCAGAAAGAGCAGAGGCTGAATTTTTATAAGAGCAATCAATAGCATGGGTACAGGACAGAGCTAGGTTAGGCAACTATTCAGTAGGAAAAGGATTTTGTCACTTAGGGGGCCTTCTACTCAACACTGACAAAGATTTAGCTGAGTGTTGTATCTAGTCTCAGATTTCACACTTCAAAAGGGAGATGAACCACTCAGAACTCTCAGAATTGCTTCATGGGAGGGTGTTTCGGAATACTAAGTATCACTCTTATCCTATTTGAAGAGGAATATTTTGCATAGCTTAACTAAAGCAATCTTTGAATATACTTGATTGCATACGTACTTTTTTCACCCATAGCTGGAGTGTCTCTATGAAAAATATTTTATGTCATGTTCACAGGATCTGCATAACCAGTTGCATTATCTGCAGTTGCCATAACACTTTCTGGACTGAAATCTGGGATTTACTACAGCTGCAACTATATCATATTATAGTCGGAGGCCTGAAGTGGCACTACAACCTGGGTGTCACATGAATGCAACTATACGTATACAGTAGTCGACATTCTAAAGAAGATGAGAAGCAGCAGCATTCTGCATAAAGTGTAGTCCACTTTAAAATTCAGACCTATCCATTAATCCAGATAAGAAGTATCAAGCAGATTAATTATTCCAGCTGGGTCTTCTGCTGTGACATATTTGGTTTTCATACTTAGTCTCTAAGCAAATGACACCTCACTGCCACTGTAGTGGATCTCATCTACACTTTGGGGAAAAGTCTTATTAGGTAAGACTTTTAAGCCCAGAATGAGAAACTGAGTTCTCCCAGATCATCTTTCCCTCCCTCTGCTGCATTCTGCAGAACTTCTGTGAAGCAGAAGAACGAAATCATACATCTGACTCTTTAATCTTTGGACTGTAAGCAAATAAAGAACAACTAATAATCAATAGTACAGACAATTCATCAAAAGAAAAGCATAAACAGTAGTTCTCAATATGGAACCATAAGGACCATAATGATTGCACTGGGAAGAATCAGGGTCAAGCATGTCTCCTGAGGTGCCGAGATGCTGTAAAAATGTGTCTGTCTACTTGTTTGCAGACATTTTTATTGTTATGAATACCCTTTCTGGCAGTACATACCATGTTTATTTTGTTACTTTTGAATTCTGTAGGGGAAATTGGATTTTGATTGCTGCAGACAGATACATATAATTGTTCTTGCATAGCAGCTGAGTATGCAATAGAATGTCTCAGCAAAGATTCTGGTATTTCATGCTAAAACTCAGTATTATGCATTTCTCTTCAGCTCTCTTCAGAACACTTCCTCAGATGCCTTCTTAGACTGTAAAATCTGGTAATAATTATCGAACACCATACACACTGTTTACAATAGAGTCATATTTCTTCTTTTTTTCTTGCATAAAAAGTAGAATGCTGCTGAAAAGTGCCCAAATGTCTGCTATGCTCCATGCCAATACAGCAGCTCAGCCAAATATGCAGGGAGAAGTTTGCCAAATAAAAGAAAACATAACAAATTGGTAATGGTTTCTATCTTGACAGAAAATGAAAATTATACCTCAATGTGTGGCCACTCATGTGGACACATAAAAATGTCTTAGAGGCAATCATTTTACCTCAGATAACACACCCTGACAGTAGAGCAAAGCACACTGGCAGGATTTCACTCCCCATAAAAACAGCAACCATGACCTACAAAATGGCCCGGAGGAATCACATAATTTGTGCATATCATATATGCATATGCCATGCACTAATTATTTACTATAAATCAAATAAAGTAGAATTATTGTCTTTTGAGGAGTAGACAGGAATTAAGAAAGAACTTCAAAATGTAAAGTCACTATAGTTGTCTCAAATATTCCAATACAACAAAGGCACTGAAAACGTAAACTCTTATCCCAAAACATGAAATTTAACTTCCCAAGTGATTCTATAATAACATAATAAATGCACTCATTACACACTACTTATGTAAAAATGTTGTTTTATAAACTGCAATAATTCTACACTAAGTGCTGTACTACTAATGTTAGTCTTTCTGCCAATACATATGTCTGAAGTTTTCTGCAAATCCTAGAATTTCCCTTGTGAGGNAGCGGTGGCAGAGCTGGGAGCTGGTGCGGCTCCAGCAGCTGCGGGGCAGGCACCCGGAAGTCATGGGAGGGACTTCTCAGCAAACCAGAAACTGGATTCCAGGGATGCAGGGCTTGAGGCCTATAGATCATAGGCAGACAGACAGGGTCCTCTCTAGATGCCAGCCGTGGTTGAAGAGAGACAAGATCCTCATGATCACCCTCATATACAGGGGGTATGATGATTATGGGATGGAATACTCAGTTGGTCAGCTTTAGTCAGCTGTTCTGTCCGCCCCTCCCAGCAAACACGTCCCGTTATCAGTTAACCTTGGTTAGCATAGTAATAAATCTAAACATGAGCTTCTTCAGCATTTCATTGGTCATCTTATCAGCACCAAGCACAGTGTCCGAGAGAAATATGCAGTTACTTAGAAGGCACTTAGAAGAACTTAGCTGAGAGGAAATTCAATGAAACTGGTCTTGTTTTTAACAAAACCAGGACAGGTCTCAGCTCAGTTCAGTGAAAAACAAGAAGGTGTGAAGGTGAAGTTGCAGAGTCTGTGTAGCTTTATCTTACTAAAATAAAATATATGCAACGATTCATCATGTATGTGATACAAACAAGAAATAAAAAGTTATCTAAGACTGATCTAAAATTTTAGTCTCATCAACATAACTGATCTCAGAACTTGCAATTCAGCTTACTTTTCACGACCTACTTTTTTTTTTAATGGAATATATCTTCAAATAGTCTTAAGATGTTCTGATTCAATATATTAAAAAAAATCTTTATCATAATATAGCTAACTGTAACTTGATGTGTAACTTACAGATAGTTGAATCATTTCATTTATCAACACGTGGAAAAAAAATTGAGTTAAAATGTAACAAATATTTTTCTTTCCATACATTATCTTCTCTCACAGTCTTCTTTATGGTATCTTTTCTCACTTCAGTATGCACATGTCTTTCATTTGTATTAATAGAATGACAGTAAAAATAAGTAAGTTATTTAGACGGTCTGCATTTCCTAACAATGCTGTCTTCTCATTGGAGAAAACCAGCTTAATTAACAGAGTTATCTTACAGTTTTGTACGAGTCCTGACAAAAAAGATGCAGGATGCTTTAATCACATTTAGTTGTTAATTTTCTATTTTAAAAGGATGTCTAGTGTACATGTTTGTACATTTTTCTCCTTATTGTAATTCAGTTTTTTTCAGGTCTAGTTATTGGTGCTAGTTCGGAGATTTTGAGGTAGGTAGGTATCCCACTGGTTTCCCTCTCCCAAGAAGGCAGCTCTTAGATAGATCATAAGGGTACACCTGACATGTTTTCACTCAATAACTTTAAGTTATCTGAGATACAGAAATATTGTTTCTCTTAAAACTCTTGCCAAGAAATTTGTTAAAGTTTCTATTGTAGTGGTAGTTTTGCTGTCGTGGCTTATGCATACAACTAAGCAAAAAGCTGCAGGCAGAGATAGCCTATTTTATTAGACCAGCTATATTGTTCGCCTTATAAAAAAGATGACCTATCCTTACACAACATTTTTCCCAATTTTTTTTTTTTTTGCCTTTTTTTCTAGACATTTTATGCAGATATTTTTATGACCATATAACAGCTTGCAGTCTAGGACTTCAGCATCACACATCATACTGATTTTGATTTCCTTTCCTACTTCAAGTGGGTTCTTTAGATGGAAGATGAACATAAGACAACATGGTACAAGTTGCTTCCGTGACTAGAAGGTGCTGAGGTCGTAAATTATGCAGTGCTTTATCTATTTCTGTGCTTCTGCCCCGCTTCCTTGAGGTCACCCTGCAGTTCAGATCAGTCTGTTTGCATCTCATCCATCAGTCTTTAAAATACTTAGCACCCCAAAGACAGAGTTCTAGTAGGACTTAAAACTACACAAAGCAAAATGTCTTCTACTCTTCTGCCTTATTTTCCAGAGTGCTAAACCAGTACATTTTAGCTGACTTCTCCTACACAGCTCTCTTCACATTCAGTGTTTCTGCTGCTCCTTAAATTTATGCTTAACAGTGAGACTATGCTAGTGCAGTAGCATTGCCAGCAGTAAACATAAAAAATCAAATCCGAAAAACTCACCATCCCTCATCAGTATCTTCTTCATGTTCAGAAACCTCATTTTCAGGAGTTTCTTCAATTGCCTGGGTTAACTTTGATTTAAATCGGTCCAACAGTGCCAGTGTCTGAAATTAAATACATGGTTTTAGAGAAGTTATGTGTATTTATACACAACAACAGGTATATACATCCTCTTGAAACTACGATTATTTTAAGAAATAGTACAATGACCTGGAAGAAAGACCTTTGATATGAATTTGAACGAAACACTGTAGAGAGGCAAATGAGAGTGAAAGGCAGCAGGGAGGGAGGTAGGAGAGAGAGCATGCATTGAGAGCCCATCCAGAGAACAAGTCAGAGTGAGCCAGCAATGTTGAGGCAGCAAGAGCAATTGGGGAGGGTATCTGGCAGGTGTGAGAGAGTACTTGTCTGGCCACCTAGTGAAACCAAAATGCATATTTTACATTGCTGATCTTTAAAATTATGTAGCGACATTGAAAAAAATGCAAAGCTTCTGAATCAAATACAGCAAACCACCTTAACTAATTCTACAGATATGGGTTCTTATGCTGCATACATTAAGCTCATATTGATTTATATTTTGTATTTCACTCTCTAACCGACACTGTCCAGTCTTTCAGCTACTATGAAGCCACCAAATCACGGATGACATCTGAAGACAGTATCGCAGATCTTGTTTCTGATCACCTGGAATGAAATTTTGAATGTACGAGAATTGTATGCCTGAGCCTTGTGATGGGAGAGAGGGCTCTTCAAAAAAAGGGCAGACCATAAGAATAATTCGCACAGCCCACAACTTATTTCTTGCTCATATCTGAGACATTCCTGGAAAGGAAAGTGTATCAGGGAATAAGCACTTGACTGAATTTATGTGGCAGGCTACATTTGATCTGCAGGTGATAGGTTGGCCACCTATGTTGTAAAACACCTCTGTATGGCTGTTTAGTTTTGTTTGGTCAAGTTTTTCAAATTTAAAAGAATAAAAACTAAACAAGAATAGAAAACAGAAATAGGAAATACCAGAAGTGTTCACTGGAATCAAATCTCCTTCTGGGAGCAATCTTAGCTTTAGGAGTTTCCTGGCTTTTGAATTCTTTCAAAAACATATTTTAGCACTGCCAAAGGCAGGTTTTGGAGAGCTTTTTTTGCATTTATTTTCTTTATTTTCTATTTAATCTCCTGTTTAAGATGGGAGACAGGAAAGTTTCAAAGTTATTTGGACCTGCAGATTATTCAAGTTTTATAGCTTTCCACCCTGTTGCAAACAAACCACATACTTGCAACATCTGAGATGATAGCAAATCTCTGCCTACACTATCAGATGAAAACCAGCTAACCCTTTTTATATGAAATCGTGACCAACCGAAGCCACATTCCTTGTGTCTTGTCTAATTTTCTCTTATGCCAGCATTCCTGGGAGTAGCCTTGGTAATACAAATAATTTTGAAATGTCTTAGTAGACATTTTTGCAGTGAGTGATTAGATGCCACACTGCGAATCAAATAACTTTATAAATTGACCCTTGTAGAATTATAAGGTTATGACTTCCAATATCTAGTATGGTAAGGAGACACATATGTTTTTCCTCTCTTCTTTAACTCTTGTACAGAGGATGGAAAATGGTATTGTGCTGTAAGACCAGGTAGGAGGCATGCAGGGCTAGGAGAAGCTCCCCACAAGCGAAATGGATTACAAAGAATTTGATTAATTATTGTTGAGTAGTTCCCAAGAGGGCTCCATAAATAAGATTTATGATCATTTAAAAAAAAAATCCCTATCATTGTGTTTTCCTACGATGCCCAAACAGAGCTGATACAAATTTGATAGAAGTAGTTTTAAGTCCCTTGATCCACATTGCCAACAGAGCTTTAGTACTCTTTGATTCAAAGTTAATTGGCTTTTGCATGTACAAAGTTTCCATAAACTTCTTAGATTAGAGCTAAATCACCTTGCCACATGTATAAAGGTTTCCCAGCCAGTGCTTTGAAGATACTAAGCCTCAAGTTTCCAACCTGTTTTAGCTTCAACAGTTGAATATGAACATCTTCTTAGCTGAATTGACATGCGCTTATAAACCAATGCACTTGATGTCCAGCACAGACTTTAAGTTAATAGTATTTTCCACTTCACAGCATATTAATACAGCTGTTTCAAACTTCACAATTTTAGAAAAAAACAAATATTTATGTTGAATTTTACTTCACTCATATTTGCATACTAAAGTCTACATACATCCTAACTAATTTTGAAAAATAATTTTCATTATATTTAAAAAGGGTTTTCTTTCAACAGTTCAGTTAAAAACTATTTCTGTTCATTACACCAAAAGGTATGGATGAATTTAATCTCTTTAAAACGTAATTAAAAATGTTATAAAACCCAACTTGGACAGATGCCAAGTATGCAAACGTCTGTCCCAATGTTGTCTTACGGCAAGCAGAAGAGCTAAGGAAAGCACTGTAGAGAAATGCAAACTCTTGTAAACGTAATCAAGGATACCTCTGTGTGGGTAGCATTTCCTTTTGGAAGATTTTAGTGACTAAATTGATAGCACTTTCAAAAACATATTGAAAATTTACTTATCCGTCTACCTGGGTAATCAAAATAGGAGATCAAAGAGTGCACATTTATTTTTAAAAATAATAAGATTCTTTTAATGGAAGATGAAAAATGACGGAGACAAACATTTTCAGAACTCTTCTGGATTTTTCTTCCCCATTTGTCAAATTATTACCTGATCTTCACGAGAAACCCCTTTCTTTGGCTGCTGCTTCCGCTTGTCTTCATATTTTCTCTTCTCTTGAAGGTATTCTTCAACAACACTGTTTGGAGCAGGTTCCTCCTCTGAATATGAAAACATATTCAGTTAAACAAATTAAATTTGGGTTTATGATTTAGTATTATTTTGAGGTCATTTGTGACTTCTGAAATACCATGCAAAACACTTCCATAAAATACTTCAGATGTATTGCTTTCTCAGCAAGTAGAATGATTTGCTACTTGCTGAAATGAAAAACACAAAACTCTATCGAGCAGACAGCAAATCCAAAAGTTTTTGTTTCAATTTTATCTTATTATGGAGCCAGGAAAAGCAGGGTAATAGAAATAAAAACTCTGATATTAAGATGAGAAATGAAAATTGTTGAAATTCCTTTAACAAGTTTACCTTCATTTCTGAAGATCTTCCTTGGAGCAGCCAAACTGTTATGTTGTATCAATATTCTGTGACTATTTCTTACAGAGTAGAAAAATAGTGCTCATAGACAAAGGTACAGTTTTACTGTTTTGTAGGCTGATGTAGATATAAATAAAATCCTTGATCTTGCAATAGGGAAAAACCCCATAACACTTTTACTTTAAACAGAGCCCACCTTGTCAATCAGGAAAAAAACTCTGTAGTAACAGAGTAATATGTGGACTAGTCAGCAGCTACTCTCCTTTGTCTTATAAGAGTTTACTCCCTGTAGAATATCCACTGCCATGAAAAATGAATAATTTAAGATGACAAAATGTCAATTCAAAAATGGATAAACATCATCCTTTCACATTTTCTTCCTTTTGAATAGCATTAAGACATTTCACATATTGATTTAGTATACTTGAAATTCATTTACACGTATTTACAGGATTGTTATTCCTCATAAGGAACAGAAGAATAAAACCTCCATGAGTCAATTGCAAATGAAGAACAGAAAATTATGGAGAAAATTGCTTCAACATTTTTCAGGTTACACAGCCTGATGAAATGTAAATCTAAATAAAACCTTTTATAAATTTTTTTTTAGATGACTGCTGACAGCTATATAGAGAAGACTTCCGATTCCAAACGAAATTTCTCACTCACCTGAAGTTTTCTATACAGTTTATAAACATAGTATTTCGTAATAAGATGAAACAAATTTGTATTGGTATATCTACATATAAAATATTTCTTTATATATTTCTGCAAATAAAATATATTGTTTCCTTTTCATCCTAATTTACACATTGCACATTTACACATGTATTTAAAGACTATCAGGAAAACAATCAAACATACATAATACTATTCAGAGCTGGGGATTTTTTTGTTTTGTTTTGTTTGGTTTTGTTTCTTTTTTTGTGTTTTCCTGTTGACATGCTGGATAGAATGAAGAACAGAGGATTACAGATACCAGCAAGATAAAGAAAGAAAAAGCCATCTTCTAGAATGATCAGAAATGATAAGTGCTTATACACAGACACTTAGGGGTGATTAAACAGCTGAATGAATGAAATAAAATCTGCCATAAAATCTCATGCACCACCATATCAGATGAACCTGAGAGAAATAACAAAGTACAGTATATAACTACAAATCATAATAACTCAGCCTCATTACCTCTGTCTCCTCTACTAATAAAAAAACCTGTTCTTAATTCAAGACCAACCCCTTGTGAAGATAAAACAGAAGTTTTTGCACAAATCAAACTTGTTGACTGTGTGGAAACAACTTACCACCTTGTTTTACTGACATTTAGCCTCTAGATAAATAACTTGATCTACAAAACCACCTGTTTTCTTGTAGAAAACAACCTTTCAGGTGACATTTATGTAAAGGTGTGCTTTAAAATTAATCTCATTTACCTGATGATAAATATAATTGCCCACCTCTAACAATCAAAAGACTTGGGAAGACTGTTCTTGAAAACTTAGGAAAATGTCACTCTTAAGCTGGCCACAAACATTTAAACCTGTGATGCAGACTTTGATACGCATACACTGAATTTAAAGAAGTTGTGATCTTTAGTCCTACCTGTCTTTTGACTAAGATTTTAGTTTAATCTATTGCAGCTCAAATATAATTCTTATACAAACAAGATAAATTGCCCTGTAGTTGTGTGTTTGGTGTGTTTTGTTTTTTTTTTAATGATGCTCATACGGTTGCCACTTACTGTTAACACAAATAATTTAAATTTTGGTTTAAGCCTTCTCTTGAGATTGTTGTTTTCTTGAGTCTTCACCTGTCAGAGTTTTTCTAATCCTCAAGTTCATTCTCTCTGCTTCCTAGGAAAGCCTTTTCATAAGTCAGACAAAAGATAATCAGATCCACCTGAACTAACTTCAGAGTGAGTCAACCAAAACAATTATGCACTTGTATGCATCATATTTCTGCAGCTTTCATTAAAATGACTTAAAGACATGCTTGCATTTCTCCATGAGGTCTTACAACCTATTACTCCGCATTAAAAGCAAATAACACAACAGGAAAGATTTTCGAAAGCTCCTAAGTCAATGCATTTCTAGCACACTCTAAAACTTGTAAAAACTCCAGTCATTTCAAAACTACAGTGTCTACTTTTTCTTATAAACTAAATGTTTAATTTTGATAAGTAGCAATTATTTAATAAAATTATTTTGTTTCTGCATGAATAATCTCAGGTAACTAGCAAGTAAAAGGAAACATCTTGGAGAGAGATGTTTTGGTGGAAAGAACCCTTTTAAAATGTAAAAACCTTTTTAAAATGTAAAAATAGATTGCTGGCTATTAGTTTCTATCTCACAGTCAGCATCCCAAAGTCCCTTCAAATCTTTTGCAAGTGAGTTGGAAAAAAGAGGAACCACAGCACTAGACAATGGACCTGACCTTCACATCAAGCTTGACAAGTTTAGGTCCAACTTGCTGATCCTGCAAAGGTATAAGGATCATTACATCGGTATTAAAATATTTAAGCTCCAAACTCCTTGATCCAAGAGGATTTATTCAGACAAAAAGGAATTAAACATAACACGGATGCACAATAGTGAAATAACAATTAAATGCCTTATTTAAGCACCGCAGGACGCAGAAGATGCTAGCTTAAGTTACAGAGATTGTGTGTGCTTGTGCCCTACAGGCATCTCATCACGAAGTGTTAACAGCATCAGGCAACACAAGATTTTTTTTCCTTAGTTTGAAAGTTGCTGTGTACATTCTATCAATAAGTGAGGNCAGATCCACCTGAACTAACTTCAGAGTGAGTCAACCAAAACAATTATGCACTTGTATGCATCATATTTCTGCAGCTTTCATTAAAATGACTTAAAGACATGCTTGCATTTCTCCATGAGGTCTTACAACCTATTACTCCGCATTAAAAGCAAATAACACAACAGGAAAGATTTTCGAAAGCTCCTAAGTCAATGCATTTCTAGCACACTCTAAAACTTGTAAAAACTCCAGTCATTTCAAAACTACAGTGTCTACTTTTTCTTATAAACTAAATGTTTAATTTTGATAAGTAGCAATTATTTAATAAAATTATTTTGTTTCTGCATGAATAATCTCAGGTAACTAGCAAGTAAAAGGAAACATCTTGGAGAGAGATGTTTTGGTGGAAAGAACCCTTTTAAAATGTAAAAACCTTTTTAAAATGTAAAAATAGATTGCTGGCTATTAGTTTCTATCTCACAGTCAGCATCCCAAAGTCCCTTCAAATCTTTTGCAAGTGAGTTGGAAAAAAGAGGAACCACAGCACTAGACAATGGACCTGACCTTCACATCAAGCTTGACAAGTTTAGGTCCAACTTGCTGATCCTGCAAAGGTATAAGGATCATTACATCGGTATTAAAATATTTAAGCTCCAAACTCCTTGATCCAAGAGGATTTATTCAGACAAAAAGGAATTAAACATAACACGGATGCACAATAGTGAAATAACAATTAAATGCCTTATTTAAGCACCGCAGGACGCAGAAGATGCTAGCTTAAGTTACAGAGATTGTGTGTGCTTGTGCCCTACAGGCATCTCATCACGAAGTGTTAACAGCATCAGGCAACACAAGATTTTTTTTCCTTAGTTTGAAAGTTGCTGTGTACATTCTATCAATAAGTGAGGTTAGGTAAACAAACAAACAAACAAACCTCAACAGAAAAACAACAGAAAAATACAACCTTCCTTATTAAAGATACACGTCATCCTACTTCGAACAGAATTCATAAGTACATTGCTACTTATTTAGCAGCTTGAGATCCTTCATCTTACTGTGAAATAAACTTTAGCATTTAAATAATTTATTTTCTTTCAGATAGATTCTTCTATCCTGAAATACTCCTTTAAGGAGCAACACTTGCCAGCCTGATGCTGTAATCTAACCCAAAACTTTGGTTTTGGGACATGGTTTCCAATGACAGCTAGAAACTAAGGAAGAGATTCAGAAGTCTTTAAACCAGAAAGGAAGAAATTGATTTAAAAAAAAATACAGAAGTGTTTATTTTATTCACACTCGAATTAGGAACAGTTCAAACGATGTCAGCTTTTAACTACAAAATTGCAGAAGTATAACAAAGACAGGAGAACTTGATCCAAGGGTGTTGAATTGAACTGAATGGCAGTCCGGATTGTTTTGGAACGATCCCCAAATAGGAAGTGGAGCAGAAGACAAAGCTTGATAAAATACTGTTAAGCTTAATGCACCTGGTAAATTTAATCGCATAATAAACACTCAACAAAAGTTGCATCAGACACCCTCTATTTTGGAAACTGCAACTGAATTTTATCTTCCACTTTATGAAAACCATGAAGTACGAGTTCTATGCTGAGTGTGGTAGATCAAAAAAACATGATCACTTCTTATGCTGATATCCATATTGGCCTTAATGACTGGGCTTCATTGCTGGCACTGCAGGTGGGGTAATTTTGGCTTAGCATGTACACCAATTCTGGTGCAGGTAAGGTACAATTTGGGGCAAATGTATTTCTTACAGTATGCATAGAATTTTCTACAGTGCGAACTTTGTTATTTTATCATTTAATTATTTGTATCAGTCTTGACAAACCTTGTAATAATGACTGTCCTTGTAATAAGGACCTGTATATAACCTGTATAAAATCTAAATATTTTGTTTCCTTTTTAAGAAAGAGATAAAGAAGCTTCACATAAAATATTTATTTGAAAAAGAAGCAGTTTGGTTTGCTGAAAGCATTACCAGAAACACACTAATCTTCAGAAGAGTAGAAACCATACATACTGTGGCAGAGAAAAATACACACTGTTTCTGAAAGTTTGATGTTGCCATAAAAAAGAGTGAGCCTACAGTGCTGGCAAGGATCAATAAAATAATTTTGGTTTATGAGGTACAGCTAGCATCAAGATTTTTACACCAATAGTCCTAAGTATCTAGCATTACAACATTCCTGATATGCTGAACTTCACAACAGTAATCCCATTAGCTCTCGTAATGCACTTTGCATATACAATCATGAGTTCATGCAGAACTGAGGCAAGATAACAAGGAGAATGCACAAAGCAATCTGTACTAAAAGGCAGTCCAGTTTATTTAGCAGGGTTTGTATATGTTTTAAATGAGGTAGACCCATTAACTTTCGTCAGCATCTCAAAAGCCTCTTTAGCAACTCAGATGACACATTTCACGTGACAGAAGACCCACTGGACAGAAGTTCCAAGAAATGCGTGGTACAGCTACACTTAATACCAAAGGGGAAAACAAATAATAAAAAGCTCTGGACAACTTCTTATTTGAAACGAAAGAAGTTATGACTGAATGTTTTTGTGCATTAAAATATGAGGCCTAAACATATTCCTGTATTTCTGCAGTACATTCCACTTCCAGATATTCATCGATATCGAGTTTATATTGCATTCTCTTGGAATTATAGAGACACGCAATACTGATTTTAAAAATCTTAATGAGATTCAAATCTTGAAAAGAAAAATTCTTTTTGTTCCAAAACAAACAAAACCCTTATGAATTACAAAAGAAATTCAGATATGCCTTAATATTTCATGAATTAAAATGGAATTGCTATCAGAAGTGACAGATGGAGAACATAAAGCCCCTTTCTATAATTAAGATCTAAGACAGATAACATACTTCTTCCAGAATCCAGGAAAAAAAATTCTCCCAGCTTTAAATAGTATGGCTATGAAAATAAAAACATTAACTTACTGTAAAATAGTATAAAAACCAATATAGCAGAAAATACAATATGAAATAATGTTTTGCTTGAAAGAATTGATGACATACTCTCCAGTATAATTTTGTTTAGGACTAATTCTACTTGCAGTTTCCTCCACATCTTTAACTACTATTAAGTTACTGTTACTATAGCTTTGGCCTGCCTAAGTTCCCGAAGACCCACTGTTTGCTTACAAGTTAGGTAAGAGTCAGGAAATATTTACTAACCACGAACAGATTAATAGATTTGCTTACAGAATGAGCTTCCAGGGCTGGACTGATTACTGGATTTTCAGTTTGCTACAGTGAAAAAAAAGCAACAGTGCTAGAACAAACTTACGAGTTCATTTAGCCAACTCAAATAATAAAATCTTAGAAGTAATTCCTAGAGCTTCAAAACATTTCTTTGAAACAGCAGAGCCTACTGATTTGTAAAACAGTGTAAACTTTAATATGCAATAGTGGAAGTTTCTAGTGAATATTTTCTGAACTTTGGTAGCCTTTTAGGCACACAGTGCCAGTCTAAAACATGGTTAATTTTCTAATGTCAGTTGATTTTGAGCACACACTTCAGATTACCACTAAGATCAATGCTTGCTTACAGTGAGGTTTTTGTCCTCTTTTACAGAGAGACAAGAGGAAAAAGCATCCAGTTTAGCACGGAAAAGACTGAATAGGGATGCTGAGCATTAGCTTATGAGATTAAATGAGAAAAAAAAAAAGTAAATAGTGCAAGAAAACATAAAGGTTTGCCAAAGGGACACATTCAAGATGCATACTTTGATATAATCCAGCTACACTGTATATACTGCAAAATCTTCATACTTGACATATTTCTGCTGCACAATGCCCAAACCAACAAAATTTGGATTTAGTTGTTGTCATTATGTTCTCAAGGGTGCACAACTCTATTAAAGTCTCAGACTTCCAGAAAGCATCTTTCCATGTAAGACAGGACGTAAATCTTTAAGCATAACTGACATTACCCAAACTTAAAAATAAAACAGAAATAAAACATAATCTTAAATTAGCATCCTTGCTAGATTTTGGGTTTTCTGAACACTTCAATCATTTGATTCCCATACCACAATTCAAAAAAAAGCAGAAAATACTTCATGCCTCAGCAGAACACTTACACTTGAAAGTTAGTTTTTATATTAGTTGTTAGGTTTCTTTGCTCAGATAGTAATTTGTAGCCTTTTCTGTTTTCTCACATGTGACAGTTAAATTTAATCATCCACAGATTATCAGGCAGTTTACAAAAATGTTCTAACAAGAAAAAAACTAATTAATACTACTTAAATACTACTATTTAAAATCAACATATAGTTGAACAACTAGGCATATGGTACTTGTCTAAAGCAAATTTCATTGAAGTATATTCATAGGTTTACACTACAGAACTTGGAAAAGTGTATTTTTTTCAAATATTTGATTAAGTACTTCAAAATGTGAAGTAATTCAGCACTCAAATTATGCTGTTTGATGTAATTTCTGGCATCATCACAGCAAATGTCACATAAAAGAAAAAACATCTTATTTAAAGTAAGGTCTTGACAGCAGTCTGGCAGAGTCAAATATCTTATTCACGAATTGGAAGGCTGGTTATAATCAAACATGTACAAAGGGAATTAGTTGTGTTCTCTGTCCTCTTGAGACAATGTAAACACTTAGATTTTCATCCCCCGATCTTCCTTAATTACTCTAATCTCTGAACACAGAAAAAAATACGTAGCCATAATATGTAACATGAACAATTTGAAGTAATGATGCTAAATGTGATACCAATGCTAACCAAGATCTGCCAGTGGCTGTAAAATAGGTATGTCATGCTGCCACCTTTTTATTAGCATCCCTGCAGAATTAGCCCTGATCCTGCACAAAGTCCAGTACAACTTCAGGCTTATTGTCAGAGTTCTGTGGCATTCAGTGAATTTCTGCCATTACAGTTGCAAGTTTTGGCTGAGATGCAGTGTTTATTAATCAAGCACAGAATCATATTAATGTAGTTACATAGCCTCTGAACTAGTATTTTTTTCGTAATGCAGCGAGCTCAGAGCATAGGCAGACACTGTGCAAGTGTCTGCACCATCTGCACAGACGTACCTGACACAGCAAGTCACAACTCACTCTCCATCCCACATTCCCCAAGAGGACAGGCAGAGTCAAAAAATGACTAAGTGAACTACGTGAGGTATAATAAATGCCTTTAAGTTGGGGGCAAAATGACTTGCTCAGGTACGACACTGTTTCACTTCAGTTAGATTTCATTATATTCAAACTAACGTGTTTCTAAAAGCTCTTCTGTGATTCTTCAGTTGTAAATGGCTTTTTCATAGCGAAGGTATCCTTCCTTTCACATACCATCTTAAATAGTTAAGATTCCACTCTTCTATCCCACTCCCTACCTAAATTAGACGTATCTTCAAGTATCTCCTAATAAATCAGCTAGGTTTTGGTCTTTTTGTTTTGCTTTGTTTTGGGGTTTTTTTGGCCATTCGTATTTAGTTGTTCAATATATTTTTTGGTGGTACAATACTTGGAACCAACTACAATACTGCAAGTGTTCAATTCATTTTCTAGTACAAACCTGAAATAAGTTTCACTGTTGTGGCTTTCCCAATTTCTTTATTTTATGAGTTTGTGCATGAAATTACATCTCAACATGACTCCCAATTTATTTTCAATGACTCTTTTCACACATTTTCTTCCCTTCCCCAATCTAGTACTTCCTGTACTAGAATCTTGTATGTAGTGACATTTACTTTTGTTTCTTGATGATCAATAAATTCACAGTTTTCTAATAATGTTTTTCCCATAGTCATAAGATCCAGCGTACACAGTCCTGTTCCAAAATTCATAACACAGTAACCATAAAGTACAATATAGTGAGGTGAGGTTACACAGACCAATGTGAAGTTTAAGATATAACACCATGATAATTTTATAAAAACTTAGAAACATTTACAACTCGAAGTGTTTTCACAATTATTAAGAAAGTTCAGAGGCCTTTGATCAACTAAACCATGCTTCTTAACCTACTGTTCCAACATTGCTACAAGACAGCAGTATTATTAGGTTAGTAGTCGCAAGCTGCTACTTAGTCTTTCTGAAATATACTCTAAATTTTAATCTGTATCTTCTTCAAAGCTGATGTTTCAGATCTGAAAGGTTCCAACAGACTTTAGAGAAAAATGGGAGTGAAAAAGGGAACCTTCAGAAAACTCCTTTTAGCTTCATATGAACTGTTATGAAAAGAAAAACTTCGTCATAAGCGTAGACTCAAACATTGACAAGACAAGGGGCAATGGGTGCAAACTGGAACACAAGAGGTTCCACTTAAATATGAGAAGAAACTTCTTCTCAGTGAGGGTGACAGAGCACTGGAACAGGCTGCCCAGGGAGGCTGTGGAGTCTCCTTCTCTGGAGACATTCAAAACTCGCCTGGATGCCTTCCTGTGTAACCTCATCTAGGTGTTCCTGCTTCGGCAGGGGGATTGGACTGGATGATCTTTTGAGGTCCCTTCCAATCCCTAACATTCTGTGATTCCATTATTTTAAAAATGTAGGCAGTTAACTCTGGATCACTCTTCTGTCTTTTGGTCACCCCTAGTTACAAAAACTTTGGCTACTTCAGCATTACCCAATGAAAACAGGATTACCCTATGAAACAGGAACAAAACTGTTATGCTGAAGCCCTGATACAGACACTATATATTCAGGGACCATTCTATTTCAGACTACCATTTGGAGCTCATGAGGTGTGCTCCTGGAATGCATCTTCCAGCACGGCTTTATCCAAAAGTGCACATCTGGTCTGTGGTAAAACACCAATGTAGATGTAACCTTTTATTATACTTAAAATTCCTACTAAATTTTCAACTTTCCCCAGGTTTTCTCTAAGTCTGCGAGTTCTTTCATCCTTTACCAGAAATGTACCTATCATGCAACTGTATTTCTTATTTCCATAAAATGACAAATTTTGTTTAATTCAAATGACAACAAATTGATAGGTTTGTGAAGGACATCTGGAGAATGATTTCTAAAATGCAGTGGGTAGAATCCAGAAATGAAAACTGACCAATTAAAACTTTATACTAGCAAACTTTATAGTAACAAACTATCATACAGATCATAGTAACTGATCAGAAACACAGCATTACAGGAAGAAATATTTAGCAAGTCCCAGTTGATGCTGCCAGCATTTTTATACTTTTTGACATCAGCTGAAGTCCTGACAAAGGCAGCCAATAAAACCTTTTCCCAAAGACTATTTGTAGTTATTCTACAGTGCCATCACTTTTGTCAAAACTAGCTGTTTACAGAAGGGAATATGAACAACAATATATTTTGTTTACATGCTTTCCCTCAATGACTGACACTTTAAAATTTGTTATACTGGTTTCACTAAATTCTGGTGTCAAAATACAAGGTATTTACGCAACTTCATGGCTGTTTTATGCTACTAGTGCCAATATGCGTCCACAACTAGACAGAGGATCATCAATGTATTTTTCACTTAAATGTCTAATGAAAAGGCCAAGTGGTAATGCTCAGTAAATTCTGACATTTCACAACGGTATTCTGATCACTTTTAAGTGTCTGGCATCATAAACTTATCTCTTAATTAAACTTGTTCTTATATTTAATCCAGAATCCTTTACAAACCAAACATATGCCAATTACACATTAAATCTCCCATCTGCCTTTCAATCATCACCTCTAAGCACTACATGTGCATTGTAGCTAAATGTACACACAGTTTTGTCTCCTTCAAGATCATATAAACTCTGTTTAACTAATTTATTACATTTACCATTGGGTACGGATTTTGTAATGGTAGATTCCCTACCACCAGAAAACTTTTTACTTCTTTCAATCATACAGTGAAATACATTTCTTTGTGCAAGACTTCCTCAAAAAGGGAAATATTTGTAGGACATTAACTTTCTCTTTTCAGGGCATAGACAAAATAAATCACTCGATAACCAGAATACAGTACTGGATGAGAAAGTAAAATGTAAAGTGAATACTGCCTTACTAAATTATTTTGGCAGACTTATGATCAAGCCTTTATTTTAATTGGTTGATTTAGAAACTCATGGTGATGGTAAATACAACACTTTTGGTAATGCTTCCACCTACTATCACTGTTAACAAGATGCTTAGTTTCTCCTTCCCATCAAAACCTTTTTCCAGGTCACCTCTTCCCTTTATTTTGATTAAGTTGTGCTTCACAGAATCTTGAAAAACAGAACATCTAAGCCTATCCCTTCCAAACGGTGGGATCAACTTTTCCTGCAACAGTCCTAAGAAGTATTTGACTAATCTGACATTGAAAAGTTCCACTTTGTAAGTCATCTATTCCAATACTTATCTTTAAGAAGTTTTCCTTAACATTCAACCTAAAGCTCTTTAGCTGCAATTGAAGCCTATTATCTACTGTCCTCTCCATGGGAACTACATAGAATAATTTCCTCTCCATGGTAGCCTTTAACATTCTTGATGATCATTAATATGTCTCCTTTTACAAAGTCATCTCTTCTCTAAACTAAACAGCCCCAGTTCCCACAATCTTCAAATATTATGCTTTCCAGATCATCAATCACCTTCGTTGCTCTCCTCTATGGTCCCTTAAGATGCCTCATATATTTCTTTCAAGTGCAACTGCCAAAACTGAGCAAAGGATTCAGGCTGAAGACCTGCTCAGGCTGAATAGAAAATGAGTCTGTCTTGCATACAAGTCCATTTAATACATTTTACAGTACACTTCAGTCTTTTTCAACAGCATGGCACTATCAACTTGCTTTCAGCTTTCATGTTGCCTAGACTTTAAGCTGCATAAGTGCTTTGTAACATCTTGTGTTTGTGCAACTCATAATTTGTGAGAGATACAAACCACTTACTACAATAAAGTTTTTCCCCCCAGGCTCCCAAGGTAAACATATTTTTTTAATCTTTACTTGGCTTTTAACTTCTATGAATGGACTCAACCTACCACCCCAGCACAAAACTACTCTACCAAAGAAAAAAAAGGGACACTCTTCTTCGAATTTAAACGAATCAGATCAGTAAAAGCCCCAACACGGACTAGTGGAAAGGAATGAGCCACTCAGCTCTTCACTTTAACAACTGCATGTGAAAATGCAACCTTAGCATGTAAGTTCACATTTTTCTTTATGCTTTTCTTTCATCTTCACATTCCTTGTCCCATATATGTTTTAGTTTGCAAATTTAATAAAGGTAATCTGTTGTTTTCTCCAGATCACTAATAAAGAGACTTCCAGGAATCCCGCTTTCCAGTTTGATTACAAACAATTGTCTTAAAGCACTTCGTTAATGTTTTGTTAATGTCTCTGGAACAGCTTGAGTCAGCTCGCTAGTATGCTTCAGTGAGTGCCCTCAAGTTAAAATGATTTTAAAGCACATAATTTATCTAAGTGGTCTCTAGTTTGCTTGTTTTCTACCTGAACGCTTCCTTCTATGTCACTGACTACATGAAACCATATGATCAAAGTTGACTGCTATGCTAAAGACACAGTGAAAACAAGCAATAAAGCTTATTTCCTCTTTGTTTAGCCAAAGACAACCTACTGTTCTTGCTCATTCGTCTCCTGTTACTGTATTTTCATCAATCATTTTGCCCTTCATTATTTGCATCTCATTTAATGTCTTTTTAATTTTGTCTTAAGTTTTAGAACCCGTTTATTTCTATAATTTTTAGTTAAGTACTCCAAGAACTTAGTGAATAGGTTCTTTCCTGCCAAATATATATTTCTCAACAGGTACTTGAAGAGATGCCTTCCTCTGCTCTGACAGTAATCACAGAAAGGAAAACCAAGATTATTTTCACCATTACTGGTTGCTTACAGATTTTCAATAGGTTTATCTCCTACCTGCTATTTATTTCAAATAAAGTAAAACAAGAACCCTGGTATATAAGCTCCCTTTCCTTCTTTTTCTCCTTTAATAAAAGATAATCATTCAAAACTGTACCATAGTAGTAACTATGAGTATTGCCCAATAATTGCTTTATTCTGTCCCCGTAAAGGTGAATTTACTCAAATTACTCTGCAATAAGTCTTCTGACTTAACTGGCACCAGAACAGGGATAATGATTAAGTGATGGTATTACAACTGTCATACATGGCACTATTCAATATAATTTATCATAGATGTATATAAGGAGTACTCTTTACCTTTTCTACACTTGTACTTGCAGTTCTTTTTTTTTTACATGGCTAGTGATAGCATTCATTATCTTGCTAATGAGATTTATTACTAATTCAGTGATTGAGCATGACTCTTAAAACTTTTTCAGAGCCACTACTTCGTAAAATTTGGTGCCAGATTTCATATACAAGTTCGAGATATTGTATATTTTATTTTGTCAATGTGGTTGCTATGAAGCTTACCCGTTACTCAAGGGATTCCATAAGTTTTTCTAAAAATGATGTTTTTTACCACTCTTCTAAATTGTGCATCATCTGGAATTTTTTCTGAATAATTTTGTATTTTCTTTGACTTTTCTTATGGTATTGAGAACTGGACCAAGAATCCACTCCAGAAACACGTCTATCAACTCCAGAGTTCTTAAAAAAACAGTCCTTTTTTTCCTTTAGTTCAGCTAATAAAGGGTGTTACATCTACCTGCACAAAAACACACACCTTACATCCTGTTAGAAACTTAGCAACTTATGTACATTTAGAAATAAATCGAATATAAAATTCGTCTGACAAAGAAGTGAGCATCTGAAGATCCCATGGAACTGCCTTTCTGCATTTGTGTTCCACTGATGTCATAAGATGCATAAAAGTTTGAAGATAGTAGCTTTGAGTTCAAAGTTAACCATCTGCATTTAAATACCTTTCCAAGTCAGAATGTCTAGATGACTTTCCAAGTCAGATGTCGGAACAGATATGTCTCCAACAAAGAATTCAGTCATATGCCATGATATTTCATAACCAGACTCCGGCCCAACTACATAGATGTAACTAAAGAATGTTTGGAAGGACAAATACTACTTTGTTTGATAGAATGAATGCTACCTGTACAATTTATTTATATACTGATATATACTGATATATTACTACCATTATTAGGGAAAACTAATTTTCTTTGGGAAAAAAAAAAATCTACATTTCAACAACAAAATGTCAACTTTTATCCACATGAAACACAAAATTACTAAAAACTTTAAAACTGGAATGTTAACAGGAGATCTGCACAATACCTGCTATAGTATACTCTTACCTTCCTTTTCTTTGGGTTTTAAAGCTGTTTCTTCTTTTTTCTGCTTTGCTTCCAGCAGTTCACGTTTCAGCTGTCGTGCTTCTTTCCGTAGCTCCTCACTGCAAAGAGAAAAATATTTACAAGAATTTAATCTTCTGGGAAATGTATAGCCACTCAGGAGAAACAGAATCAAAGTTAATGGGCAGTAAATCTCTCTTATAAACAAAGGGAATGTACTGACTCACTGATGCTAGGAACACGGCTTAAAAATCAATTAGAACCTAAGAAAGTTCATTTTTTCATTAGCAGAGACAACAAAAGTACATCACAGACAACTTATTTTAAGACCCCCTTAGAAATATGCTGAGGACATGAATAATAAAACCAAGAACCCTCATTTGTATTTGTAATTTAACATTGTAATATTTAACTAGGAGAACCACACAAGGGGAATTTGAAACACAGACACGGCCAAATAAATATTACACATATTATAAAATTCCGTTTACTGAAGAAATAAATCTTAGCATTCTGGATTTCTTAGGTGGACAGGCAATGTAGTTGTTAAGTGACAAAGACATGATATGTATGCAAGGATAAATTATTGCACACAAAAATGCATTTCATTTTACAAATTTTACAAAAAAAAAAATCAGGTGCTAACACTAGAAAAAAAAGAAACTGAAATTTGCATGTCATTGTGCGAATATCAAATGAAATCTCTGTCTTCATGTAATCACAGGTTGGAGGAGAACTCTGAAGGTCAGCCAGTCCAGCTCCTCTGCTCAAAGCAGGACCAAAAAGTGTATGTTGCTGAGGGCACTGTCCAGTCTGGTTTTGAGTATCGAAAGATGGAGACTGTATAAGTTCCCTGGGCAACCACTGCTTGACTTTCCTCAATGCAAAAAAGCTCTTATATATGTTTTACATTTTTTATTCCTAGGCTCACTGTACCAAGTTAGGCTCATGAGAAAAGTAATCCAAAAAACCTGCATGCTGAAGAGGAATCCACAAGAACTGACTGATAGGAAAGCCAGGCAATACTCACAAGCCAGATTTACTGGAACAGGACTAGAAATAACTGACTTTTTTAAACAAGAAAATGTCAAATTGATGAGGTAGGGTGGACTACAAATCAATCTGTACCAGCCCCCTACATCTTTGAAGCACAGGTCTTCACATGTAGGTTTCATATAACTTAGTGGCTGGTTTGTTGCCAATTATGCAGTTGCCTCCTGTCCCTGGAAAGTTTCTGTTGCTAGAGAGGCATAGCTCTGTCTGCTCCATGCTTGTCTCACTGCTCTCTTGGTTCTGCTGCTATGCTGCAGGCTCTCCTCCTGCTCCTGTTCTGTGCTTCTTCCCATTCCTGCTGCTTCTTGAAGCCTGGAAGCTGTCCTCCTTCCCTCAACACAGAGAGGTACTTCCAGAGCAGATGCGATCTCCTCCCCTGCCCACTTACCACCATTTGGAAGGACCAAAATGCACAAATGGAAAACAAATGAGTATCAGATGTATTCCATGCTTCAGCTTTCTAATAAATCTATTTTGTTTTTCTTTTGTATTTTAAAACAGGAATTAATACTTAGTTAATAAGGAATAAAATCAACTGTAAATTTAGCCAAATATAAGTTAAACTAATAAACTTGTTTCTAAGTGCCATGTACTGAGGGTGTCTTGCAAGTAAAGGGGTCTTCTGAATTTGCAAAGTAACTTCTTAATTTAAAAAGAAGTTTTATATTCGACTTCACTTTGGCAGAACTGATTACAGAAATAAACACTAATTGTGACTTTGGTGTAACTGACCATATGATTATACTTGTTATGCACAAACAGAAACCCACCTCTCTTTCTCTACGTACATATAAATGTCTCTTTGTACTTGTATGCTCATGCATACATCTATATAAGCTATAACTGGCTGTATTTATTTAAGCATATAAAATCTGTAACTAATAAAATATCTATGATACACAGACACAAATAACACCTATAGAGGCACAGAGCCTTATTCAACTATGATTTAGGGAAAAAGGTGGTCGGTTGCATATATTCAAAAATGTAATTTACATATTCCCCATCTGGTGATGACAAAGCTCAATAGATCCTAAAATTCATTTGAGGCCTATATCTCAATCAGAAAATGCCTGAAAACCTTGCCTACTATGCATTTCCAAATTTATCCGAACTCCAGTTCAAACTTCACTACAATTCAGAGTATTCACTGCACCCCCTCTAAATGCTACCTAAGCCCCTAGAGGGGCCCAAACTGCTTGAGGTTACCCTAGCAGAGTCATTCACTGGTCCTGGTACAAACATTATTAAACAAGATCACATTATTTTGAAACTTAAGTACTTAAGTGCTGCCAAAACTACACAGATAGTGTCACAGCCAGAGGATTCACTCACATGAACGTGAATTTACAATGGAGGAGCTATTCAATAACTGAACAACAGAAGGTTATGGTTTATTTTGCAACACTGGACCTGGTGTTTTTGTAGAAGGTATGTTGTAGTTGAAACAAGAATTAATTCAGTGAAATGCTGTTTTCTGTAGTATGTGTATTAGATTAAATGATTATTTTTTTATGGCATAGCATGTTATTTCCCATCCTCCTTTTATGGTATTTTAATCACATTGTTTTTATTTTTTTTGAAGGCCACTTTCTTTCATTTGCTTTTGCAGTCTTTTCATTCATCAGTATCAGAGGAAAATTACTAACTGGTTATCCTTAAATGGTAACATTATTTAGTAAGTGTTGTTCAAAGTAAACATGTAAGAACAAGAAAAGAAAAGAAATACATCTATTAATTTTACAAAGTAATTTAAAAATGTTATATATAATGAAAGCATGTCAAGTTTGTCACATAACTTTATTTTTTACATGAGAAGCACCCTTTAGCATCTTAATAAAATAAAAGGAATTAGATAAACAAAATAAAAATCAAGCTGTAGTACAATATTACCCCTTCATAATATAAGCTAATAGCCTGGAAAGAAGTCCTGGATTCAATCCCCTTCTATTATAGGCAGTCACTTTTCTTTTCTGAAATGTATTAATTTGGTAAAGAGCATACTCCATATTCTCTTTCTTAAATTTATTAATGATCATTTTCAATACCTATTATATCATTAGCACCCATTATTTATACCAAAAGGTCATCTAGACTGACAAGTGGAGACCTTAATAATATCAGAGATAATGAGGAAGAATCACTACCTGCATGATAGCTTTTGGCTTCTGCTAGATACTCTAGAAAAATGCGTAATATTCTGTTCAAGAATTCAGATTCTAAGTTAAAATAGAAATAGTATTTCCAAATAGAGAACTCGAATGATGAAATGAAACAATATAAAATGTCATGTTTGTACCACTAACTGATTTGCAGAATGTGTGGAAGAATTGAGGGAAATACCTGCTCTACAATGTCAGTTTTGAAGCCTTTTCTGATATTCCCCCTTCTGCCCCTTGGGGTACCTGCAGAACATACAGTCCTTGGAATGGATAGCAAATTCTCCCATTTGGCATGTAGATCTAAGACTTTTCTAGGGTTCAAAAATCATATTATTTTTGTCTGGATTACATTACTGTTCATCTCTGGCACTGCAAGAATTTTACATCTGTAAAAATGAGAATGAAAATTATGGGTTTGGAATATGCACTGTGTCTTTTTGCCAGGCTGGTTTTGCTGTAGGAATCAAGACATACATCTGCCTGTCTTCTGCAAATGGTACATGGCATTCATATCTCAAATAAGATGATGGTATAAAAATGGTAGAAGCCATATTCAGCAGGTCTTGACATTGGAAACTTGTAAACGAAACATTTTAATAGAGCTGCTGGGCCCTGTATAGACACCTGTGCTAACGCTAATGCTAACAATTAATGCTGATTTTGACTTCAATAGTATCTGGTACATTACAGTTTGCAATTAGTACTGTAACTCTTTGTTTAAAAAACTTCTGCACTGAAAGAGTTTATGGATCAATTGCCAGTATTTATATATTTCATCTAGGACTCCCAGAAGATTTCAGTGCTGAAATCTAATATGACTGGCATGTTTATTAAGGACTACATGGGTAACCATTACTCTCTTTCCATTTTGATAAACCTGAATGTAAACAAGTGGATTGCAGAATTAAAGCATCAGATAATTGGCACTCTAATGTAATTATGCATACTGGACTATAAACTCCACTGTACATCAGCAGTCTCAGTACTGAGCAATGAATTCTCACAGGCTGAGACTGATGAAGAATGTTACGATTATACTCTCTTGGGAGAAGCTTAGCAAAACAGCAGGGCCTGCAGACTGAGCATGAAGTATAAACTTATGCAAGAAGAAGAAAGATATTAAGGGAGAAGCAATATGTTTCATTATGGTAACTAAGACAGATGAAGAGGAAAAACAACCCACAGGTTTCAAGGCACATGAACTCTTCTTCAGCAAGTTTATTTTTCTTTTGCAATTTGCCTAATAAAAGGTATTACCTTTCCCTACAAACTTTCTTTGCTTACATTATTCAGCCACCAGTTACACTGCCAGAAGCTGCAGATGTATGCATTTGAGCATGTATAGAAGCATGTATCATAGTTTTAGCCTAGGGCTGATTTTATGCACTATCTGTACTTCTATGTTCACAGCAGATTCTGGAACAGATAGGAGAACCTAAATTTTCCCCATGTAAAATAAACTAATTTTGGCTAATGCAAGACAGGCAACACTGTTAAACTAAAATAAATAAACAGAAAAACTGGAGGAGACTGCCAGTGTCTCTCATCTATGTCCATCTGAATTGCAAATGCATAGCTTAATGCCTGATAGAAATGCATTTGCCTTTTTTCTTTTTTTGTAACAGCACACCACATTGGTCATTCACCGCTGTTGTAATTAAGAGGTTTTTCCTCCTTCAGCGTCACTTCTAAATGATGGCTTGCAGGATGAATGCTTGTTTTAGCTCCTTACTGCATGATCCTATATAAGACTGTTAAGTTTCATCCTATTTCTATAATTCAACCTTTTATGATCATCCAATTAGGATATTCCTATCTCATTAACATTGCTTTCAAACCTTGTACTATCTACAAGCTTCTTTTAACAAACTTGGGTCTGTCTGTCTGTCTTTCTTTCTTCCTTCCTTTCTTCTTTCCTTTCTTCCTCTCTTCCTCTCTTTCTTCCTTTCTCCCTCTCTTTCTCTCTCTCTTTCTTTCTGGAATAAGACTATCTTGTCAAATTTGATTGAAAACAATAGCTGCTCTTTCAACATAATTTATATTCCCCTTTAACCAACCTCTTACCTATTTCGCAGTTCTTGTTCTAAATTTCCCTGTCCTTCATTTAATTAATTTCCTCCAGATGAATCCATACTAAGTTTTATCATACATATTTAGCCTAGAAAAAAAGGTTATTATTGCTCAGGAAAGACCTAAGGACAGGTTAGTTTAGCAGAATCTCCTTTAGTAAACCAATACAACTTCTTTTTCTATCAGCTATGAATCATGTCTAATTATTCTTACTTTCAAATTTAGACCATTGTATTATATTGTTCTAATTATCTTAGAGGAAGCCAACTGAATCCAAGTCATTCTGAAAATTGAGAAGGGTGGTTTAACCATGTGAGACAAGTTCTAATGTCTTAGATAAAAGTACTCAATGCTTTAGAAGTAACGCAGGTGCTTCCTGGAAAACAATAAAATATTAGATGCAATGCAAAGCTCAAAAAAACGGATGAGAAAGGCAAGGAATTAAACAGTGTGACTAAACAATAAGGTTTAAGAGGTTAGTCAAACCAAACGTAATTTTGTATCTGTAAACCTAAAGCTAAAGCTGTCAGAATAGATTGTAGAAGGTCATATGTTAGAAGATGTATAAAAGGGGCTATGATGAGTTTCAAAGAGGAAACAGCTGAAGGTATTAATGCTAAAATGATTAACTAAACCAAGAAAACATGAAAGAAGGAAGAGGTCACGAGGTCATATGGGATTAAAGGGAATAATAAAGTAAAACAAAACCACTCCTGATAAGATAAATGATAGATCTGTGTCAGCTTCCTCCAAAGAAGATGCTAGGGAGATAACACTCTAAGAACTTGATCCGATTTTGACATAAAGATGAGACAAGACCAGAAACAGAGGTGTCAGAAGAGATATCAACCAAATAAAGTGTGATAAAGCTCCAAAGTACATCCTCTGGAAGGAACTTGAGAATGGCTGCTCCACTAACTCACATTAAAAACAATGTTGTATCAAATGACCAGACAGTAACAAACACTGTACCTTTAGAACAAAACGGATGACCAAGGAAAGCACAGTAAGCCTCATAGCAGCTTCTGGTGAGTAGTTTTAAATAACTAATAAAATAAACACCATCTTGAATGGTGAGTCTCTATGTTGTCTCACTAATCTAGTAATTTCATTCCAATTTGTTGGAGAAGGTGTGGATGAACAGAGTGATGGACAACAAGGTGAACAGCTTTAGATATTGAAAAAAACATGTAAAACGAGACTTTTAAAAAAGAGAAAGCAAATAGTGAGAAATGGATTGAAAACAAAGAACACGGTGAAAAAATAATATCCAAACTGAGACAAGAATAAGCAATTACCTTTCAATATGGCAAAGTTATTACTTCAAGTTAAACACTTTAAAAAACTGAGGTACATGATGGTAACATTTCCTAGATGGTAGCATTTCCAGAAGATTCAAAATCAGCTCAGGCAAGCCCAGACAAAATATAGTGACTTCTCATGGTTTTAAGTCAGCAATGGAGAATGAAACAAATGGCCACAATCAGGTTCTCAGAAACTCTGATTAAATCCTCTTAGAAAATTGAAGTAGACTCTGCAGTCTTGCATGCCTTAACACAGCTCTGAAGTATAGTAACAGAATGAGTTAATGAAAAGCCTCTGAACTTTACTAGTGACAGCTCAATGAAGACTTCCACTAGTATGTAGTTGTTGACAACGATAACATAAAATGTACACTTATTAAGAGTAATGTAATAAGTACTATAGTGGCACTGTAAGAGACAGCCAATGTTGCTCAATTTAGAATACTAAACCCAAAACTGGATACCCCATGTCAAAATGGCCAACACAGTAATACAGGAAACTCCTGAAAGGATGACAAAGATTATTCCTATCATGAAAAATTATCCCTGACACAAAGATGGATAAAACCAGAATTATTCTTTTCAGAAAGAAAACAAGACAGAGAAAACATGAAAAAGGGTAGGAAAAACACAAATACTGCAGAATTCTAATACCTGAGTCAAAGAGACACTCAGTAAAACCTCAGTAATTTAGGAAGGAAAAAAAAAGATAATAGATTTTTCACTCTTCCAATGAGATCATACATCTCTTTTGAGAACAACCTCTGTGGAGTAAAAACCTTCACATTATTAAAAGCCTCGCAGATATTTACATGAAAAAAAAAATCTATTTAGAACAATTAACACTAAAATTAATTTCAGAAGAAATACAGACCTCATTCCTTAGGGTCATCTAATTATAAATCAGCATATGTGTATTGCTGATGGATTCTTCTCCCACTTCTCTGAGGCAAATAGTACTGGCCACTGGCCAGCCAATTCCACTTGCAGATTCCTACATCATCAGTGGAGGCAAAGACACTTAGAACATACGCCTAACGGAGACTTTCCTCTCCAAGTCCCACTCTGACTCTCCATTTTACAAAAAGCATCATCAGTGCTAACGATTACTAAGTACCAAAACCTTTGTATTAGCATCAGAACCTTCAAACTAAAATAATGTGAGGAATTACAGAAATAGCTTTCCATATACTCTATTAATACTGGTATACCATAGGACATTTTAAATATCCAAATGGACAGATTAAACTAAGAACACAATATATGCCAGTTACATATCACTATTCTTGGAAATTGGATAAAACACTTGCTCTGAGTTTGGCCTCCTGTTTCTCAACATCTGATAAAAATTTATAACAGATGGAAATGATTGCAAAGTGAACAGCACTCCCTTCATGTTCTCCATTTTGCTGATTTAATCACAAACACACTGAATCTGATAGTAATGAAACAATAGACTTGTTGTTGATGAGATCACCAAATGGCTTCCACAAAAACCTATCAGACACTGTAAAATGTAGCCACCGCAGACATACAGAATCCTTTTCTGACCTGCCATGTCACCTGTCCATATAAGATAGTAAATTCTGTCACTGGAGCAGCCTTAAATTAAACCAAATAGTCAACTTTACTTGATTTGTAATTATATCGAAAAGCCAGATTAAAAAAATAAAATCTTGCCAAAAAAATTTCATAGAGATAGCTGGCCTAGATATTTCTAAATTTTAGCATCCTTCCCTGTTACCAAACAGCAACATTATTCCCATGTGAGTCTGCTCTGCAGTCGCTATACAATGCATATTTTAAACAAACAAATCATATTCAAATGCTCTGCTACTGCAACTGAGAACTCTAAGCACACAGTAGTTAGTAGTTCTAATAACGTAAAAAAAAGCTTGAAGTCAGGCATGTGCTGAGGTGTTTGCAGGATCATTGCCAAATTGTTTGAAAGATCAGCTAAACATTCTACTCAATCTATCTATTGTATTCCTCCACAAGCAAGTACAGATTCTTGTTTTTACTAAGACTCAAAATGAGCAGATCTCTGAATAGAAACAAAATAACTTAATTCTTCTAAAACCTCAACATTACATAAAGTTGCTTTCATATACATAAAAATGTCATCAACTTAATGTCACTTTAAAGACTGATGTGCACAGTGTTTCAATTCTAGAAGCAATCACTGAGCCTCACTCAAAGCTAACAAAAACCTTCTCTTCCCAATAGTACTATTTGAGCCTCACAGGATCCAACAGGGTGATTCATCCAGCCTAAGGATCCTTCCTGGCTGCCCTCTCTTCTAGGGGCTCCTCTGATCCAGAGAAGAGAAAGCAGACTGGAAAGAATTTTTCTGGCAGCAAGAAAAAAAATCCCTAGCTGGAGCACTGTCTTTCCCCAGCCGTCTTTTGTCACATGAAGGGACCACATGTACATGATGTGATGGGGAGGGATGCAGGACTCCCTGAGAAAGTAAAAAGGCAGGAGTTCCACTGTCAGAATAATTTCTCTGGCTTACATCATACTTCTTGCCCAGGTATGAGGGGCTCCTGAAGAGAGTGCTAGGTAGAGGCTGCATAAGATGTGCTTGTAGTAGCATTATTCTCCTTGTTTCCCTTTTCCCATTTAAGGCAGAAAACACAGGCATACACAGCAAATACAGCAATACAGTGAACTGATCTTCAAAGATGCACTGTACAAGGCATTCATAATAAGCCAAGTAATAATTCTCTATCTCTGGAAAACCTACGTAGCTCACTCACCAGTCAAGCAACATAACTCAGTCAAAACTGCTTCTGTATCAGAACAAAAAAGTGGTTAATAGGACCTTTGAAGAACCCCTTGCCTTATTATTTTTATGATTCCCTCTATCTAAACATGCTGACAGAAGGACGAGAACACTTTCAGCTGGGATTTCAGTGAGAATGGGTCATCAATTCCCTCTAGCTTGATGAAGTGAAAGAAAAGATTCCTCATGTCTCACCACTTCCAAAGTTCGTTAATGATTCAGAATTCAAGTATCAGAGACAGGATGTGATTAGAGATACTGGATATGGGCATTTTGTAAGGAAGGCAGATTAGAATCCAATAGAGATTTGAATGATCTTGAAAATGATATTCAAACAAATGCGGGACAGAAATGTCTTCAACAGAATGTAAGCAGGTGTAATTCACTATTTTTCAGATGACAAGGACTTATGAGTGTAAAATGAAACCACAAGACAGCAGATTTAAAACAAATAAAAGGAAATATTGTCCACACTGCTTATGACTAAACTAAGGAATGTATTGCCACATGACATCATAAAGACCAAAAGCATAAACGGGTTCGAAGCAGCTAGGTCTATTCACAGACGAAAAATACACGAAACTCAACAGGCCAAATGAACTTTCTGACTAAACAAGACTTACACTGGAAATTGCTGGAAACAGGAAATGTTCCCCAGTAGTATCTTAGAACTACCCTGTTTCTGGCCACTGTCAGAGACAGGATATTTGGTTAAATGGATCTTTGATCTAATGCAGCACAGTTTATGCTTAAATCAATTATGACTTCTAAAAAACTGACATTATTACTTTGGCTTAGCAGCAAACAAGCATGGAGTGATATACTCCATACTGGAGAGGTCCATGTCTAAATGTACACAAACATATATATAAATTTCTTCATTTTTTCATTAAACATCTCTAATGTAAAAATATTCCTCAGAGAAAGCAACCTGTCATTTTCTGGTCTTGAATGGAGGGCAAGTAAGTTTTTTCACTGCTCTCAGAAATATCATTCTCTTTTTTATGGAAAAGCTTGGTATAACTTTGAAAGCAACAACTGTGAGATATTTAAAGGTAAAAGAGAAGGAAAAAAAAAGTTCTCATTTTTATGTAACGCATGCATGGTTAAATAAGGAAGGAGTTTAATAATCACTAGATGGTTGAAATATAATCAAAGCCTGACTTAGTATTTAGGACCTGTGTGAATATCTTACATACGGAACAGTTATCATACGACTGTTATGCCACAGCTGATACAGAATTATCCAGTTAATGCCTGAACAATTAATTACACTGATGTACGCACAATCAGAAAAACTCCCCCAGCTTCCCACAGTGTGATCAAGTATGTATTTCAGTGTGTTCAGTATATGCTGTGCATCTGATTTTTCATTTCAACTACAAAATTAGTCACAAAAATCAACATGTTAGCTTCACAGTAAGACTGCTAAAAAAAGAATTCAGCAAATTAAACTGATAGTTCCTACACCAACTATTAAAATCTGTGAAGTCTACAAAGAACAAAATGTAAGGTCTATTAACTCTGAGTTATAAGTTAATTTAAAAAAATATTTTACAGGAAAAAAACCCTTACACTACTAAGAAGTACAATCCGAGCTCTAGGTTACTTTACAGCAGAATATTTGAGCTGATCTGCTCCTTACCCCAGACGGATTTCACTTTCTTATGAAGTAGCTCCATCTCTAATCTCTTTCTTTTTCCCACTGCCTTCTCATATGAAGAAAGAATGGCTCCAAAATGCCTCTAACATTATTATACCACATCTGTATATCAATTAAGCATAGATGGTATAAGAGCCAGAAAAAACATTTTGAGGCCTCTTTAGATCGAATAAAAAGTATTTTTAAATTGAGCTAAAGCAAGTATCAAAAACTCAAGTTAAATAGAAAAGGTTTTTTATTTTTGCAATAGATCTCAAACTGGACCTGAATAGTATGATGTAATAAAATCCACGTCAGATGATCAATTCACCCCCAGATGTAACTGAAAACATTTATTCTGATTTAAAAAGCAAAGCAGGTCATTGACTAATAATTAATATTATTAGTATCAAATCTACTTTATGATGCTCAAGATTATTTTTTATTCTAGTAGCCATAACACATAGGTAACAGATTGACATAATTAACCAAGTTAACTATTCATGTTATAAGTACAGTCTCCAATCCTGCACTCTTGATTTATAAGTAAATAACTCCACTGCAATATTCAGAGTACAGTTTAATTTATTATATCTGTATCTGAAAATGAAAAAAACACTAAAGAAATTTTTGCAAGACTATTTGTGTATTACATAGACTTCCAATGTTGAGGCTGAAACACTTCCAAAAAATTAACAGTAGACATGCAAGTAAAATTAAGTTTATATTTGAGCACTTGTAAGACAAATGTAGGTTGACATGCATTTTATCCCATGTACAACTGCTTCAATCAAGTACCCTGCAATTTTTATCTTATTAGGTTTCAGTCAATTTTTTGTCCTTGCTAGTCCAATTTATTACAAACCAGTTGCCTAAATGTTATATTTAAGCTGACATAGATAATATTTCTACATTTACTATCACAAGATAGTGATAACCATGCCTTGTAGTAACAATGTTTTATAACAATGCCACCACTGCCATTAATTTGACCAGTGCTGTAGAGGGCACTTATGTGTCAAATATAAACGTTTTATTATGTAAGTAAAGTAATATTTTTATCAAGTGTAAATATAGTACTTAACCAAAAAAAAAAATCTTCTGAATAATGCAATTGATTTACTATTGCTTAAATAATATACTACATAATATACCTTATATACTGTCAACATCATACATATTATTCTTAATAAACTATTAACATTTTAACACGTTTTATGCTTTATAAAGTAATGCAGATTATTCTTAGTCCAGATGATTTCCATTAAATAGACAAGAAAACCAGTTCAGGTGTAACATTAATGAAATATTTCTATGATCTGCTTATTTGAGTTAAGAAACAAAAAGTCAGTAACTGGACTAATGCATCCCTACCTGTGGAACACAATAGGCACGTAGCATCATAAACGATGCTTTCAACAGTGTTTTTAAGTAAATAGGTAATGTTAAGGTTGAACTTTGTTTTGTGAGAAGTTCTCAGAGCCGATAGGAGTCTGTCCAAAAAGCTATCACCATCAAACCATACATTACCACTAAGCTGCTTTGAATTTACAACTATTTAAATAAACTAAAAAAGTCTACCAGTAAAGCAACCAAACACAGTGCTTAAGAAGTCAGACAGACAGTTAATATAATTACGAGATCTGCACTTAGAAATCAAAGGATGGCCTTTCCTTTCTAAAAATTTTCATTTTCTTACTAAAATTACTGGCAAAGAATATTTATTTATTGCCAGCCAAGATCAATGAAGAAAAAGAATACTATGAAGAAAATATAAAGAGATCATAGCAAGAAGTAGTCTTACTGGAAAAACATAAAATTAAAAATTTTGCCAATCTTAGCATGCATCTTCCGTTTTAGTTGTTACATTGCACATGTTGTTCACTGCTAGAATAACAAATGTCACTGGAACACAAAGAATTGGTCCCATAGCCTTCAAAACTACTTCTCCATTAAAAAAAACAATTTTTAATAGTATTTCTCCTTTTTATCATAAAGCACATGCATAACAAAATAAAACCAATATATGTACAGTAATTTAGGATTTTTATCTAAAAATTCACAGCTACTAATAGGAATATGAGTTACTTTTATCACTATCAGTATTTTGGGATCTGATTTTCATTTGTTGATTAGTCAGTAAAATCGATTCTTATTTTCACTGAACTGCTAATGATTATCTCTAAATATTCTCAAATAAGGATTGCCTGTTGAAATATTTTACACAAATCTCTCTCTTGAGTCTTTAGTTACTACAAATCAAATTCTCCCAAGAGTTGAGAGAGTTAATCTGATTTTCACTTTTTAAAACTAAAAATACTTTGATGGCTGTAAATGAAAATTGATAGTCACCCCTCATTCAAGCTATCTTTACCAAAATTTTATCCCAAACACACTTTATATCAGTAATATCCTTGCATTTTCCCCAAAACACTTAATGTTATTCTTCTTAAAAAAGACGTCAGATATAAATGGAAGGATACAGCTGTATGCTCAAAATTTCACATTCTAAAGAGTTAAATGCAGACAAAGAATGTGGATAAAACTAAGCTGAGCGATGGCAGTTATCTGACTTGAAGAAAACAAATTCAGGGATTTAAGAAATATGTCAGAGTTAATAGACTATTGAGAAGAATCAAAGTTTATTCTTGAAGTTAACAAGTAAGTATTAGATGATATTCAAAGAGGGAGTTTGTTGTTGCTTTAAGAAAAAAAAAAGTTAAAACATATGTGGCAGACAGCCCCAGTTAGAAGGCTGCAAAAGGAGAGTGGGGGATTCAGCACATATTTTAGTAACTCAATTTTCTTTTCAGCTTTGCAGTTCACCTTTAAAATAAAAGCTTAGATTCTGCTGAAAACAGCAAAATTTGTGGAAAATCCATAGGGAGGCTCCAAATCCTTGGGATTTGTGGATTTTCTGTTTGAACAGATTTTTATTGTTCCTGTTGATTGCTCTAACACTCACTTTCAGGCACCAGGCAGCTTGAGTTATGTTATCTGTGGGCATTTAAACAGTACCAGCAGGTAGCTTAACTTGCCAAACTCATTTTTCCTGGAAGGTAGAATGCCAAATAACTGTTTGGAGAGACATGAAAATGTATAAAAGAATGATCTTATCAGTTTTGTTAATTTAACTTGGTTTAATCATTGCCACTGACTTGTTAGATATATTGAGTTATAAAAATATTTTTATATGGACTGACACCTCTATTTTCATTCTTTTTGTTATTGCCTGGTCACATACTATAGGAAAAATGGCTCCGTCTGGGCTAAACGCCCAGAACATTTGAAGCATCTCACACTGAAACAATAGTGGTCTTTGTTGGACACCATCTGCTAGCAGAATTTTTTCTTCTTTTTTTCTTTTCTTTTTTTTTAAAAAAACCATTGTATGTCTGTTAATACAGATGCATTGCACTTCCACAAAGTGAACTGCGTTTATGCTCAGACTAAATACTATTAATGTAAAAAGTGTTTCATTTCACATTATGACTGAGCTGGAGTTATACTGATGCAACACACAAGATAAGCTTGTTGCATGTAGACAGATTACTTCAAAAGTAATTGATTTTGCTCCTTTGGCTTTTATACAGTCTGTCATGCTTTTAGTGCCACAAACCTTACCTTTAGGAGATCATCTGTGTTTTGAATTTGTTAGTATTGCTCATCACTCTGTGTTTCTTCACTAGAAGAGATGGGTGAACTGACTTGGCTAAATTATTAATCACACAGTAAAGAGCACATTAATAAAATCTACAGACACTAAATAATTGTTATCTCTAGTAAGAAAATACAAATGCATTAACAGACAAAGTATGGGCAGAAATGAACTCTGTCTTGAAAACTGCACAAAAAAACCATCTGGGAAAAGTAGTTAAAAGTAGAGATAGTCAATGGGAAGAACGAAGTAGTAACATGAAACCCACAGACAATGCAAACAAACCTAATTAAAGCTAGCATTGTGGCTATATTCACAGTCCCCTTTAAAAAACTTTGAGGAATTAATATTCTGGTTATAACAGTCCTGTCTGAAATTGCACTGCGAAGAATGACATGACAAACGTTAAAATGAATTTTGGAACAGCTAAAAAGAGATACTTCAAATTTTGTAGCAAATGATTTTTAAAACTGGGGGAAGAAAATGCAAAAGATCTACCAGGTTACTTAGTTTACATGTCTCCTCATTTCTGCAAGACACATACCACTTTTAGTTACTCCTAGTTTAAATATCTGAAACAATAATTTCCTTATGTTTTAGAATTCGGAAAATATTTCTGATATTCAGTTCCAATATTCTGATTCCCTCTTCCTCTCAGCATCCTAAATCTTCTATGTTCTTGCCCTTCTAAAACTCCCATAAGTAACATGGGATTTTACACCCTCAGACTGGAGTAGATATTAAAGCTTTAGAAGTGATCTTGTGTTTATTGACCAGTTATGACTGTATATGCGCTCAGTCAATCACAAATAAAAAATATTAGGTTAAAATTAAATTGTCAATAACAGCTACTCAAGGTAATTAATCTAGTTGCACCATATCAACACAGCTGTAGAGAGTATGCTTAGTTAAGACTATACTCATTTGTATTTCTAAACTGAATGAAATACAAGAGACACTAATAGAAGCACAAGTACTTTCCAAAAAGATTTTTAGACAGATTAGCACTCAGAATGCATTAAAACATTCAAATGGATAACTGGCTCCTTTTTAGGCTTCCTTATCCCTCAGTAGATACTGTACTTTTAGAAGAAAAAATAAATAGTTTGTAAATAAAAGCTAGATAGCTATTTTCATGAGCAATTAATATTTCTAGTGATAAAAAGAGAAGTTCCATGACCTATAGGTTTGAGTGCTTATGGCTGTTGGAAAACAAAACCAGTAATAAAACACTACTACCTATCTGCCAGTCTAGTACTCTGCAAGTAGCTGGTTAATATTCTATGTAAATGCCTTCCAAAACGTACTCCTAAATGAGTTTACTATTTACAGTGTCACAGCCTTAACATTCTGATTTCCCTGATGAGGCTAGAGTTCATATTTTATATAATTTAGATGAGGAAAACAGTGTCCATGGTATTGTGAAGTAATGTATTAATAAACATACTACAGGCCTATAATTGTTTCACCAGTAAAATATTATACATACTTTCTCAGTGCCCTGTATAAAAGAATAATCTCACTTGCATATCTGTTCTCAGATATGACCAAACAGTCATGAACCATAGCACATTTTGTTTAAACTAAGTCTTACAAGAACAAAACATAGAAAGGAAAGATAAATAATGATTTATATTACTGACATTTATATTGCAGGAAATTTCACAATTAGTAAAACCACACTGTGCTAAACAAAATTGCAGTGACAAAGCAAGCACTACATGCAGAAACTTTCTTGTAACTCATTACTTCCCAAAGAATTTCCTGAGTTCAGACTCTTGCTCAACAAGGGATTTGTGTAACAGACAATACTGTTTTCAACTGATACAGTAAAGCAATTACTATAATAGAAAGCACTTACATGAAATCACCAAGCTAAAACCTGGCAAGTATTTTTTTTAAACTGGGTATAAATACAATACCTTAAAAACCAACAATAGTTTATTGGATTTTGGTATGCTCAACACGATCAAAGTAGTTCCAAAACAATAAAAAACAAAGAACTATTAATTGCATGTTCAGACTACTTTTAAAGTCCACTCCATGTAAAAACTGTACAAAGATAGTAAAGAAAAATCTAACCGCACACTTAGGTGGAAGCCACAGAAGCTAATGTGCTGAAGTGTTCATGTTCCACAGCTGCATAAATCCATCTTTTGTGTAGATTGCCTCCACCTGATCTTTTTTGTTTTTTTCCTTTGTTTTGGTTTAAAGTTTGTTCACAAGTTACATTTCAGGCTTTGTTTTCTCAAAAACATATTTTTTCCTGATAATGAACCCTGCACTATGCTGGCTGCTAGGCAGCTTCTGTCATGCACTCTCTCTGTAGATACTCAGCATCAGCTTTGTGTAGTTCAGATGCAAAAAACAACTATCCTGTTCTCCTCACAAGTGTAACATTTATTTTCTTGTCTTTAATGGTCTGTATTCTGCACCAGTGTAACTGCAAGAATCTGCCCAACTCTTCCATCTCAGTGTGTTATTAGATAACAAAACCAGCAACCAGACCATTTTTGACATAAATATTTAAAAGCCTAAAAAAACCATGAGAAAATTAAATATTGAGTCAATCTAGTTCTGGTATTTATTTTAGGTTTAAAAGTGCTTTATACTTACTTGGTTATTCATCACAGTCAAGCATTAATGTGTTTGACATCAGTTTTGGCTTGTGGCTCATTGGTTTTCTAATAGTTATTCTTGCAAAAGTTTTTCCTGCCTTTCTATCAGTTATTTTTCCTTTCAGACTGTTCTACTATCTAGTTTTTCCTTTTAACAATTCACCCTTATGCAAACTATTGCCAAATACTATCTTTCGTATAGTTGATTTATCTTTCTTGCAAGAAGATTAACCACTCATTACAAAGAATGGTGCAATCTGAAATTCACAAATTATTGCATAAATTGTAGTGTGGTATAAAATATAAGAAAAAAAAATGTGTTCATTTAACATTTAAGATTGGTATATGAGATACTGAAGTGCCATATTGTTTACTTTCATCAATGTCTTTACTGAAACCACTCTGAAGATTAAAAGACAGGTTAATTCATTAAGAACAATTTTTCCACAACACATTTAAGGTATGTGGAAGAGTGAAAACCGCAGGATCAGTAGCGAGTCCTACTGAAGTACAGTCATGTCTTTCTCTTGCCAGGCCTCACATCTGCCCTCCCAGCCCAGCCCTGACACTAAGCAGATATGCCAGAACCCTATGACAAATGAAAGTAATTTCTTTAAAATTCTAAAGAAAGCAGGAAAATTGTTTAAGCATCTAAGGCAAAATTAATAAATACTTTTTATAAAGGTATATTTAAATATAATTTCTTAGCTACATTTCATGAAGTACAGAACTAGAAAAAGAAGCAGTATTTAGATTACTTTGCATTTTTCTGCAGTTTATGATATTCAGGATTTTCCAGATAAAGGATTCAATACTAACAGAGAACACTGCCTTAAAAATTTAGGTAGTAAGCTTCTCAAGCAAGCAAAGGAAGGCAGTGAGGGCTAAATCAGGAAACAATGTCATCTAAATCCCACTAACATAAAGTATCTGACCTATTAAAAAGCTGAACAAACTAGAGAACGAATGCATTTGGAAAGAAGCATAAATATTAACTGCATCTCACACCTCTGATAGTATATGGTAAGGTGCAACTTTCAAGTTCAGTAGCTTAGTTATTTATAATGTTGCAGAAATAGGGCCTAGGTTCATATCTCTCCAGAAACACATTCTAGAGCATTTAGGAAAGTTGAGTGGATATATTCGAATCTGAATATATATTTTTTTAAAACCAAAGTTGTAGAGATACTTCCTTAAACAGAAAATTGATTACAATTGTGTTTTTAAAGTAATGGAATTTACTGCTTCTGGAGGGGCTGATGCCTTGAAGTTACAGAGATATATAGAAACATAATATTACATTTGAGAGAAGTAAAAGAATTGCAAAATGAAGTTTCCACTTGGTGATGAATAAAGTCTTGTCTTCCTTTGCATTAAAAAGGGCAACACACAAAATGAGAAAACAATGTTAGTCCCTACTGTTTTTCTTCCCAAAGACATGCCAACTGGTATTACAGAAACACACAGAGACTGCCTTGGGTATAGGTAATACAAACTACTATCTCAAAATGCTGCCATGGCAGTTTTTCAGTGCTCCTAAATTGAATATGGCAACAGCACATGTTCACCGTTTATTATACTAGTACAACAGGATATCGGTCTTACACAACTGCTGTGTTTTGACTCTGATCAGACTATCTCAGCACCAGGAACATGAACAGAAAAGTAAAAAGACTTCAGGCAACTGCCTTTCACGTATCTACTATGGTATAAAATGATACAGATAACCCCTTTCTCACAGGGTTCCCGTAATAGCTGTATCTAGTTCTGTACAGAAATACTTGTCAGCTCCTCCCCTAAACATTATTTTGTTTTTGCTTTTACTGCCTCTTTTGTCTGGGTTGAAATTCCTTGATAAAATCCAGACACAGACTAGCACTTCTTTCTCAAAAGCCTCCTGCGTTACTCATCCTCTGCCAAAATATCTACAAAACCCTGACTGATACCACGGGTAAACAGATGTCAGCCTACAGATACCTTCTGTCCTCTTTATTTTTCCCTATTATCTTTCTCCCACTTATCAAAACGGTAAACAAGAACAGAGGAACTATATTACCTTCTGAAGACAATCCTATGATTTGGCATTCGGTATTCATGTTTTGTATATATAACCCCCCCAATCCCCACTCTTCTGTTTGCCCACAGTTTGGAAGTACACTAGTGAAGATTGTATCCTTTCCATGCTAACACAGAATCCAATCTGAAATTACCTAAATCCAATTACATATGGTGGCATCAATAACCTCACTGTCAATAATCATCAAACTATGAAAAGTAATGGAGAATCTATTACTTCTTTTTTAATAGCAACTTTGCTGAGTGCTTCAAGATCAGTAGAAACATTTAAGCATTATTTTAAAAACCGTTATCACACCACCATCTTCCAAATGGTCAATGCCATGCAGTGGCAACAAAGAATAGCAATTTACAGGTTTATTATTAAAAATAAGAATGATCTACCAGATTGGATTTTTGTCTGTAAACATACACATATAAAAAGTAACTTTTTTCTCTCAGGTATTTTATTGCCAAGCGCCTTCACATGTGAATACAAATAAAAATACTTATTTCTACAGAGTTGACTACGTAAATGGAAAAAAAAGCCCCCTAGTTCAAATACACATCACAAAAGTAAGAATACTACAGGGACTAAATTCAGTGCAGTGACAAGCTCATACTTAATGAACCTTTATGGTGGAACATTAACTGAATACAGCTCATGGCGTTAGTCTGCACGAAACTACTTCTGAGATAACCAGCAAACTTGCTTTCTACGCCAATGCAAACTAAACTGGTTTATACAGGCAAATAACGGTTTAAGGAGTCCTATAAAATTATTCTAGTTGAGGGGAAAAAAAAGTATTTTTGAAAAAGCCTGCATAGCAGATTATTATACTGACTGGTTTTAAGAATGAGGCCATCACATTTTAGAGAGCAGTAAACACATAGAGAATGTCTAAGTTGCAGCACCCATGCCCTCTTGAGTCCTTGAACCTTCTTCATTTGAACCATATAAAACAGGTTCCAGCCATGGCATTTTGGCATACAACCAGTAATTAAATGGCAAAACCTGTAAACACGGATTATTGGTTTGAAACTGTGAATGCCATCATATATACATAATCTCTTCCTATGTCACCCCTCCTCATCTACTCTTCTGACTCCTTCCAGCCTTGTCGAGCTACTCCACGTATCCATTCAACACATGTGCATCATGCTTTGCCTAAACCCTGGCCAAACCAAAATGATGGTATTCTTTCTTTAGCTATTCTCTCCTGTTCTGCTGTGTACATCCTCATCTATCAGATATACAACACTGCCAGAGATCTAGAGCAGGGGAAACATCCTCTAAGTGCAGTAAGGGTGGAGATGGTGCACAACTGCAGCACCATTGCTAAGAGATATACTCCCTTTAACCTCAAAATACTTACTGATTTTCTTCAGAATATTTTTCTGAGCCCCTAAGAGAGTTAGGGGTGGAGACACACTTGCTATGTTGAGAAATTCAGTAATCATTTTGTTTGCGAAACTATCAGTTGCAAGGGTGGTTAGTTAACAGCTTGACATCCAGTTGGACAGGCTAGCAGCCAGAAGTACAAGAGGAGATGGTACATAAACTCTCTCATATACACTTAACACTTGCAAATGTTTACATATTAAGTGATGGGCAGAGTTAAATTAAGGAGAAAAGGTAGTAATTCATTAAACTGTACTTTCTAACTAAATAGTCTAAGTTTTAAATATATATGGTGAACAGATTCCACAAAATATTTTACAATGTTGCTACACATCATACATTTTGGCTGATGTTTCAGGGGTTTAACTGCATGAGTTTTGGTTTGGTTTCTCTTTGGATATTTTCTTCACATTCGGTAGCAGTGTTATGACAGGTATTACATATTGGTTCATGAATAATTCATGATCTATTATACCACTTACAGGCGATTTTTACCGCTTAGTTGGTGTCTTTCTTCCTGAACTCAGAAATGAAAATATAAACTGAATAAAACTATTAAGTATTTAGCATTTTTAAGTACAGAAAAAACAACAACAACAAAATTTGCTGTTCTGTTGTTCAATACATTACAAAGTCCTCAAAAGATACATTGGGAACATACAAAAATTGATTAGTTGGTAGCTGTGAAGCTGTGCCACTACTGTACAGATTAGTAGTTTGTGAAGTTCTGAGATAAAAGAGTCATCTGCTGGATGCAAAGGTGATTCTTTTGATCCTCACTCAAAAAAAAAAAGATAAATCAAATCTCAAACTTAGAAGTGTCTCTGGCATCACACTGATTTTACAGCCTGAGAAACAATGACATAACTTAAAAGCATTTTGAGATGAAATTACATTTGAAGTTGTTCTGTGTCAGCTGGTTGGGGTTTACAGGTATGATCCTCTCACTGCAACTTCTGAGCTTTGCTCTTAGGATTGCAAGTTTTGCAGGAAGTTTTTGTTGTTATTATTTTTTAAATTTTTATTTTTCCTTGCTTCATGCATGATTTAATGTAATTTGTAAATATCTGTAGTAACATCAGAAGAAAAGAACTTTATCAAAAAGGTATGCCTATCTTCTGCTCTATACCCAAAATTACATAACTTCCTGACAGACACTATTTTTCTTAAGAAGGATAAGAAGGAAGAAAGATAAACAAAAGGCTGAAGTCAGTGACATTTTAATGTAGTATTTGACAATTCTTTTATTCTCACATAGAAAAGAATTATCTTATACAGTTGAAATTGTTTGGTCTAATTACAAAAAGCTTACTATAATTGTACCTCTGCATATTTTGTGTTGCTTTTTCTTCCTGTAACATTAATAGGCTTATGAGAACTTTGCAATTTAGCCAACTAAATTCAATGCAAGTACTTTAAGACTCTTTAAATGCTGTCCCTGTATTTCATACAAAAGTACCTTAGCCTTTGTAAGTTAAGTATTTATGCTAATCTAAAAAAATAGGTAACATATACTGTATAACCACAGAATTAAAGACATGACATTCAACTGTCATTGTGCTATCTCACAGAACAGTATATGTAAACCACTATTACATTAGAGACACATACCTCACTGTGCTAAACCACCCATCTGCAATTCTGAGATACTTATTTTCTTGGTCATAGATTAAATGTAACCTTGCTTCTCTTGATGATCAAACTACTTGTAATTGGTCACTTCTGGGTTGTCCATGTTCTTCTTCATGTCAGTGTTAGATTAACTCAATAGCACATACTTTTTTCATGCTATCTTTCAATACAGATAGACAAGAATCATATAAAAAGAACTTCAAGTCAATAACCTAAACCACAGCAAACCTAAATATATATATATATATTTATATATATATTTATTTATTTATTTTAATAAATAGAGAAAACACAAAAACATTATGTTCATTGCTTAAGTGAGCTTTATGAAAAATGGCCTGGAAATACGTGCGAAAACTTGTTACAGAACAGTGAACTGTCTCAAAGCATTGCTCACTCGGACTCCCTCCCTTCAGACAGTGTTAGCAGTCTTTTTCTGACCACACCTGTCCCATAGGAGTCTCCAGTGGAGTAGTGATGTTATGTTTTGGTCTCAATTCATGAAAAGAAAAAAGCATCCTTTCATCTGCTTGGGGGGCACATAAAAGACATTTCCAGCACACATAGTGAGTTTTCATTAAAATGCATCTTTTCCCTATAACTTCATTTCCTTGAGGTACCTCCAAACTCCTTCTCCCACCTTCATTCTGTGCTACATGTTTATGTATTTCATAAGAAGTTCTAAGACTCGGACACTGTTTCGTCTGTCTCCTATTTCACAGCCTTAACAAGCCTCTCCGCTTACCCCAATACCCAGAGCCTAGCCTCTTGAATTCAATGAGTCAGCAGCTTTTACCTTCCAGCAAAATGTTTGCAGAGCATTCTAGGTCTCCACCAAAAGGCAAACTGTATACACTACATTTAGAAACAATCATTAAAATAAAATAAAATGGCAAATAGAGTCATTATGTACTTCCATTTAAGCTTACTGAATGTTTAAAACAATTTTGTGAACCTTTTCCTCATTTTCAGAACTCAGATTACTCTAGCTGTACTGTTGCAATTTTTCACCTGTTCCCAGGGTATAAGCTAGTGATAAACTGTGCACAGAAATTACCAACTTTAAGCAAAACCAATGTCTGTCAACAAAGGAGAAATAGATAATGACCAGCTATGTAACTTCTGAGTACAACATGCCAAGGATTTGCATTAAACCATTCATGATTAATCCATAATAATTTCTTTACAATAAAAATTATAATTGTTTAGGTATTTTAAATATTTTAAAACAATTTGGATCAACAAATTAAGAAATTACAATCTGACTACAGGGAAAAGGGAGGGGAAAAGCATTCCAAAGATGGGTATATGAAACAACTTTTATCCATGCACACATAAGGACTGAAAAAAAAAAAATCGTAAAAGCCACATCACATTAAAACCTCAACTTTCAATGAAATGGTATTTCTGATAGGTACATGACCCACTTCTCCCTCTCCTGGAGTATGATAACATATCGATGTAAAAAGTCAGTACACTAAGAAGGATCAAGGTTCCTCAGGGAGAGATGTAATGAAATTAGTACAGTTCGACATTCTAGTGGAAAATAGAGTGGCGAAGACGCATGAACTCACTTATGGAAGTGCTCTTCATAAAGCTAGAAAAAGCTATGCAAATTACACAAAAGATTGCCTCTGCAGTAATTAAGAAAAGTGATAGAAGTACCATTACTCTGAAAATTTCGTCCTCAACACAATTTCAGAAAAGTATGAAAGACTATAATCCCCAACTAATAAAATGACAGACTAATCTACCTAATATGTCCCTTCTGCCTTTAGATTACATGAATTTACTATAAGCCCTTATATTTGTGGGAATGATCCCACATTCCAAGTCCTGAGTGACACTATTTGGCATGATTGGCTAACTGATACAATTGACACTACTGAAACCTATTGGGTCAATAGTGCAGACTAAAATGTTAGGAGGGTGAAATTCGTTTAAGATACTTCTGGAACTGAAGAAATCTTCAGGCCTGCAGACCAGTCTGATAGCTAATAAAAACATCATGAAAAAAAATATTGATAGATGTTGTCTACAAAACCAAACCAAACCAAACAAAAATCCAAACCAAAAGAGGTGCAATACTTTAAAATTACCTGTTAATAAGCCAATGAGAGGAAAAACAAAAATTGTATTGGGAGTTCCGATGCAAGTGAATTTTAAGGACTATCATGTGACCTTTTAATATCACTGATACTGCATTCAACACAAAGCAAGTATTTTGGACTTCACTACAAGAGATGAAGGTGAGTCATTTACAGAATTGAAAGTGACTGCTTAGACATCACTGATTACAAACCAAAATAAGAGAAAAAAAAGCCAACTGGCTCACAACCATATGAGAACAGTGCGACATTTGAGCTAGTTTTCCAATACTATTAAAAATTGTAGGATTGTAAAATTATTAGAAAACCGAGAATACTAAAATGCAAAGAAACTGTGATCGCAATTGAAAGTTCTTAAAGACAGTTGGCCCAAAATGACAATTCTACAACACAGAAAAAGGACAACATCTTAAAAACCCTTGGAGGGTTCCTTCACTGTCAAAGTGAAGGCAGCAACAAGAATTGAAAAACAATACTTATAACAATGAGAGAGATAAACATGAATATTCCTCTCTCTTTAGCAAAACCCCAAATCACCTCATCATATTACACAGAAATGCTGCAGTATTGTTCAAGCGATCAGTTGTAAAGGAAGTTCTTAGAGATCATCTAATGGAATAATAAATAAATTTTAATCTGTCAACTTGTATCCAAATTTCTACAAGCCGTCTTAGTTGAGGGAGTCTCTGTCTCCTTATTTTTCAATTTATCAAATGAATATTAGAAGACTAAGAATATAAAGCAAATAACTACAAAGTGAATTTATGATTATCAAGGGGTTTTTATAGGCAAATTAGCTTGGTATCAACAAACTACTAAATACAACAAAAAATGAGAGAGAGAACAAAAGGTATTTTGTATATAGAAATGGCAACATTAAAGAACTTTATGGAAAATAGGTCTTATCTAACAAGTGCAATTTCACAGGTTGCACAGAAGTGCAGCAGACAGTATAAGCCTACAAGTGAAATCAGAAGAACGGGGAAGGACCTAACCTTAGCAGAGAAAAAAGATATACTTGCTGGTACCGAATCAGGCACAAATATTTCAGAGTAGGTATACCAAATCACTAGAAAAAATTACCAAAAGAAGCAGTAGATTCTTAACATTTCCTTGTCTTCACATCAAGGTAGCCACTTCTCCAAAATATATTCTGTAACTGCCTTCAAAAAACAAGGATTACTGAGTTTACAATAAGAGTAAGTGGGACAAACATGGTATACAGAAGGTCAGACTAGATGATTTAATAGCTCCAAAAATACATGCTACTTTTTCCTATTTCTAGTTGACATGATGGGAAGAAGGAAAGATTCACATGTTTCCACACTCTTAGCCAAGATAAACATATTTCCTTGCCAAGCATTCAAAAATCTATAGTGCCCAAAGTTAACTAAGATTCATAGATCAGAACACAGACCTTTGTATAAAAATGAAATGTGCCAGAACCAGGCACCATTTACTCACAGAGACAGCATGGTCTACTCTAACATTGTAATTTTGGGTAGTTACCTACAAAGAACTAGAAAGAAAATATGGTGAAAATCCTTTGGATCTATTGTACTTTGCAAAGATATTTTGGAACCTCTTCTGCACAAATCTGATGTATTTGATGGCAGAAATATCCCCGTCTCCACTCATAACTGAGTCAAAGAGGACTACTGGACCTTATGAAAACAGAACAGTCCACATATTTGTCAAACAAAAGAATTAAGATAATGTCCAACATGTAAGCAGCAAATTAAGAAGAATATACACCTGCTTTTTTTTTTTTTTCTTCTTTTTGTTCTTATGATATCTCTAGTTTATGAATGTCAATCAAATAAATGAAGGATAAAATGACAAAGATGGAACAAAAGCCTAGCCTATTTTTTTAGATATTCTAAAGAAAACTGTACACTTCTAGGCAGCAAGGTGTTAAAGGATGTACTTAGAAAAGCATGTGTGGTAAAGAAGTGAAGAGACAAGTAGCAGAGTACAAGACAGCACTGTAAACACATTAGGGAAAGGGAGTATAGCCAGCTGTCACATTTCTAGAAGAAAAACTCTGAAAAAGCCTAATTATATATAAATAACTAGGTTCTGAGAGTAGTAGAATATTTTTCCAGAAAATCATGTCCTGACAAAAGAAAAATATCCAAATATAGCAGTAAAATATATATGTGGTAGTACCTACCTAAACCAAGGAAAAAAACAGCATAATCTTTCTTAAAATCTTGACAAATTCATGAAAGGGATTGTATAATTTGGTACCTATGATAGCAGGGGTCTATTCTGAGTGCCCTCAAAGGTCTCTTTTATAGCTCTTTCCCCAGATTCCTAAATGCTCCTCTGGTAGCAGAATAGAATAAGCCTTTGTTTACCCACAAATTTTGTGGCTGTAAACATATATTTATTAAAAACATTTCCCACATGACAAACTTTGCTATCTTAAGAATATAACATTTGCCTCTGATCTATTTTTATTATTCATTAACAAACAAACAGCTCCACTTTCCTTGCACATACCTTACAGTCTACAGTGAACTGCATAATGTTTGCAGTTCTCTTAACATGGCCATGACACTTCAATTCTGAATTGACAGTAATGATAATCATATATGATACTACATACAAAGGATAAGAGTGATTTTTTTTACAGTTTTATACATTTTGTCGGGATTCTTCTCTTCCCATTATAGAATCAATGATTGAAAAAGAATGGGGATAAAGCGTCAGTAGGGCTACATCACTCTTCTTGGGTAGTTTAAAAAAATCCTGTAAACTCTTGAGACAGAGATTCAGAATGTCTAACTGGGTATCACAAGGGACTTTCTTCACAGGTCCAACCAACATGAAATTTTGGGAGTTCCCATTCTTCTAGAGATTGTCCAGTAGTATGGGGAAATCTTAATATGTTCTCTAGTACGCGTACACGAGATTTATCTTTCCTTAGAATCTTCCGTCTGTGGCATATAACAATTTAGGAATATAACAATTTACTAACAATAACTGTTTAATGATTAAAACATAAAATAAGTAGTTTCAGTATTGGGTAACAGTGGAAGTGAAAGAGTGGTACGAAATAAGTCAGATTACATAATACATGCTTTCTTGCCTTCGAAAACTAAGAACAAAAATATTAACTCATCTCCCGTTCTAGCAAGCCATGTGTTTCTTAAGATCCCATAACTTTCTGACACTAAATCAATACAGTTATCTATATATGCTGTACTGACACAAAATAATTTTTAAAAATCCCATTAATTGAATACATTCAAGAGAAAAATACGGAATTTCAAAATTAAAATTTGAAAACAGTAGGCTTCTGTGACTTGACATGGTGCCTAAATGACACTGGGTATATTAATCAAGTACAAGCTTGCCTGACCTAAGCTCCCTGTGCTCTTCCGTGCAACACAGTTCTAAAACTCAGTTAACTTAGATAAAAAACCAAAATGGACTCATTCATGAACAGAAAGAATGCATGGGTTAAAACACTCCCTCATTAAGCATAACTACTTTTGCATCTCTTTCCAATCCTATGGTTAGGCAATTTGAGACAGGTAATAAAGTGGCACAGGTTATCAAAAGCAAACAGAATAACAGAAGCACTTCATGTCTGAATCTAAACATCTCTCTTCATGACCAATTGTAATACAAAGCTTAGTTGCACATTATTTCTTGGTACTTTTGAAAGTCAATCTGTCATCCAAAAATCTGTTACATATCAAATTATGAGGCACTGGCACATACATGTAGACAAGTGGGAAAAAATGGAGGTATTTAAGGTAAAAACAGATTAAATTTCTAAACCATTATTTATTCCAATGCAGTTTTAATTTATGTCCCTGAAGTTATTTGCAAAGTTTAGTCCCAGACAAATTCAGGCACCACAAAAGCCACTAACAGTGTTTTTGGTATTTTAATTTATCGTATTTTCAAAGCAAAACAGAAAATAGCAGTCATTGAAATTGCTTCAAGTATTTAGAATCAGCAACCATGTTTAAAAACTCTTCCTTAGATACTTTTTAAAGCTAAAAGCATAAGCTGAAGTAAAAGGTTAAAGACTACAAGAAATGCAGTGCAAAGTGTCATGAGCCAAGGCTGCTTATACTATGAAGTTCAAGTACTTGACTTCACCAAAAAGGCAAAAAAACCACCCCAAACCAGAATGGAGTGTGCTCTGTGAATCACAGCATGATCTGAAACAGGAATCACTATATAGTTATTGACCTTTCTAAGTAATAGAATAAAAAAAACCCTCACTCTCCTGAGGAAGTGGAAGCATAACTGCCTCTGGAAGAATTAGAAGTTCTCACTGAAACTTCACATGCCTAATCCTGTGTGTCACCGCAGAACTGCTGCTGAGCTCCTGTTCTCCACTTGCTTCCCATGGAGCTCAAAGCTTAACTTGGCAGCTCTGAAAGTTCTCACTGAAAATGGTTCAAACTGTTTACCATCACATCCTCCCACACACATGCAAAAAAACACAATGTCAAAAGTCATAGACATTAAAAAAAAACAAACCAAAACAAAAAACCACGAAATTCATGGAATCCCTAACTCTTATGACAGCCATAAAAAAAATGCAGTTTTATTGATGGGTCGGCGAAAAGTTCATGTAACCCTAGAATCTTCTGTGGAGGGTGAGTTGGAGGGCATAATATGGTTAATTTTGCATTATGAAAATTTTTTCATGTTTTATTAGTTAAAGCACTTACAGCCTGAAAATAGCATTAGGTGCACATTACTTCCATTTTGGCATATTTTTCAATAAATCAATAAGAAATAAATTAGGTTTTAAAATGTCCTGCTATAAAAAATAAAGCTTTAAAATTAAAACAATGAAAATATTTAGAATTTGTGGTAGCATACATTTAAAACCTTAAATCAGCCTAGGCAGTGGATAATATAACTTATCACCAACTGTAGAGAAGCAGGAGGAAACAGAAGAAAGAAAAAAAGAAAAACATCAATCTTATTTATGGCCATGCTCAACATGAGGTCAAAGTAAATCAGACAGAAAAATTAAATAGGAAGGACAAAAAAACGGGAGAGAAAAATGAACTATGCAGATATGAAAAACACAATAACATCTCACAGTGGCAGACTGCTACAGTAGTAAGTATGCCACAGAAAACAAACCATAACTTCAGAAAATAATAGCTAACTTCTCTAGCTTCCTGTTCAGAAACTTGAAGGGAGAAATCAACTTTAAAAATGTCCTCTTCTTCAATTCGAGTCCATCTGAACTCAACAAAGTGAGCAGAACCAATACCAGGTAAGTCCTAGAAAAGACATTTGAAGGAGAGAAAGCATCTGATCATGTATTTGGATTCAGCATGTTGGCTCATCAAGTAAAGTAAGTTCCCAAGGAAACAGTGGGAAGAAATTTGCTGTTCTGCATCAGGCTTACTCACTATTGGAAGAATGGTAGTAACAGAAAAAGTGGCAAAACGTTGACCAGATAAGGTTCACCAATGTACTCTTTCATATTGAAGTAGAAAATTTTGTTATCAGCAACATGCTTCAAGAAAATATAAGGCCTCTCAGGTTATTACAAGTATGTCCCTCAATTTCCAATGGCAATAAGAAAATAATTTTTAAAATAAATGAAAGGTATTCCCACACACACTTTCTTTCTGTTGAGAAACTGAAGTCTCTTGTCTTTCCCGGGATATATTACATCCTACTACTGAAGGACTGGCAGACAAAGTAAGGAGAGTAATCTATATATCTGACCTCTAATCAGGGTTTTCGGTACCAAAATAAGTTGTCTGGCATTCCTTCTCTTTTCCAGGGTGAGTGCTCCAATAGCAGAAACTCTACAGGAATCATAGTATTTCATACCGTTTCGAAAAATATTTTCTACCATAACATCACAACAGTCCACATTTCTCATTCACAGTTAAGCAAAATATCTGTAACTATAACAAAGATTTAATGGAAATGTAAGGTTCAGAAAATAGGAAAATACTGAATAGGCTTTAATACAATTTGACACCAGGAAACCAACACCATTAAATACTACAGAAACTGTGTGAGATTTACCATTATGCACAGATGAAGGTATGAACAGCTCAGCTGATTTAACAGTCTGCTGACACAGAAGGTATTGCACTACACTTCCATTGTAATCTGTTCCTCTTCCCTCTACACAACACCTAGTTTAGGGAGCCCTACTCTTTTTCCAAAAGCATACTTTAATGGATTTTGCTCAGTGAATTTTCTTATGAGAAAGTGAAATAAGTCAGTGGGATTTTGATGAGGGTTGGACCAGGCATGCACATTAAATGGCAAAAAAGCACAAGCTGGAAGTGGCAGTGTTGAGAAAACAGAGTCATTAAGAAGAGACAGGTAACTTTGTATTGTCTATAAAACTGCAGACCTGCTCAATATTATTTGGAATTGCAAAAAAAAAAAAAATTCCTTTTCACTAAGAAATCTGGTCATCCCTCTCTTGTTTAGGTTTTTAGCTCATTCTTCAAATCCTCACCATCAGCAAGCTAGTTTATCGTATTTGCCAGATTTGTTATTTGTTCTGTTTCTGTACCCTTCAGCATACAACCACAAGACTCATATAAGAAATACATAAGATTAATACTTCATATAGCAAATTTATACTATTGGGAAGTTCAATTATCACATGTATTTTACATCTTTATTTTAAAGGTGCAAAATGAGTTTATTTTTGAAAAAAATAGTCTTTTTTTTTTCAATAAACATAAATGACCTCTCACGTCAATGGAAAACCTATTACTTTTAATTTTAGATCCCTAAGAATGCAAAAATAATAATTTTTTACGCTTTATGTCAATGCTGGCATAAAATATATTTCTCGCTGATTTATGAGAAGGACAGTCCGTAGGAAGAGACCTTAAGATATGAAATACATCGTACTGTGAAATACAAACCCCAGAAGCTGAAACTTTTTCTTCCATTGAGAGCTTCTTAACACACAATTCCAACAACAGTCCTCCATGACTCTATTTAACTACCCATTTTCAACAGAAATTTTTTCTTTCCTTGGCAACTAGAAGGCTTCAGATTGTAACCTCATTTAAACACAACTGAAATTAAGCATGAAAAGAAAGTGCAAGGGAGCATACTCACAAAAGGGAGAGAAGGGCTTGGAAATGATACTACCAAATCTCTTGTCTGGTAGCAAAATGACCAATTAAAGATCCCACAGTGGGACACTGGCTCTTTTGTGCTAGAGGGGAATGGAGCCTGTGTATGGCAACAATTTTGATTGGTGTGGACAGTACGTATTGTTGAGCTTGCAAAGCTTAAGATTATTGACCTTGCCCTTGCAGAGGATGCTTCATACAAACAAACCCAGCTGGTATGCAAACGTTTTTACACTCTAAGTCACATCCTCTGGCAACACAAGAACCTGCGTATTTGAGGAAATCAAGTCCCATAACTGCAGTTTTTGAGAGATTCTTTTGGCAGATGGAATAGAGTTCCTCTACTCTTTGGGCAAAGGAAGAATGGGTGATATCACTTCGGTGACACAAATGAGATAATAGTAGAAAGTATTTTACTTGGTACTGCATTCAGAATAGTCTTAAAAGTCAAAGAAAGACTGTATTAGAGTTTTTTTTCTGCACAGTCAGAAAAAGGGAATTTAAAGGTTATGCACAGAACAGTCTACAACTGACCACTACTATCACAACAACGTATATTCCTCATGTGGTTGCACTCATTTTTTGGAAAACAGAAAAGTTTTGTCATGGCAAGGCTCAAATAAGCTTTAAGGAAATTAAATTAAGCCAGAAAAAAGAAGTTTTACCAGAGTGAGAGTAATGACATGAGAATTATTGAACCTTTTATATTTATACTCTGTTTTACACTTGCCTGTTTAGCCAGACCCTCAAGCAGAAGGCTTAAGAATGACTTGAAACATCAGATAAAAGTCTGAGCAATTTTTAGTATTTAATAAAGGTATGCAACCCACAAACTTCAAGACTGGGTCCTGAGATTCTACTAAGACTGTAAGCTGTCCAGGAACCCAGCATATTTGAACAATGGAAGCTCTAAGACACATTCACCTCCAAGTATTCTATGAAGGTCATTTTCATTCCACTCATTTAGACTACAATACACATGCTTTGGATCTCAAAGTAAGGGATAGCCTCACAAACTTGATGGAGTTTCACAAATGTAACCAAATACATGGCTGTGCAACTGACTGTACAACCACAGCAGGAATGTGAAATGTAAGATACTAACTGTTATACTGAATGGTTGTTCATTTCACATGACAAGAATTTTCATTCTTGAAAATCTGCCCAGGCACAAAGAGAACATCTGTAGTTCACTGACTTCAGTACAATATTCACCTAAAGTTTTTCAAGATAGAAATGAATGGCAAATAATTACGTGATGATTTTATATAAGAAACATCACTTGAGACAGAAGAAAAAGGAAATAAAAATATATTTACCGTATTTTCTTCTTCAATTACATACAAAACCTAGACACGCATCTTTAAGAATTCCATTAAAATCTTAGTTTTTAAGAGTTTGAAATTTACCTCACACTCATTGTGTGTCTACTGTATTTACGGAAAAGTTAACAGTTTTGATATTTGTTACATAATTTCTAAAAGCGTACATCACTGTAAGCCTGAAATACATCTCCAAGAATTCCAATCTTCAGTACCTACTAAAATGTTTCAAGAAACCCACCGAACATTTTACTTTGAGAGGTACTTACAAGCATGCATTTTTATAACACTATATTCATCACAAATAAGGCTTGTAACAAATGTATTTGAATCAAGCTGAGTATCTTTTGAAGTATTCTAGCTGAGCCTGATAAAACAATGACAGCACCAATCCTTATCTACAGTTAGCCTGAATGTAAGAATTGCTCAAAGGTCTGGAGGTATAAGAGAGGAAGTGATTATTTTATCCTTTTGGCATACAAGTTTGAGTTAGAGTACTGGAAATACACTTATTTAATAAACATTATGTAAGTCCTTGGCTTGTAAAGATTAGAAGATGCCTTAAATATTCTGGCATCAAAACAGAACATGAAAGAGAGAGACAGAAATAGAATCCTATGATACAAAATTAGTTTATAACTAATAAGAGTGCAAATGAGTAAAGTTTATTGTGAAAGATGCACTTAGACTTCATACTTCCTAATAGGCACTAATGGATGAATTAGATTGTAAATGAGAATTCTGCTGAACAATACATGAAAGTTAATATAGCTTTTCCTACCCTCAGCCCCTAGGGCTTTTCATACTGTCATAATTTATCAGCAAGTTATTCCCATGAACAGGAGATAACATTGTCACTTTATCTTAGCAGGCATTCTTGCTGATCCTCTAGCCGGAGGGCTCTAACGTTAATAGAACAATAGCCACCATTCAAAATCCTTCTAGTCTGCCAACAGGCTGCAACTACCACTTCAGCAGTCAATGAAAAAACAAAACAAAACAAAACAAAAAACAAAAAACCAACACAGTGAGCATGAATGTTACTGGGTAGTGCATTTGTGGAGGAAGTATTTGAATGAAAACACAGACACTCCTCAGTGCATTCTTCCTCTGCCAATATTCTACAGCCTTATTGATTACACAGCTATGTAAACAGCTGGTTAATCCTTTAAACTTCCCATCAGAAAATGGCTACAAGGACAACTCTAAAGTTCTGATATAACCTCATATTAATATATCTGCAATGGACAGGTTGCAGATACAATTTTGCAGATGCAAAATATAACTATCTTGTATGGTTTTGAACAAGTTAAATGTGTTCATCTTTTTCCATGAAGTTTAAAAGCAGGAGAAAACAACATCTATTCACGTAATAGTAACAGTTTCTCTTTTGCCTGGTCACCAGAAATTTTGCAGGAGAAAATTCTAATAATACAAATTAGGGACAGGATTTGAGGGAAAGCCCATAAAACTGAGCTGGAGAGCATCTGTGTTATGTGACTAAAAAGTCATATCTGATTAAGCAAAATCATATTATTTATACCATTTTTGTTGAAGAACTTCCCATCAAAAAAAGAAGATTCTAACAGTTTTAACAGTAATAATCCTTTAAAAGTACCATCAGATTTTGACTCATACATGAAACTGTATAAAATTTGTTTTCTTGGTAGGCATAAGTTTTTTTTTCAAAGATGTTTGAATTCAGTTATACAGGAAGGGTATATGATGGTGTCTCAATGTTGCTTTAAAATCCCATAAAACACAATTCTTTTTTCAGGGTGCGGATTGTAATAAAAAACCCAGTAGCTTCAATTAAAAAGACTGACTCAACTGGATCATGCACTTGTTTTTAAAAATAATAACTTGCTTTTAATTCGATTTATACACTTTTACAGGAATTGAAGATTATCGCCACACTTAATTCAATGGCATTTTCCATTTAAAGTATTTATCATAAATATATTATCCTCAGCATGAAACAGAAGAGACGCCATAAAAAATACAGCTACTTTGAGTGACCAACGATTTATTTTTCGCTTAAGCAGTTACTTTTTCAGAAAAACAAACTTTGTTAATGAATGTTTACTTTCACTTCAAATGTATTACAAACCTGATTTGCAAATTCACATTTTAGAGAGCAGAAGTGATTTGTTTGTTTTCTATCTTACAATTTGCTTTTCTTCGGGTAATTTAACAAAACAGTTTGTTTCAGATACCATATCTTGTAATCAAAACAGTTACCAACCTGAACATACCTGAGAAATAGTTTAGTAACTATTTGACTTAGGCTACTCTGAATGAACATTAAATTGCTCAATGTTGAATTGCAAAAGAAAAAAAATCGAGTGCTTTATGTATCTATGAAACAATCTAAAACGTGGATCTCATCTTCATTACAAAATAAATTATCAGAATACTCCAAAATAAATTGCAATTAATATTCCTAAGTAGGTCTTCAAGAAGCTGTCAGTTTGAGTCTTTCACAGACGATATGCATAAGAAAGAAAGAGAGAGAGAGACAGAAAGAAAGGGCTTACTTTTTTTCAAAATTGCAGTTCAGAGGAAGTTGAACATATTAAGTCCATTCTCTTTTCCTGGGGGTGACTGTGCAATTGCTGACCTTGATTAAAAATAAAAGCTGGTTTTGTTTTGCTTTTATTTCATGTTTTAGTAACTGAAACAGCCATACAACTTACTTGTTTGAGAATGCTATGTTAAAGAGGACAAATATATCCATAAAAACCAGCATAGCCTCCTGTCTTCTAACCCAGCAAAAACAGCACCAAATGATTGATTCACTACTATCTAGTCCATGTACAGTTAATTAATTACAGTATACCTATGCTTTTATACAGAATATTACCATAATGCCATTTCTGTAACAACTACATGCTATATTTAAAGTCATTGTAATTGCTTGCCACACTTCTTCAGAAATAATGCATCACAAACACCGGTACTAGGGTAGTACTTAACGTACATGCATTCAGAAATATTCTCAACTCTATATACAACCAACTATTAGGTTGGTGCAAAAGGAATTGCAGTTTTCGCACTGTTGAAATTTGCTGTTTGATACTGGAATACTCTCTTAAATAAATTTGGTTGTGCTATACATCATCTTAATGTGCTTTTCTCACTTCATGTTTTTTTGCTACTGACTTATTACTTGCTGTTTATTTTATATTTATTATAGACTGTGGAAATGATGACAGACATGAAGCAAATTCAAGTGATTTTCATATTTGAGTTCAAAATGGGTCACACAGAATCACAGAATGTCTCAGTCCTCTGGATCAGCTGATTTGAGCCAGCTTGGCTGGAGCCGTCAGAGCAATCTCGAGGTAAGGAGAAGCGTGTGGGGGGGTTTCGATATCGCGACCCGGAAACCCCCGGCAGCCCTGCGAGAGCAGCTGACGTGGCGTCATAAAGCAGCAGTCACAACTCACAACATCAACAACACATTTGTCTCAGGAACTGCTAATGAACAGACAGTGCAGTGGTGGTTTAAGAGGTTTCACAATAGAGACAAGAGCCTTGCAGATGAGGAGCATAGTGGTGGCCACTGAAGTTGACAATGACCACCTGAGAGCAATCATCACAGCTGTTCCTCTTACAGCTGCACAAGAAGTTGCCAAAGAACTCAACATCAACTATTCTAAGGTCATTCGGAATTTGAAGCAAATTGGAAAGTTGAAAAAGCTCAACCAGTGAGTACCTCATGAGCTGACCAAAAAAATAATTAAAAAAAAACTTAAAAAAAAAATCATCATCTTGAAGTGTCATGTTCTCTTATGCTATGCAACAGCGAACCATTTCTTGATCAGATTGTGACATGTGATGAAAAGTGCATTTTATACGACAACTGGTGGTGACCAGCTCAGTGGCTGGACCAAGAACACAGGCAAGTGTAGGGTCCTGCACGAGGGGAGGAATAACCCCAGCCACCAGTACAGGTTTGTGGTTGACCTGTTGGAAAGCAGCATTGTGGAGAAGGGCCTGGAGTCCTGCTGGACAACAGTCTACCCATGAGTGAGCAATGTGCCATGTGGCCAAGAAAGCCAATGGTATCCTGGGGTGTGTTCAGAAGACTGTGGCCAACAGGCCAAGAGAGGTGATTCTCCCCCTCTAATCTGCCCTGGTGAGGCCACATCTGGAGCACTGCATCCAGATCTGGGCTCCCCTGTTCAAGAAAGACAAGGATCTAGTGGAAAGAGCCCAGATTACGGGAGTGGAGCATCTTTCTTATGAGGAAAGGCTATGAGAGCTGGGTCTGTTCAGCCTGGAGAAGACTGACAAGGGATCTTATCAATGTTTATAAATCTTAAAGGTGAGTATTAAGAGGACAAGGCCAGGTTTGTTTTCAGTGTTGCCCAATGACATGATAAAGGGCAACAGGCACAAACTGAAACACAGGAGATTCCATATGAATGAGAGGAGAAACTTCTTTACTTTGAGGGTGACAGAACACTGGAACATGCTGCCCAGAGAGGGTGAGGAGTCTCCTTCTCTGGAAACATTCAAAACCTGCCTGGATGTGACCTTTGCAACCTGCTCTAGGTGAACCTGTTTTAGCAGGAGTGTTGGACTAGATGATCTCCAGAGGTCCCTTCCAACCCCAACCATTCTGTGGTAAAAGGCAGCACAATGGCAAGCGCCCAACACAGCTGAGAACTGAAATTCTATGACAGGGAAGGGACACCTAAGAAATACATGTGTGTAGGTGGTGTGTGTGTATGTACATATATATGTACAGAGAGATATAGATATTAATTTTATAGTAATATTTTTTAATTACATTCTGACTTCAAGGAGAACAAAGACGTAAAGAATTTTTCATTACAGGAGACAAACCCACAAATTCAACACATTCTGTGAAAAAAAAGTGTTCTTAAGTTAATTAAGCATTGCCTTGAAGGAAAAGAACCACGTACTTGTATTTTCAAGTTATTTGCAACTTTCTCATTTTGAGAAACTCATGCCATGAGCTGAAAAGCGACAATTTGAATTTAACAAGCACAACAGGTTGCCCAAATAAGATTACATCTAACAATGTTTCCCAGTGCAGCAGGCTCTTTCCTGCTCCTGCTGACCTTTCAACACATGGTTCAGAGGCTACTGGATTAGAGCTGTTAACAAATGACAGGTGCAGCCAATTAACCAAGCAATGACGTAACTGTGACTTCCAGTCTTAAGTATGAGGCTTGTTCAGCAAATGATGCCTTTCCATCAATGAGCTCAGTATGGCTGCTTATCAGCCAAACTTAAGAAGAACTTCAAAAGCTCTGTACTGCTGATATTGTTCTCATTAAAAAGTGATTTTGCTGTGAAATTATCCAACTGTGACTATGGTATGCTTCACTGTTCTCCAACTGGGGAAGTTGTCAAACAATGTGCATCAACCCTTTTATTTAGAAGATCACGAATTTTCAAGTACACAACGAGCCAAAATGAGAACTAACGAAAACAGTGACGAGAATTATATGTCAGCTTAAATCTATCAAAAGAGGATCCAAGAAACCAAGTAGCTGCAACATAGCCAAGCAATGAGTATAAATATCTTGCTATCACAATTTGGAATACAGGGTTCACTCAACTTCAATTCTTCGTGATGGTCCAAACCATTTTTAGAAATAATTCAAAACTAAATCAACCTATAACTCTATCAATGCTCCTTTCCAAATGTTAGGTACTACATAATTTATAGCGAGCAAAATTATCCCGGCTTTGTCTTTTCTGTTAAAATTTGAGGCAGAATGTGTAAGAATGCATTAAAAGTTTGATAACCTGAGGATGTATTCCATTATCAAATTGGTCCATCCAGATCATTACTGTTTCATGTTTCAACCTCTGTCTTATCTCTTTTTAGCGGATGAATACAAATTAAACTGTAAATTCTTTGAGATTGATACCTATTTATCTATTATTTTTCCACGAAAAAGTATACTGCCATGTAAAGTGCCTAGGTAGCAGCTGCCAGATTTTCTAGACCAGGAAGAACTTCAAGTTTGTAGACTACAAATACATCCTCATCACACATTTAACTGAATATACTAAAAAAAGTATGCAGCTCCACGAACTATTAATTATTATAAGGCCAGATAGCAGTCAATGGATGACAACTTTATAACACAGAGTGGTAAAATCACTTTAGTAGGGAGGGATAGATGTTGCTTTGGGATCTCCCTCAAACACAGTAGCAGCAAGCTGCAGACACATACTCTTTGTGTCCAGGCTCAGGAAGAGACATGTCACAAAAACCACCCCTACCTATCACATGGATGCAATTGAAGACCATAGGATACTCAGCACTGCACCGTGGACATGGCATGACTACCTAGTCCAACCCGGCATCAGCCATTGTTGACCTGAAGAACCACATGAATTCAGCAGCAGATCACTAAAGCATCTAGCCAGATGTACATGTGCGAACACAGAAGGCTCACAAGCCTCACCTGTAACAGCCATCTCTAGAGACAGATGAAGTCTGGAAAGGGTAAAGATTGCTTCAATGAGACATAAAACCAGTCACAAATTCTAACAATAACTGGTTCTTTCCCAGGCCAGGTCTGTCATCCCTCCCTTGTGTTCCAAGCATACAAACTTGATGCAAAGACAGTTAACTTCATGGCTATCAACTAAGGTCCAACACGACCTACCACTCTAAATTAGCATACATCAGACTGAGGCTGGCTCCCAAGATGGCACTTGTATTCCCTGGTATTATATTCCTCCGTAGTCTNTTTTTTTTTTTTTTTCCCCTAACCAGACAATCACACAAATCCCACTATGACTCAGTACCTTCCAATAAAGCCTCCACATTCTGGAGGGTAATAAGCACTATGCAGAAATATCCAGTAATTTTCTAGAGGCTGGGTTGAATGCAGCCTATATGTTGAAAACCAGACTCAATAAGCCATGTTGATGCCCACACCACTATATGGTCCAAAATGGTCAACTCCGCTGCTCTAAGAACATACGCAAGAATACACAAGCTGTCTCCACATGTCATCTGATAGACTGGGCAGGACTAACTTCAATTCCACATTGCAGTAACATGGTTTACACAACTTCTAAAACTGAGTTCTCTTTGCAGACAGTAATGCCACATTTCTGTAGCACTGCACAAAACCCACTAAAACTCAGATTGCCTTCTTACTCTCGCAGCAATACTACTTTCTTCTATAACATCCCTTAGATAGAAATGGTCAGATAAGAATAATGCAGCATGGGAGCGTGCTGTAATACATTATTCTCTTCTGTGCACTTTTATGACCCCTATCTCTCAGACGTCTCTAAGCAATTCTCCTAATTTACTGGAAAGGGAACAGGCAATTCTCTGAGCTCTGGGACCCAAAAGAACTAGAAAACATACCATAGGGAAAGAAGATAATTGTAAGAGATTAATAAAAACTCAAAGGCTAGAGCCAGCTCTGTTAAATTGTCTATTTGCTAACAGAAGATGAGTGAAAAAAGGTCTAATGGCTCTAGGATGAGCCAAATGGCAAACCAAAAACAAGCGGCATTTCTATTTATTTAACAAGAAAGGCACTTAACCACAGAAAATTTAAGTGGAGTATCTTTTAGAATAAACGTCTACATTAAAACAGGATTTTTTTTTCCCACCAAAATACAAGAGTGAGAGAAAAGAACTCAAGAGAGTAGTGCGCTCTATTAGGTAAAACACTGGTTTAAATAATCATAGTAGTCTTTTCTGCCTTATCCTCTCAAACTCCAGGCTTTTTGGATGTTTTCCATTTTCATTAGATAAACAGCTTCTTCTCATTAGAAGCAGATATACCCTTATAAGGACTCAAGTTGGGTTTTCTTTATTCCTGCCAACACAAATTCTATTCAGAATCTTGATTGGTTTTGCATCTTAGATATTTTTGCAGACATAATCAATGCTTGTGATAACAATTTTCATTAAATAAATTTCTGCTAAAACATCTAAAATAGTTTTTAATGCTTATACTTATTATGGAACTCTACTGAGTTATACATGCTTAAACTTATTTTAAAGTAAAGTGACTTTAAAAAACATACATCAGTCTGTATACACTCTTTGTGGAACACACATTGAAAATCATTAAAGGTAGAGTTGCTGAATAAACCATCATAGTGGTTACTGTGAAAAGCAATTCATTTTATTTACATGGCATTGCCTTTATTATGTGCAAAGGACTCCAACAAAAAAGAGTATTTCTTTTTGTACATATTCTTGACACTTGACCAATAAGAAGTCCGCCCAGCAATGAACCTCAAAGTTCATTCCTCAAAATGTAATTCCTAAAATTTATTGTAATACTTATTACCATGTTTAGTCACTTTTACTAATTTCAGGCTCAGTGAACCATTAAGTCCATTAGTTACAGAAAACACGACACTTGCAGAAAAAGGTTGGAGGATCTAGCTTGTAAGTGCCATATTTTACTCCCTTATTCTCAAATAAACTCCTGTGTCCTCAAAGGGACAAAAATTTAAGCTGCAAAAAGTTATCCAACTTACCACTCATTTCAAGCAGTTAATCTCATAGAAAGAAAATAGATGGGAAAAGAGAACAAATTCAAAATTCCTTACCAAAATGTAGCAGTAAAGATACATTCACACACATGCAAAAAAAAAAAAATCTTAACACTGTTCATACTTGGTTATGAAGACATTTTGCATAAGTATCTATGATGAAGACAGATTAGACTCACAAGCACCCAGTGCATTGAAGTGTGTTTATGAGCATATAATTCATGAATATAAAAACATCACTTTACAAGACAATAGCAGAATATTAGTCACACTTACTATCCTATCAACACTCTCAGTAAGGCTGCCTTTCAGTACAATGCAGGTATATTTTTAAAAGGAGGTAATAATTTTTATTGTCTCTGTGAGCATAAACTCCATGTATAGTGCCATACATTGAGATCTAATATTAATTACACTAGTGTCATTCAATATAAAATTCAGGAGATCAGCACAAAGCGGCAGAAACCATCACTGGCTACATGTCTATGTTGAAAACACAACTGATCAACTAATGAATTAAAAAAAGAAGCTACACATGTTTTGCAAATAAAATGCTTCGCTGCTTAAGTTGTGATTTCTATCCAAAATAAATTTGAAACTATGAAGTTTAACAAATAATGGTAAAATGACTGAACTTGATGGATATTATTACCAGTATTACTATTTCTTAGGTACCTATACAAAGGTTTAAATTGTTCATGCGGAAAGGAAAACATCATGACATCTAATTACATTCACTCTTAATGAAAAAAAAAAAAACCTAAATTGAGTAACTTGAATTTCTTTAAGAGTGATTTTGCAGAAACAGCACATAAATATCTAACATTATGATTGCGAAAATCCATCAACCAATAATAAAATATAGACAAAACACAAACTGAAATGGCAACTTTTATCATTTACAACCTGCTATATAGTTTCAATTCAAAACACAACTATAGACTTCTCATTCTGGGAGTTCACAACTGTAAGGCAACAGTAATATTATCAAGAAAGAAATCAGAAAAAATAACAGAGACTTTTGCAAATCTAGATTTGTCAATTTCCCTGCAGAACTTAGACCAAGAATTCTAACCTATAAATATGGTCCATAATGATCCATTCAGGAATACTTGAAAGTGTTGCAGACAAAAGAACAGGGCAGTGCTTGGGCTCAGAGTGCTCAGGGTTTAGGTTTGTTCCTCTTTTGTTTGTTTGCTTTGTTTGTTGTTGTTGTTGTAGATATTAATAATAGAAAATCTATTATTAGAACTAAAAATACATATTTTACAAAGCACTGGCTTAGCAAAGTGAACGTCAATATCCTATATTCTGGTCTTCAGTTCTGGGAAATATCACTGCTTTTTTGCTTTTCAATATAAATATCAAGCTAGAAGAATAACTGTCTTTAACAAAATTCTGGCTTTTATTGCTAGAAACATTGAAGAAAGATTTGTGAAGAATCATTCAGTTCAAGAAGGACAGGGAACTGCTTGAGAGAGTCCAGCACAGAGCCACAAAGATGATGAAGGGAGTGGAGCATCTCCCTCATGAGGAAAGGCTGAGGGTGCTGGGTCTCTTTAGCTTGGAAAAGAAGAGACTGAGTGGTGACCTCATTAATGTTTATAAGTATAAAATGGTGAGTATCATGAGGATGGAGCCAGGCTCTTCTAAGTGACAAACAATTATAAGACAAGGGGCAACGGGTACAAACTGGAACACAGGCGGTTCCACTTAAATATGAGAAGAAATTTCTCAGTGAGGGTGACAGAACACTGGAACAGGCTGCCCAGGGAGGTTGTGGAGTCTCCTCTGCAGACATTCAAAACTCGCCTGGACACCTTCCTGTGTAATCTCAATTAGGTGTTTCTGCTCTGGCAGGGGGATTGGACTAGATGATCTTTTGAGGCCCCTTTCCATCCCTAACATTCTGTGATTCTGCTTGATTTATTCTGAAATAGCATTCCTGAAATCACATCTGTAAGATTCATACAATATCCACCAGAAGTATGCAGGCGGCAATGCAGCTAACAATCTATAATTAGTATAAATGTATCTGTGAGAAACCTTGAAAACACCCTCTTAAAATAAAAGAAGTAGACTAAACGCAATCATCATCATTGGCTATTGAAGTGCCTCTCAAATTATTTCCCTCACCATTTTCAAAGAAAACAGATTTAAACATGAACATGGCACCAAAAAAAAAAAATCTTCAAAATTCCTCCAAATATTCTATGCCCACATTCAGAAGAAAGATGATAAAACTATAAAAATAAAAGTGAAATAATCCAGATACTTATATATTCACAAAAATTAAACATATATTATTCTTGTACTTAAGGACAGACGGCATTTAACTTAAACATTTCTATGTCACTTTAAAAAGTTAATGTATGACAAATAAAATAATAATCATATTACTGTGCAAAAATATTTAATCAGAGTAAATATTCTGCAGTAGATTTCAACTCTAATTTAATAACAGACTGCCATCAGCAATTGCGCTCCCCCAAATAATGTAAACTGCTGTGAGGAATACCTAGCAAAGAAAACTGAAAATGAAAAATTTACAAAGGAAATGGGAATATAAGTGACATTCAATAGGCCCAACTAATGAAGCCAAATGACAGTGGAATGAAAACAAAGTAGAAGCCTAACAACAGCAGGGAAAGGACTGAAAATGTAGTTGATTATAATTCAGCTAGTGCCGAAGAACCAGAAAATGATATTGTTGTACATATACAGCAGTAAAGGAAATGTTCTCCTGGAAAAGGTCCTCCACGATGGCTTATTTTGGAAAGCCTGCTTATTTACCTGTGGCAGTTGCTCTTTCCCCCCCACGCCCTGAGAACTGTTGTGGCAGTCCCACCGCAGCTGCCCATCCCCTCTCAGACCTGGGGCCTTCAATGGGCAGTTAACGGCTCTTTGTGGAGACCCAGAGCCAGTGGGCAGGGTCGTCAGCAGAGGAGGGGCCAAGCCTGCCCACAGCGCAGAGAAGCTGAGAAGCTTCTGGAATGCCTACAGCCAGATCTGAACAGACTATAAATGGGGTTCCCGACGAAGACCCCTTGGTGTGGTCTTCTCGGAGCTGCAGGTCTGCCATGCTGCCAGAGTCCCTCCCCCTAAACAGAGAAGCTGTCTACGGTAACTTCCTGGGATGGGAAGCGCCTCACCTCCGCGTGTGGGTGAGTGATAAATTACTGAATATGTGCTTTAACAATTCCTC
>VWYH01011294.1:28682-75934 GCA_013399365.1 Pampusana beccarii | reverse complement strand
AAAAAAAAAAAAAAAACCACCACCACACTCAACAACAAACAAATAACAACAAAAGATAAAAGATACCATAGATAAAGTTAATTACCATATGATATATAGTTCTCATGGAAAGAGAGGTGAGCTTCCCTGTTGACCAAAGTGGAAGAAGAAAGAAACCATGAGAAGGTAGATGAACGCCACTATTGATTTATACAGGAACTTACATAAATCTCATCACTAAGATAACACTGTGATGTTGTTGATGCTTTGATTAGAAACTGGATTATTTCAGGCTGAAGAGAAAACAGGCTTAGAAAGGCAATAATTTGTTAAGATTCTCCCCCAAAAACATAAACAAAAAATCTGTTCTCCCACATAGCAACAAAGATAATAGGTGGACTGGCTGACACTTCAGTTAAGACCTGTACTCTAAAAACGACCAGTGTGTTAAGTGTTATAAAAAAGGATGGAGAATAATGTTAAATATGGCTTTTTATCTAAGACAGTGTAGTAGCTACTATCTTGGGAGTAAAAGAAATGTAGTAATCAATTTAGTAGCAGTTATCTTTACCACCTGAAAGATTTCCAAATCAAATTTGCTCTGCTTACAAAGTTTGTAATTTGTTTTGTTGTGTTATTTACCAAACAACCTTCTATTAACTACTAAATATAAAAAACTTAACACAGCAACTTCTTAAGCAAGAACTGAATTTAACTTATTTTTATTAATGAAACATTATTAATTATAAATATTCTATAACTAGAATCTGATAACCAACACGACTTTTTCTACACTATTAAACATACCTATTAGTCTCTGTAGTAAAGCATGTAAAACGATATTACTTTATACCACCACTTGACCCTCTAGAGATAAACAGCAGATTTGCTGAATAAAGAAAATGTTTGAATATACTGCAACCATGCTTCACTGCAGTACCACTTTAAGATGTACTGTTCATATTTACAAAAAAATGTATTCTATAACAGAAACTAGAACCTCAAAATGTCTCTTCACATGCTACTCAACTCTGTTGAAACAAAGAAAGTAAATGGAGCATGAACATTTAGCAATTAAAAAGTACATGGCTATACCACTGTTAAATCCCTCTTGTTACCAAAAAGAAAAAAAAAAGTCACATGTGCAGCTAAACAAGTGAAAGCACTCCGGCTCTTTGAAATGATATCTTGCCCACAATATAGTGCTAACAATTGCTTGTATAATAAGGATTACACATTCTCACCTTCCACCACGCTAACTGCATTTTCATGGGTCATCTACGCATCCTTTTTTCCAGGTGACTAGACAAATGCACACACAAACTTCACCTAAAAATACACTGACTCTTGCCAAGTAGCAGCAGGATGAAATATACCACAGTAACAATCCTGTCTTTGTCCCAGGCTAACACTATACCTATTAACATGCTTTGATGCTTAGCCAAGAAAAATCTCAGTGCTGGGATTCTGGGTTTTGTGCCCAATCTTGGTTTGTGTTTAATATAGTATAGTCTGCTTTTAAGTCACTGCCAATCATTAACTCTACAGAGAGTATGTCTGGGATTATTTTTTCTTTACAATTGATGTTATTAAGGTAAAGAATACAGAAAAATCTATATTATTTTGAAAAGAATACATGAATAATGCAGTCCTTAGCATAAGTAAATGGTCTTATTCAGAAAAATATTTCTAAACCAAATTCTGAAGTAATCGTTCCAGTATGTCATTTATCCATGCCTGACATACTGATTTCTTGAACAAAATATAAAAATGTAAATGAAAAGGAATACACAGGCTTCTTAAACTTACAGATAACTTAAGGATTCATTTTTACCAAAGGAAAATATGATAATTCTTTTCATTTTCTGAGATAATTACAAGAGAACCTCATCAGTCAAAAAGTAACTGACCAAGAGTTTTAAAGAAGAATGCAGAAAATTTAAAACATTACCCCTAGCTAAATCAAATATTATTGCTTTTCTTAAAGAAAATCACTCGGACTGAAGCAAGTGATCCCTCATGCATGGAGGAAAAGAAGTATGTAAAGCAAAAGAAAACATCAATTAAGCGTACTTTTAAAAGCACTAGTGCTATCGTGTTACTTGAAATGATGAGAAAAATCCTAATAACCAAATGACTTGACAGAACATGTAAGGATTAAATCAAAAGCAAGTATCACTCAACATTCTAATCTTAGCAAGATGCCATCCCCATTTCGCTCAAAGACTGATGTCTGTCTCTTTTTTTGCAGTGTGCTGTGGGCAGAAGGTCACACACACTTTCTACAGAATGAAAATTTGCTTACAAGTCTCTGACATCTTACTTCTGGTACTGGCTTTGTAGCTGACTTTTTTTCAATTTGATTTATTTGGATCGTATAAGCAATCTATTTTACAATTAACTCCATAAGCAACTGTAACACTCTAATTGAGGAAAAAAAGGCAAGAAAAAGTGGCCAAGGGGAAAGAAAGGAAGGCGATTATCTCTTGAGTCAGCCTTATGGGAAAAAAAAAAGAAAAAAGTTACTCAGTCCCAAGGGTAAGGACTTTTTCTGTCATTTAGGCAAAATATTCCTTCTTCTCCTTTATCCTTCATACCACACAATGATTGTCAAATTCCAGTCCAAAGCAATTTCAGTGTTTCTCAGGCTTGTATCTATGAACTTTTACTTTACATGAATAGTTTTCACTGGAATCATTGAGTCATGTAAACATTTGCAGAAGTGAGCAATTTCCATATGACTGTGGATAAATGGCAACTTATAATTCAGCACTTTGGTTTCAAATCCATACTGAATTTGTATGTCACGATTAGTCACTCAAAGCATACACAACACACACAAATTAATGTGGACACCTGTCAAAACAAACATCCGACATGTAGGTAGGTAAGATTGTAAGGTATTACATGGCCTGTGGGTGAGTCTGTCTATGGTATCATTACAAAGTTAGGATATCAACAACAGAAGACTGAGGAACTATCTCCCTTCTTTCAAACACTCTTGAAATGTAAAGAGCTAAACCTCCATCTTTCTTATATCTGAAGTGATTTTGTGTGTGTGTGATTTTCTAGTTTAACATTAGCCATAGTCAAGATCAAACAAGGCACTATAAAAATATTTAACTTTTTTTTTCTGGGGATCTAATTTCTAAAGACACCTTCACAAGCAGAGACACACACGAAGTTCAGTTTATAAATTGCAACTGTACATTATGTGGGAGTTTATATGTTTACACTTTTCAAAAGGCAGAAGCCTAATAGAGCCACTACATTAATCAGGTACACACTCAGCCAAAGTGGAATTTAAAATAATTAATTATTTTAAGCACTAGTTTAAAAGAATACATAAAAAATAAAAATCAGATTTCCTCATGAAAGTCACATTAACTTAGCTTACACCAACATCATTCTCACTGTTTTTTTGTGCCTAGACAATGAATTCCTACCAACTTGTATCTGTGCTTTTTTCTCAACACAATGGGATGGAAAAAAAAAAACAAACCAAAGCCAAACGATTCCCCTTTTCTATCAGGTAGCTGATACGCATCATATACATCTGCTTACCACAGCTGCAGCAATAAAGCACAACAGACATGTTCTCTCAGATAACACAGACATTTAGTACTTAGGATTCAAGAGAGTTCCACCTGCAAACCACAGGAGGCATGCATAAATCAGAACCAGCACAATGGACTTTCAGTGTCAGCTAGGTATCATGCTGTATAATAATATTTCACAGACCATTATTTTTGTCTACTTAATTTCTAACATAATATCTAAATTCCTCAAAGACACTATCCCACTTAAAGCAAACTCTGAGTTTGAGCTGAGTTAGGCTTATGTGTGGAAAGGACTCTATGTAGAAGCACCTACACTTAGAAAGCAAAGCCAGGAAAAAGAGTCCACCTTGACATGTGGCAGCAGCTTTCTGTAGTCTTGTGCTGTAAAGTCAATTAATAATTAATGGAATAACTAAATCCTCTCTCACAGCTAATACTCCAGACTCTTTACCTCTTTATTCAGGCTGTCTTATCCAGATTCCCACAAAGTGTTCCTCTAGTGAAAGGGCACTGTCCTCATATAAATGGAAAATATTTAGGTAGGTAATAGCTACGTAACACAGAAATTGTATCTCCTAAGTCCTTGCCAGATATTTGCAGACAAGTTCACAAGCTTGGATCAATATGTTCTCACTAATTCATACGATGAACAAGCAAAAACTGTTTAATTCAGACAGTGTTCATAATCTACTGTATTTGAGGCAAATGACTAACCTAATGAAATTCTGCTTGGACATAGTTGATCAAGATACAAAAACACCCCAGAAGACTGAAATACTGCCATACTGCTCTGTATATATGTCAGCATATTTCATGTGCCTAGTACTTTCCATCAGAGAGGTACTGCTTCTCCAAAGAGTTATTCAAATGACATTTCAAACCAAGACTGCAGGACCTTGGGAAGTCCACAGTTTCATTAGGTTTTTTTCCCAGACCTTTCTGTCAGCATATAACAGGATAAAACTGTATAAAAGAAAGTGAGATTACAGAAGATAACACATAACTTTTTTCAGTGTATAAGATTCTACTGTAACACTTCTCAATCTCTTGCAAGCCACAAGAGCTATAAGGTCAAGAACATACAGGTGGCCTGTACATCATTATCATTATACTGTACATGATAATTATTATATATTTTTAAAATGAGATTATAGAGGCATTCAGGTTGGAAGGAACCTTAGACAGTCATCTACTCTAGCCTCAAACTCAAGCTAGATGATGTCCACTGCTCTCTCCTCATTTTGCCTTTCCTAAGTCCATCCTTTTCTCCTTCATGTGCCCAGAAATATCTTCCAAGAGGAACCACCCCATGAGTTGCCCAAAGACAAAAGTGAGGCTAACTGCATCATCCCTACTGCCTTTTTTGAAAATGGGTGCAACATCTGCAACATCCTCCAGTCAGAGGATTTCCCGTGTTTCAAAGATTACAGACAGCAGCCTTGCAATGATATCAGTCACCCTACAACAAAGATTATAGACAGCAGACTTGTACAGCACCAGTTTCAGACCCCTTGAATGTATCCCATAGATGCATGGAAATGTAACTGTTACAAATAACAAAGAACTTACAGATTTCCAGTGCTTACAAGAATGACAAGAATTCTTCCACTGTAGAATTACATGAGCCTCCAGAATTTCTTCTCATTATAATGCCCACATTATAAGTACAAGGTAACTACTGCGCAGTGTAATGCATTTAGAACAAAATGTTCTACCGTATATTATTGATTTATGAAAAAATATCCAATTCTTCATTTATAACAACCGCCGATTTACAAAGAGAAAAACAAGTCTTGATTTAAAGTCTTTTAAAAGACTTCCAAGAGATCACACATAAAACTACCACTGGCTGTTCTAAACCACAGTACTAAGAGAGCACTTTAGAAAAGCAAACCTGCGTGCTCAGTGTGTCAATGTTTATTCAGATGCTAAGAAATTGTTACGGTGTCTTAACTATGTGCATTTTTATACGTTTAAAGTGCTTCTGGACAACCTAAGCGTGAACTTGACCATGTGTGCCTAGCATTATTAACTGTTTTTATTACTATTGTGTTTAGATGACAAAATGACAGTGTGGATGCAAGTCATTTGACCAAGTGCATATATCTGTAAGTAAACTAGTTATTTCATCCTGTCTTCTAACAAATGGAGAAAAGCGAGTCAGAAGAATTACACCTCCAAAAGTGTTACAGACTTCTATTTTGAGGATGAAGCAAGTAATTTTTTATAGATACACAGAGTAGATGATTTTTTTTATTTTACCTACGACAAGCAACAGACACACAAGAAAAACTAGGAATGCAAAGGAGTGGCAATATAGCTACTATTAATTACAGTAGGAGTTAATAGTAACTACTGCTATTACTATTAATCTCCTGATGATAGTCAGTGATGGCTTATAAGCTAAAAGAAATGTGATTACTTAGTTCAACTGTACTTCATAGGACTATTAGGAGAAAAATACACAACATGAAATACAATCACAAATTCAAGTGATGATAACTACTCAGAGAGAAAAGTCAGCTTTTCTTCTCAGTACATTAGCTATTCCAGACACCTATTTCATATCACTACGTAATAGCACATCCATTATAAGGACACAAATGAAATTGTTGACTGTACAGTGAAAAACTATACAGTGAACTGTGCTCTTATTTGCACACTACATATCTTGGAAACAAGAAGCAGTGAAAATTTTTTAAAGCTGGTAACCAAAAATGTGTGGCATCTGAGCTCCACCTACAGGATGAAAACAAATGTAAAACCAATATTTTTAATTGCCTAATGAGAAGAGGATCATTTGCTCTGAAGCCTTCAGATGATCATATTAAGCCACTGCCATTTTACAAATTTGATGTAATACTAATAAATTTGATTACTCTTGCACTGATGGCAAACACTTCTTATATATGTATACATTCCTTCATGTAAATATGTTGTATGTTTTGAAGTTTAGGATTAAACTTTCTAGTAAAAAAAAAAAGAACAGACTTCTGGAATTTCTCTAACAACTTTCCAGAATGAGTAGGAAATTCTTTTTCCTCGAGTTTCCTAATACAAAATTAGGAAGTGTCTCAAATTATTTTTTAAAACATACACAAAAGGTTCAAATGTGTACTGAAATCAGTAAAATTAACTTCACCATCTAAGCACTCCAAGAATGACTACATTTTAAAGTGGTCTTGGATGTCAGTACCATGAATTTGAGAAGGTGTCTACCGTTTCTATACTGTTTCTCTGAAATAGATATGCAAACCTATGAGTTCACAAATGGATTAGTATTAAAAGAAACAACTGACACAAAAGAATACAGATTTGTAGAAAGTGATACATGTTACTACAGTACTTTTCAAAAGTATTTTTAGAAGTTCTATTATTCTACCAGCACATTTAAATATCTGAAGAGATTAACAATTCAGATAGATATTAGGTGTTTCTTGGGCCACTGGTATGTTAGTAGACATTACCCTTCAAGCTATGTATGGTGGATCCAACTTTTTGTTTGGTATTTCCACCTTCCACACACGTCTGCCTGCTCTGATGAACACTCATTTGAACTACAGTGGGTAGTGAAGGCCCACAGTGTGGCCAGCAGGACCAGGGAAATGATCATCCCCCTGTACTTGGCATGAAGGTGGTGAGGGGTCTGGAGCACAAGTGTTATGAGGAGCAGCTCAGGGAACTGGGGCTGTTTAACCTGGAGAAAAGGAGGCTGAGGGGAGACCTTATTGCTGTCTACAACTACCTGAAACGGGGTTGTAGCATGGAGGGTGTTGGTCTCTTCTCACAAGCAGCAAATGATAGGACAAGAGGAAATGGCCTCAAGTTGTGCCAGGGAAGGTTCAGATTGGATATTAGGAAAAATTTCTTCCAGGAAAGGGTTGTGAGGCATTGGAACAGGCTGCCCAGGGAAGTGGTGGAGTCACCATACCTGGAGGTGTTTAAAAGGCGTTTAGACAAAGTTCTTCGGGACATGGTTTAGTGCTAGAGTTACATTAGGTTACGGTTGGACTTGATGAACCTGAGGGTCTCTTCCAACTAAAATGATTCTATGATTCTAACTACATAAAGTTTGCCAATGCATGAAAGTTGGTTGCCTTGCCTCTTCCTAAAAGTCAAATCATATGACAGGAAAAAAAAAATTACAGACTTTTTTACTATTTATGTAAGAGGTAGTGGGATTAACAGGTTGCCCAGAGAGGTGGTCGATGCCCCATCCCTGGAAACATTCAAGGCCAGGCTTGACGGGGCTCTGAGCAACCTGATCTAGTTAAAGATGTTGCTGATCATTGCTGGGGGGTTGGACTAGACGACCTTTGAAGGTCCCTTCCAACCCAAACCACTCCATGATGCTATGATTCTACAATATTGTGCTAGATTTTTCATGTCAAATGCTCTTGCTCATTTATCTCCAGGTATTAAGTACATTTGGTCTTCTCTTCAGGAAGCACAAAATTACAAGGAACTTTGGAAATAATATCCAGGCCTGAAAAAGAACTGTCTGGAACCTACTTAGATTTGCTCCAGTTACCACGGCTTCTATACTGTACCTGGTGTGCTTCTCAAATTCAGATCAATACTGGAGAAAATGTAGAAAAGCACACTGAATTTCAAGTGAAAATCCCATTCATATTTATTTTCCAGAGCTCCTAAAATTTATTAAAGCAGTTAATAAAAATTATTTTCTTGGCAACATTCTCACTGGGTTTTTCACTGCTCCACAAAAAGCAGACAAACAGTAACACTTGCAATTGGTATATTTTAATATAACAATATTAAAATATTATCCAAAATAATGCAAGTGTTCCTACCACTCCAAAAGCACAGCTTGCTTTTAGGCACATGGGCCACGGATAGTTAAAAATAATACCTCACATGGAATGCTCAAAACCTAATAATCTTATTTTTAAGAATAATATCAAATTCTTTCAGTAAAAATAATCAGTGATATCCATCACATCGCAAATGTCAGGGTATGCTTTCCCTTTTCTCTTAATAATTACATTTGTTTTCCAATGAAGATCATTATTTGAATGCTCACTATAACTAACAGCCCCTTCCTCAATATGATAGTTGTTTTTATTTTTAGCAGGTACATATAGTCATAAAGAAACAGAATAACCTGCAAGCAGTGCAAGTCAGATGTGTGAATTTCTGATGACTGTAAAACAATAACTGACTTTATTTCAGTTATTCCTTCTGTTTTCCAACTGAAGTTTCAATATATATTTTCTCTTGAAATGTATTATTATTGTAACAAATTTATCCTCATATGTCTTGACCCAAATCGTTTACTTGCCAGTTATTAACAGGAATGGTAACTGCTATGGAACATTGACTACCAAGTATTCTTTTGTCATTAAGAGACTGTCATTCTTCCATGTTGGCAATATGGCTTGGCCATTACATATAAAACCGTATCTGCAGTGGGGGTAAACAGGAGAACTAAAAAAAAATAAAAATAGAAGCAGCATGGCTCAGTGGCTCAGTTCGGAGGCAACTGTTATGGGAGAGAATCTAACACAGCCACTACATACACAGAATTTATTTTAGGCAAAGCCTGAATAATTTCATCATGTAGTTATTTATGACAACTGTACAGAGTTAGAACACAAAATTTTCACAGAATCACAGAATGTTAGGGACTGGGAGGGACCTCAAAAGATCATCTAGTCCAATCCCCCTGCCGGAGCAGGAACACCTAGATGAGGTTTCACAGGAAGGTATCCAGGCAAGTTTTGAATGTCTGCAGAGAAGGAGACTCCACAACCTCCCTGGGCAGCCTGTTCCAGTGTTCCGTCACCCTCACTGAGAAGAAGTTTCTTCTCAAATTTAAGCGGAACCTCTTGTGTTCCAGCTTGAACCCATTACCCCTTGTCCTATCATTGTTTGCCACCGAGAAGAGCCTGGCTCCATCCTCGTGACACTCACCCTTTACATATTTATAAACACTAATAAGGTCACCCCTCAGTCTCCTCTTCTCCAAACTAAAGAGACCCAGCTCCCTCAGCCTTTCCTCATAAGGGAGATGCTCCACTCCCTTAATCATCTTTGTTGCCCTGCGCTGGACTCTCTCCAGCAGCTCCCTGTCCTTCTTGAACTGAGGGGCCCAGAACTGGACACAATATTCCAGATGCGGTCTCACCAGGGCAGAGTAGAGGGGAAGGAGAACCTCTCTCAACCTACTAACCACCCCCCTTCTAATACACCCCAGGATGCCATTGGCCTTCCTGGCCACAAGGGCACAGTGCTGGCTTAATTAGTTTTATGATGCTTCCTCCTGCTACTCCCTAGTGAGTTTCACCGAAGAAGTATATTTACACATTAAACTTTATAACTGCGCAGACTTAATTGTTCATGAACTTCTGAAGCCCACATTTACTGAAATACTGGACACTAATTACCAGTAAATTTGCCATCAGGTCCATAAATATTACTAGGTAGAAATTTCCCAAGTAGCTCTGGAAGAGTGAGAAGACATAAGGTTCCAAGAGGGCAAATTAACTCACTGAAAATTGAGTGCTTATCAGTATGGATGTTCACAAAGGCTTGTTCACAATCTTGTGGAACCCATGCTTTTATGTCTGTAAAAAGCTGAATACTGCTACAGAAACATAATAATGTCTCTAGAGTTAGTTTAATTATTTGAATACAGTGTTACACTACTAAACATGGACATATTCCAATCCTGATTTTTCAATTGCAGTGCTGAAAAAATCAGTACACTGTAAGAAAGACTGCTGTGTTAAACCAGACTTTAATAGATAACTGGGTAGCCTTTGCTTTCTGTAAGTCGCAAGGGTATATTACCACCATGTATTACCACAGATAAAGAAGCTACCAAACTCCCTGCTAGAACTGTGTAGAAAGACAAAGTAAACCATGCTAAATACATATAAATACTCTTCATGTATAACTCACAGGGAAAAGTAAAACTCCCATACAGGGTATCAATAAGTGCTCAGTGTAACAAAAATGTAACTGCTGTTTAAACTGCTAAATGAGAAAGCAATAAGCAATTTCAGATTTCCACAGTCAGAGGTGGGTGGGGGGATAATTTTAATATAATACTAACCTATCCACATAGTAACTGCATAACTGGAATTGAGTAGAAAATCTAACTATAAACTAGCTGAATGGGAAAAAAAAAAAAAAAGCATGACACTTACCTGCGACTAGTTGTTTTCTTTTCTGTCTTAGTTTCTTCCTCTTGAACTGGCTGTTTAGCAGTTGCATTCAGATCAATTTTCAACTTTTTTGCAATGCGTTCTTTTATTTGAAATCTCTCATTGCTAGCTGCTTCTCCTTCTACACTATCAGCATCTTCATCATGTTCTTCTTCCACCTTTATTCATTAAAAATAATAAAACTTCTCCTTTAGCTTTTTTTTAACACTACACAATTTTGAATATTAAAAGTTTTTTTTTACAAAGATAATCCCTTACAAAAACAAAACAAAACAACCCCACAAAAGCAAACCAAAACAAACTTCATTTCAAAGCAGGCTTTTCAAATAGCTCCTTATTTGCTTCAGAGGGAACACAAAATTAGAAATATAATAAATTTCTTTTCATACACAAATCTTTTTTGTAACACTTAAAAAGCTAAAACAGTCTATTCTAGACTGTAAATCTTTACAGGCCTGCAGAAGACCTCATCTCAATGTGGTATTATTCTGGTCTGTGTTCATGGATCCAAAATTTCATCATGGCAATACATTCAACATCTCCTGCATTTTCCATTAAAAGAAAACAAAACTCATTAAGAACTTCCTGCCACAGAGCTATGCTACAGTCGTGATGGGATGGAAGAGGTTTGCCATTCAGTCTCCACAAGGGAATTTACACATACAACACTGATCAAGAGGTTGTGAAATCAATCACTGACTTGCTACAGAGACACGCTTCCAGAGCTAGCAGAGGAAGGCAAAAGGGGACAAACCAACCCCGTTCAAAAATACTTGGAGGGAGCAATAAGTCATTCCACTCAGCAACATAGATCCCTTGATCTAGTCAGTCTTCTTCTAAGTTTGACTGCTTCCTTCCCTGAAAAAAGAAGCCTGCACAAATCTTAATGCAGTATGGCAACTCAAAGACTAGATGGCACATATGGTTATATTTATTTTGTAGTGGTGCTAACTAGTCAGAGAAAGCATACGTGATTGTAATTTTAACCACAAAGCAGCAAGAGGCACAATTTTGGGAAGAGGAGGAGAGAAGAGATAGACAGGGGAGAGGAGAGAGGCAATAGGGGCGAGGGGAGACAGGCAAGACAACAAAAATCAAAAGGTGGATTTCAGATGTTGTATTTGAGCCACTGTTTCGGAATCTTCAGACTACCAGGCTTTGATTTTAAATTTAGACAAGAGAAGTCCAGTCAGGAATAAAAACTGAAATCTGTGAATGTTCAGCAGTGTAAAATAGCTGAATACTTTGTCAATTAAGTAACTGAAGGTTGTTGTGGGGGTTTTGTTTGTTCTTTTTAAATAAAGACAAATGTGGAACAGGATCAGCATTTCACTTATTTTCCCAGAAAGTTATTGTTTAACAGAGAAGGTAATAAAAATTTCTGAAGGATTTGTTTACTTGATAAATTATCAGAGAGATGGGATGACAACAGACTTAAATAGCAGGGGGCAGAATCCAGAAAAGGAACATAACAAGACTCTGTTCAAGGTGTTTAACAGACAAGAATAAAAGCAGACTCCTCCTGGTGGAGATTTGGTTAGTACTTAGGCAAGAGCATTTCACTGAAAGATGAAGAGTTGGATAGGAGAATTTCTAGAACAGAAATAGACAACTCTAGACAAATTGCAATTGTCAAGTAGTAAGCTCATTAAAAATTACAGAAATCTGAGTAACGGGGAGGGGGTTCTATGGATACTATTTTTAAACGTGATAGACAAAAATGTTCAACTTGATCAACTCCGCTAAATTGTCTAATTCAGAATCATCCATTCCCCTCACTCTTCACAGGATTTCACCATTTTCTTCTTGAACAGCACTGACAAATAGGATATAAGCCTCCTCCTCAACCTCCAGCAACTCTACTTTTTTCTCCTGGCCAGTCTCTCCTCCTTCAGCCCCTCTTTTGTGTCTTTTACTCCATCTGATCCCATATCTTCTTACACACTCATTTTTCTGAAGTCTCATTACCAGCTAATAGATTTAACACATTTCTAGCTCACAGTGGGCTACATGACAACTCAGGGGGGAAGAAGCTGTTCAGGTGGAAGACCACATTCCCCTAGTGACACAGACATGCAAAACTGCCTGCCTGGAAGTTGTACTAGTTTTTGCTGCTGTTCTTAACTGGGTGGAATTGCCTATTATTCTCTTTGCTCTGGAAATAAAAACGTAATGAGAGATTTTGTGTCAGAACAAGTAATGGCTAGTAATTAATAAGTAATGCAAGCCCACTCTGCACCACATATGACAATCTCCTTGTAATTAAAATAGCTTCCATGTTGGGTCGTTTGTTACTGCTTTATTATTCAGATTTCTTGTCTTTCAGAGGTCATAGTCTTCATCAATACTACTTAAGTGATAAATATTCACTGAAATTTTGTTTCCTTGGATAAATCATTCCAACATGACTCATTCATACACAGATTTCCCCTCAGAGATTGCAGTTACATCCTTATTCAAGACAAACTTAATTTTAATTTTTTTTTTCAGAAGCAATTTCAGGGCTTGTATTAACGGTTTGTCACTCTGTGGTACACAACCTCCCATACCTAATTTACTGATCAAAATATCTGGTTAGCAGTTTTTATAAAATGCAGTGAATAGTATGCAGAAGTAACCCTACGCTGATGTGAATGTTCACAATGGCCAAATCTTAGAGTTGTGAAAGAGTCACCAGCCTCTGCTGGAAATCTCACTTGAGCTAGTTGTCAAAAACCTCTAAAGTAACATTTGTTCTCCTAGGAAAACCTAATTCACACACAGTGAAAAACAAGACTTAGTAGAAAAAAATTGTTACTTACCTCACTCAAATCCCTTTCTTCACTAGCTGCTTCACTAAAAGAAGAAAAGTAATCATTACTACTTTAAAGTACCAAAGAAAATTTAAAATACTGTTCAAAACACCCACACATTCTTAAATTTAAAAAACTGTTTGGTTAGGTACTTCAAATTTTAGTCAACCTAGTCATTTATATCATCCTCACATTCGCCTTAACAGTATCAATTAGTAATATTTTCTGTTGTTCAACTGTCATAATCCTTTCTAATTAGAAATGTTTAAAAACACAGGATAAAACCACAGACTGTCATACGGTGGATAAATTCTAACTATATGTTGAGCTATGCAAACAGACCACTAATGTGATTACTCTTGAAAGATGAAGAATTACAATAATAAAAGCTATTATTATAATTAAACTTTAAACTAAACAATTTTGGTTCAAGAACAGGAGTATGAATGGGCAAGTAGACTGATTTACAGGTCTGTCTCATAGGCTTCTATCTGGAATAACAAATAGACAGTCAAGTGCTATGACAGAGTATAAGTGAAGTATCTTAGTAAACAAAAAAACTAAAAAAGAGTACAGGAGTATTGTTAGACAAAATACACAACAATTGAGTACAGAATCTTTTTTTTTTTACTACTGTCTGTATCACACTGTAGTTAAAAGAAAAAAAATAGTAATTCACTGTTAAGATGGACGTTTTTGATGTCATATCAAGCAATTCCTGGTATTTAATTGCAAATAGTCTATATTTAGGAAAGCCTTTCCTACATAGGCATGTTTTACATGCGCTATAATGATAATTAAGCTTAACAAAAATTTTTTAATTTGTTATACAGCTACAGTTTAGTGTAAAAAAAAAAGTAATACATTTGAATATACTAAGGCTAACATACTCACTGTTTATTGTCACAAGCTAATAATAAAGACCCTTGAGCATTTTTCCATCCCACAATTTAAAAAATAAGTTATGTTAGAGAAACAAAGCAGGAAATAGTAAAGGAGTCCCCAGAGTCAAGGCTTTGAGGTGTACTCTAAGCCATCAATAAATAATCAAGGTCACCAAAGAAATTGTAAATTTGTTGGAACCGATGACATTAACTTAATTTTAAAAATTAATCCAGAAAACTCTCTGTGGAGGTATTCTTAATAGAATGTTATAATGTTAGAAAAACAAAACAAAACACACAAAACCAACAACCAACATTGAACACAAGCAAAAAAAAAAACCCCAGCATTTGTAAGTATTAAAGAAAATAGAATGCATCTACGTCTCTAATTCTGATGCCAGTACTGCAAAAGTAGAAACCACAGTAAAAGGTAAAATAACCTACTTGGGATTTGTGACATGGCTGTAAAGTGAACTGCCTTACCAACCTCTGGGAGTGTTTTGGAGAGGCTACATGTGGTTGTGGATGATCTCTCTGATATATTTGGACTCGTAGAATCTCTAACTAAAGCTTTTTAAGGAAACTAAGTAGTCTTGGGGTAATAGGGAAGTCCATGCATGAATAAATAAATTATTAAAAGGCAAGAAATAAAAGTTAGAAGCAAACAATCACTTCTTGCAACTAGTGTATATGCACAGTAGTCTGTGTTGGGGCTTGAGCTGTTCACTGAGCTCAGGATCAAAGCAGACAAACAGCCGTGTGACTAAGATTTTTGATAATATTAACTTGTTCAGGATAGCAAAGAAAAGAGCAGACTGCAGAACTGCAGATGTACTTGAATGATAAGACAATAAAATGCCAGATGCAATCTGAAGTATATTAAAGTACAGCTATACACATGAGGAAAATGAGTCCCACATAGAGGACAAGGAGCTCTCTGCTGACCATCACTGATCATAAGCAAATTCTTGGAGCTGATATATTTTCATGTGTCAGCTCAATACTCAACAGTTGTTAAAAAAGCAAATCAGAAGTTAGGAAGTATTAAAAAGAAACAGAGAAGAAAGATGGTGTCTGTTTTATGTAAGCATACAGATTTACGATTCACCTAATTTTTAATACGCTGTTCAGATTTAAAAAAAAAAAAAAAAAAGATATTTTAAAAAGGAGCTGGGGTTGGGAAGAGCAACAAGAATAGCCACAGGTACAGAACAACTTCTGTGTGAAGGAAAGTTGAGTAGGCTTTAAAAGTTTAGGCTAGAAAAGAGATGACCTAAGAAGAGACTGTGGTAAAGAGAGGTATAAAGGGACTGACTGCCCACTGTTTCTTCCAGAGTAAGAGTTAGAATTTATCAAATAAGGTCAGCAGCAGCCAGGTTCAGAATAAAAAGGGGAAGTAACTCTTCCTGCAAGAGACAGCATTACAGCAGACTGATTAAGTAGTTTGAAGAGAGCTCTATTAAGGATTATGAAATAATGAACCACATCAAACTCTCACAACCCCCTGAGCTGAAAGTAGATGGAGACTGAGGCTACTCAGGTAAACATTATGCTTGCACTGCTTTTATTCTTTGTTGGGCATCCACTGATGGCCAGTGCTGGTGACAGCATAGTGGGTTAGAGGAACATTTGGTCTGATCCAGCATTGTCATTCTTACTTTCTTAAGGAGTAACAGGCAAACAATGAGAATACATGATGCTAATCAGGTCTAACATAGAATCATAGAATCACAGAATCATATCAGTTAGAAGAGACCCTCAGGATCACTGAGTCTATCCATAACCTAACCTAACTCTAGCACCTAAATATCCTGAAAGTAAATCTGTTCTGGAAACCAGAAATCACATATTAACCTTTTGACAGCAGGAACTGAGCTTAGATGTGGATCATCCTTCAGTAGATCATGACTACTTTTACTTTTTCCCTTCATGCTCTGTTAAAAAATAAAAAAAGGAAAAAAAGTGTTATAAATTGCAGTGTCTGAGAGACTAGAAGGTGAAAAAGGATAACGGTGAGAAAAAGATAACTTGTTTTTCATTAACTTTAACCTAAGCAGTAAGCATAAACACTTTTAATAGCAGAACAACAGAGAAGGCATTCTTTTCATATGACTAGTTCCAGTAAGAGGAGCATCAAATTTACCCCATGGATTTAAAAGGTATTTTTGCAATAGCAATGTATTTAATTTTAAAGTAAGGAAAAAAAAAAAGATTGTTTAATCATCACAATAATTAGACATCATAAAGTTACATGTCCTAGCACATAAATGCTTGAGTGAACGAAGAGCTAAGAACTTTACTTTCCAATAATGGCATATGACAACTCAGAGAACTGATATGTACGAAGCAGTAGTTTTCAACTGGTAGAACGCTAATTAGACCTGGGGCGGGAGGGGATAAATTAATAAATAATTGGCACATTCAGAAACACGAAAAATTACTTCCTTCAACAAGCTCTGTGTGTGTGTGTGTGTCAGGTCTGCAAGTGCACTAATAGTCTTAGTGGCCTTGAGGAGTTTTACCTGGAGCTCCTCTGCCCATTAGCAGCACCATTTCAGCTCAGGCCTGACAACTGCCTTAAGTGTATCTGTGACTAAACCCATCTTCTGGATGGGCCTGGTGGAGCCACACTTTAGATTTGTTTCCAGTCCTGCCTCCTGTCCCATCTCTTGCTGCTCCTGACTGAGCTTCCTGGATGGGGACCTTGGTCTTGGTTATTGCCTGCCTCGTCCAAGACTGTTGATGGACCCTGTTACCAGCAACCAACTCTGCCTGCTGTATCTAGACCCTGTGGGGCTGTGCCTATTGCTGAGTGTGCTGTGGGCGCTGGAATCACTCTTGGGTTCTTGCTCGCCATCCCTCATGCAGACATTCTGCTCTTGCTGCTCCTTGACACAAACTTCCTTAATCATGTGATCTCTGTGTTCTATAACCTACTCAGGTACACGAGTTTTTTTCCTAAGATTCATATCCTCTATAATATAACCCCTTACACACCCTCCTGCTGCAGAAGAAAATTTGACCTATAACATTTAAAAGACACCTAATCCCTTGTCTAATATCTTTCTGAAAGTATTAATGTCTCACTTTAGCAATGTTCTGTGGCATAAGTATTCACAACTTAAATTCCAAGAGGGAAAAACAATTTTTCTTGTATATTTATTTGCTCCTTTATCTTTGCTTCTCAACTTTCATATTGTAAGAAATAGGGAATAATCATTCCCAACTTCCCCCCCATCCTCTTCTTTTTTTTTTTTCAAGCTATCATAGTCCATATGCCTTGTCATCCTTCCTGTCCTTCTTTGTACAATTTCAGGAGCCAGAGTCTAAGCTATAGTTATCACAGATCTGGTGATGCACTGCATTAAAGACAAAATATATTGCCTCGCTTAGACTATGTGTAGTGCAGGGGGAACATGTTCAGAGTAGAAAATTCTTCATAATACGGAAGATAAACAAAAGACGTTGGGAGGTATTCATAAGTTCAGTACTTTGTTAACATTATGTGACTAAGACAAGAATTCCTATTTTTCACATGTAAACACAAAACTATTATACACTGTACAAATTTCATACTGATACACGGTGCTTTCATTTACTCCTTAGATAACTCTAGCCTCAGTTTCACTACACTAAAAATTAATAGAAAATGTTCCCTTTTCCCACGTCTGGTGGAGAATTCTTCAGTTACTTGCAGACTTTCCTCTCAACCTCAGTCTTTAAAAGTATAGCCTTCTTACCTTGAAAAAAGCAAGACTTAATACACCTAGCAACCAAAAAAAGTTCACAGCAGGATTCTGATTTGTAGATGTCAAAGAATCCTATTATTAGCTTTGACCTTCATTTTTTCTTATCAAAAACAGAGAATGAAAGGGACTGAAGTCCACATACTTTAGTTTAATCAAGATTAAGATAGTGTCCAGAACTATAGAGATATTGATCTATACCTATTAGAAACAAGCAATGAGGTTTGCAAAAAAAGGTTTCATTCTGTTATAAAGAACAAATAGAAATTCTTCATGAACAGTTTATTTGGTTATTTTTCCCAGCTTAAGCTAGTCCAGAATTTAGTGAGGACAAATATGAAGACGGGATTTTAAGACTGATTCAAAGACAGCATGACAACACTGAAACTAGGCTTGTCATGAAAGAGATGTTCTATTTAGACCCTTTTAAAGTGAAAAGCAAGTATTTGGTATGAAATGGAAGAACATCAAAGCAACCAAGTTAAATGCAATATTAAAACCAGATATACACCAAGAGCAGAACTGCAGATGAACATGTTAAGGTAAACAAGTGTAGTTAGTCTGACTGGTAAGTTGGAACGAGAAAGAAAAATAGTTAAAATTACTGTTGCAATAAATCTCTACTACCATCCTAAGTGATACTGTCTCACTGTAATATTCTCCATCACTCTATTCCCTGTTGTCTTCTCTATTTTACCTAAATCCTTAGGGCTGAGGATGATTTTTTCATTTATTTTGCTACAGGACTGAGCATTAAGTAGTCTGATCACTAGCTGAAGCTGATAGGTACCCGAACGACACAAGCAAGTTAGAAACCCTGGAGGTCTACTGAAATAATTTGGTCAGCAGTAGAAATGCGAATGAGAACTTCACAACAAAATTTTTAAACCAACGTTATTTAAGTGGCAAGGTCAGACTAGGAAACGTTAGATCAAAAACTACCTATGCAACCTTAGTTCTGTGAATGTAATATAATTATGCGTTATATTTCCCACAATAACACCACCTCATTTTGCACACAGAATGGATATACAAAAATGGAGCTAAGAATGTGCTGGCAATGAACAAGATGATCTCTTTCAAAGTTTGACTATTTAACCATCGAATCACATTCTTGTAATTAAGGAAGTTAAAAAGAATAAAGTACCTATCACCTTCATGAACTTTAAACAGCAGAAATATGAAGTATGAAATATGTTTATGGAAATGTAAAAATACTGTGCAATAACGGAAGGTAACTTCAAAGTTAGAAAACTTAAAAACCTCTAGTTTTTCAAAATGTCAAAATAGCAGATTCATAAAAACTGAAGTAATTTCTGGTAGTATTATTGTTCTAGTAGTATTATTGTTCAAAATACAAACACAACAACAAGATTATGAACTTTAAACCACTTCATAAACATGCAAAAAAAAGTAATTTTAAGTAGAACAGAAAAATTGAGATTATTTGGTACAGTACCTGACTAACTCTATTGACTTCCTCTTCTTCTTCTTCAGCTTCTTCCCCAAAGGAAAGCAGATTAAAATTCCTTTAAGAAAGAAAACACATTTATAGAATAGAATAATAGAATCACACAATCGTAGAATCATTTTGGTTGGAAGAGATCCTCAGGATCAAGTCCAACCATAATCTAACTCTGGCACTCAACCATGTCCCTACAAACCTCATTGACCCATCTTTTAAACACCTCCAGAGATGGTGACTCCACCACTTCCCTGGGCAGCCTGTTCCAATGCCTCACAACCCTCTCCATGAAGAATTTTTTCTAATATCCAATCTAAACCTCCTCTGGCACAACTTGAGGCCATTTCCTCTCGTCCTATCACTTGCTACCTGGGAGAAGAGACCAACACCCTCCATGCTACAACCTCCTTTCAGGTAGCTGTAGACAGTGATAAGGTCTCTCCTCAGCCTCCTTTTCTCCAGGCTAAACAGCCCCAGTTCCATCAGCTGCTCCTCATCAGACTTGTGCCCCTCACCACCTTCATTGCCCTTCTCTGAACTCTCTCCAGCACCTCAATGTCTTTCCTGTAGTGAGGGGCCCAAAACTGAACACAGGATTCAAGGTGCAGCTTCCCCAGTGCTGAGTACAGAGGGACAATCACTTCCCCAGTCCTGCTGGCCACACTACTCCTGTCACAAGCCAGGATGCTGTTGGTCTTCTTGGCCACCTGGGCACACTGCTGGCTCATGTTCAGCCACTGTCAATCAACACCCCCAGATCCTTTTACACCAGGCAGCTTTCCAGCCACTCTTCCCTGAGCCTGTAGCGCTGCCTGGGGTTGTTGTGACCCAAGTGCAGGACCCGGCACCTGGCCTTGTTGAACCTTATACAATTGGCCTCAGCCCAACGATCCAGCAGGTCCAGATCCCTCTGTATGGCCTTCCTGCCCTCCAGCAGATCAACACTCCCACCCAACCTGGTGTCATCTGCAAACTTACTAAGGGTGCACTCAATCCCCTCATCCAGATCATTGAGAAAGAGATTAAACAGAACTGTCCCCAACAGTGAGCCCTGGGGAACACTACTCGTGACTGGCCACCAACTGGAGTTGACGCCATTCACCACAACTTTTTGGGCCATAGTAAAACTTTAAGCACTATTTTATTAACAGTCAAACTTTAAGCCCGCTACTTTCATATTCTATGCATTCTTTTAAAAAAACTTTTTGTCCTGCTAAATGTACAAACTTCAAACAACTGTAACGTGTTGTTTTGCAATAAACCACTAATATTCAGAGATGCTTGTTTCTCTTCTATTGAGACAGAACAATCAGGATAGTAAAGCATCACTTAGAAAACAGTAAGATGGAATTTAGTCATTCTGCCTTGACTAATTTTCACAGACTCTTAAATGCTGAAAACTCTGAAAATAGAAAAAAANAAAAAAAAAAAAAAAAAAAAAAACAACTGCTCTAATAGAGCAACACTCAAGTAACAAACTATATTCAAGACATGATGGCTCAAAAAGGCATCAAATGTACGCGCATTCAGAGAATGTAATTAAGACAAATAACAATCTTTAGGAATTTAAAAAAAAATTTTTTTACATTATTTTGGAACCACTCAGTCACAATATGTTGTACTTCTGTCCAACAGAAAACATATACACAGTCCAGAGTTCCAATTACTTTTCAATGCATGTTTATAACTACAAAACTTCATTCACAGAAATGGAAATTTCCTATGCCAAAATGTCTGGCATTTGCTGAGTAATTTAGTGGAAGATAAGTGGTAGCTGATAAAATAAGATCAAAAACTTCACACAACTGAACTGTGACCAAGTTACTAGTACAGACTAACTTCAATGCCACTTCAGTCACAAGGAGTAATTGCATATCCTTGCCCACGGAAAAGGCTTAAACTGGCTTTTACCTCTCTTTTGCAACAAACTATCAGCATGCAGGTACAGCTCAGCTGATACACAGTAAACACTTCAGTCAGAGCAAATAGATTTGTATAACCCTTTCAGGAACAGGGAAGTGGGTTTGCCAAGAATAAAGAATATCATTCTCTGTGTTCTGGTAAAGCCTTGTGTCTCAAAAGCAGAAACAGAAAATTACCAAGCTGCAAATTGAAGGTGAAAGAAAATTAACCACCACTTATGTTGCATATATTTACTTTGTGCCTTTTATTTTGGACTTTTTAGTTTCTTCTTCTGGTTTGTCCTTCTTGAGCTTTCTACTTGGTCTTGGAACAATGTCATCAAAAGGATTAAACAAAACCTGTTAAAAAAGTAACATTTTAGACAAAACTTTCATAAGTATTTTGGTAGAATTAAATTATTTAATATTTTAAACCAATATATAAAAGGACATGCCAAGTTTTCATACTACAGCACAATTGTCTGAACACTACCAAAGAAAAAAATTTAAAATCTCAAATTTCAAGCCAGAATATACTCACCTCACTGCTTCTTATTTTGTGTGGACTGAGAGGTCTCTCTTCCTTGTCAACTTCTACTTCAGCTAGACGCAACATGTTATATATAGTATCCCCTGTAACCTGTAAAATTTATAAAGAAGTTTGAAAGGTCTTGCCTATAACTTTCGTTAATTATTATGCAAAATGCAAAGCAATTATTACATAAAGAATTTTGAAAATACAAATTATATAGGAGATGCTGTAAGCATGTAATACTTTATACATTATACCTGCTCTCTGTTAAAAGTTTGGTTTTTTTTAATTTAAGAGCAAAGACTGAAGGAATGCAGGTAGCTAAACATGCACTTTTGGGACCATATTCAAGGGAAGATGTCAAATTCTTACTGTGAACTGTGAAACAGAAAAACAAAAGAGAGTGAAATAAAAAAATAGTTGATTTACTTTCTTTCAAGTGAATCATGAAAGTGCTAAATTAATCTTATATTTTTCATTTTCCTGATTCTTGTTGAATAATTAGAATTTACAAATAGAATTTTCTTCTATTTTACTAGTATTGGATGAACTGATTAATAAGACAGAGCCAAAATAATATTAGTAAGAGATTATTCAAAGGAAGCACAACACAAAAATATAATTTAGAAGAATAACAACAGGAAAGAAGATAATTACAGGAACAACCCATAGAAACATTTCTACCAGCTATGGGATACAAACAGAACAGAGAGAGCTTGGAAAACAGTTAAATAAATTTCAAATGTACATAGCAGCAAACAACACTAAAATGGCCTCTGAATACAGAGAAACTTTTAGTAGCTTCTGTCAAACTCAAACTGGGACTCTAGTCTGTGTAGCAGACCTTTCCAAAGATTGTGTGCTTGTTATTAAGTTCATCTGCACGACCCAGCGTAAAGAAAAATTGACTCCCGTTATCATGGGGCCCAGCATTTGCCATAGCAACAAGTCCTCTTCGATTAAATCGCAATCGTGAGTGGAACTCATCCTGGCAAAGACAGAAAACAACATCAATTAAGTATGTAACTATTTTTTTCCCTTCTTTAGCTACCATTTATTTACATCTATATGCACACAGAAAATATGCTGTTAATTTTTTTTTAAATTCAGATAGTAATAAAACCAAAGTATTTTGAAACTTAATGCCACAATTTTAGATAAAAGCTGCTGTTTTCAGAAGAAAAGATTATTTTTAGTCAATGTTTTTTTTTCTTAGTTCGTATAATAATACAAACAAATAAACAATCTTCTTTCAAAAAAAACCATAAACACATAGCTAACAAACAGCAAAAGAAAAAAAACCCTAGGAACTAGTATATCAATAACAGAAAGAAATATGATTTAAAAAAAACTCTAAGTTCTGTCTTGTTAACTTTCACTTTTTCCAACCATTGCCTAATAATAAATTGTTGTTCGTTATTTTTGTTGGAATTTATTATCCCCCAATATTTAAAAAATCCAAAGCATTTCAAAAAATAACCACATTTCATACATTTACTGTAAAATTATCATTCTTGTTAACCACTGTATACAGGGGAAAAATTCTAATTAATGTAAAATAACTGGAAGCTCAATAACAAAATGCAGTAGCACAGTATTGCAAAAATCCACAGGAAGAACATTTTCTGAACCATAAGAAGACAGAATAGGACTACTTTCAAAGCAAGGTGAAAGGGATGAGAAATATATTAATATCACAGTAGTATCACAATTCTAAAGACTGCAATATTGAGCTACCACTAATTTTAAGCGGTGATGCTAGTAAATATCGGAAATGTTAGTTCTGTTCTCCAGTCAGGTACCAAACACTTTAGCAAACTTCAGGTTTGTGTTACATGCATGAGTCTGCTCTAGCAGCCCGGAGATGGAAGGCCCAGAGACACACTATGCAGCTCCAGACACAAGTTATAGGTGCTTGCTTCAACTGAAATAAAACCATCAGATAGAACAGAATGCAACTGCTCTTCATGTGTAGCTTCCCTCAGGAACTGAGCCTCATGGTTAAAGACGAGCCATGCTAGTATCAATAATACCAATGAACACATAAAAAACACTCAGTGACCTTTGCTAAAGAAGATACAATGCATGTAAACAATGTATATTTCTCATATACCTTTCTCTCAGATACATTTCTGTATCTGAGTTTGCTACACATCAACACCTACTCTTCATTCTTCCTCTCCCCTGTTTTAACTTGTCAAGTTCATGCTAGTCAGGTTATATGTTTATCATAAAATCAGAACAGCCAGATTTAAGAACTCTCAATCCAAAAAGGTACACTCAAAAATACTGAAGCAACAAGTGAAAGCAATTACTGTACATGTATAATGTTATATTCTTAAGAAAAGGTTTGCTTCTTCACAACCTAACACACTAGGAAGAACAACTGGTAGAGAACAACTGAAAATTAATGCATAAGATATACAGACACATACCTTGAATGGAGCTCCATAGATTGAATCTCCACCTGATCCAGTACCAGTGGGATCACCTCCTTGCACTATAAAGCCAGGCACTACTCTGTGAAATATTGTGTTATTGTAANTGTAATACTCTGGGAAAAAAAAAAAAAAAGAAAAGAAAAAAAAAGAAAAATAAGAGGATATTATATACATGTAAATGGTCTCAAAATTGAGCTTCCATATAGATCATGCAGAGATGTCGAGAGACTGAAGTTCCAGAAAACAAGTACTGGATTCTGCTATTGCCACTGGGTTCCCCCTTCTTCCACTGTCTTGCTCAGTGTGACCGTATGTCATCTGCAAAGTGTTGCTGATGACGTTTATGAAAAAAAAAAAAAAAGGTGTCATACGTTGCTGCTGTAAAAGACACTGCACATCACTGATAAGATGATACTGATGAGTTACTTTCTTTTCAGCTTTTCAGTGTTATCACTGGGATGATACTACCAACATACTTCATTTTAAAATGAGAGCTAAAACTACCATGCTCTGTACCAGCCAACATCTCATATCATTAGCCATATCCATACACCAAATGATCAGCATTTTCACTCACCAGCCTGGAATACAGGTGTCACCTCTTTCACCGCCTATGCTGCACTCAAACTGATCATTTTCACAGAATGAAATACATCGTACCTTCTGTTCCCGAAGTTGTTACCTTTTATTTATCTATCACATAAGTGTTGTGAGAGCACAACAAAATAAAAGGAATGAAAATTTAACTTCACTTGACATATATTTCTAGTCCATTAAAAAAAAAAATAAATCTGCAGCATGCTGCAAGAAAAAAGCAGGATGTGCACATGTTGCAGCCTAGCTACATATATTCATGGATTGTTATACTCCTGAGTACTCACAAGAGAAATAACTCAAATTTTTTATACAAAGTATAGGATCCTACACAGCAGCCAGGCAAATTCAGAATAAAAATAAAGCTTTGTTCTTTAGCACTGAGGATAACTGAACTCTTAGGACTTACCAAGGACTAAGAAACTGATTTATCATTGCAAAAAATTTCCACATCTCCATATTAGGTGTAAGAATATGGAGCAGGCTGGATTTGTGCTGGAGGCACAAATCCTAGACTGCTATTTTTCCTTAAGAGAGGAAGACTAAAAGAACTCTTAACCACTTTATAAATGCACAGATGGGATACCAGTAGCAGCTAGAAAACACATAAAGGCACCAGGTCCTTCACAAATTCTTGTTACCATTTTCCCAACAGGGAGCTTCTCGTTCTGGTACCCACTGCGAAGAGCATTACAGAGCTTCCATCAACAAAAAACTATAGCAAATGAAACATGAGAAGCACAAAANAAAAAAAAAAAAAAAAAAAAACGATGATACAGAAATTAGAATTTTGGAGGTTGTCCAATACTGTAACATTGCCATTTCACACATACATTAAAGAAGTAGTTATACTTTATAAACACTTGCTGAAAATAAGCCTTCCCAAAGCCTCTGATATACAACTCTTCAGTTACACATCATCTATTTTTTTTTCCACTGGGTTGCTTAATAACCTTAAAAAACATAGTCTGAATGTTAGTTAATATTTTCTAAATAGAAATAAATTCATTAACATATTAAAGTTACAACATAGTTATGACCTCTATTTTACAGAAAAGGCACAAAGATAACAATATTGCATATAAAATAATTTCAACAACTCCTATCCCATTCAGTCATTACCTTCCATACAAAGCTGGATGAAATTTCGACATGCTTTTGGTGCTTCTTTTGACCATAATTCTATATCTATATCTCCTGCTGTTGTTCTCAACAAAACCTATAAAAATAGAGATAAATACATCATTAGTTTTATTGCAACTTAGTCATTGTGCAAATAACATCTTTGCTAAGTTAAACCAATGCTTCTGAACTCATCACATTAGTAACAGCAGTAGACATTCAAATGTGCCAGCTAGCTACTGCTAATCCCAGAAAGTATTGCCAGTTCTTAAGATACAGTTCTGAACCAATACGTACAACAAAGCTTTGAGGCCAATAAGCTGCAGTACATGATACAACAGAAACTTAGATACCCTTTATCGCTTCCATAATAAAGCAACATAGAAAATAAAATTATGCCTTAAATCTCCAAAGGCATTATACCTCTTTTATGAGTAATACCATTAAATTAAATGAAAGGTCATATTAAAATTAAGAACTCAGGATACAGTCAAGAATAGAAGAAATTAAACGCTTCAAATACTGCTCTGTGTCATGTACTCACACAGCACACCGTGTTTTGGCTCAGGTTACATCTTCAAGAGCTGTATCACCTCAAACTAACCATACCAGCACCACAACACGGATACCACCACCATCACCACACGCACGTCCTCCTCGCCTGTCCCCACTCCTGCAACACACAATCCCTTCACACCTCCCGCATCATTCAAAAACAACCCTGGTGCACACCGCGTTCCCACCGGCTCCCCGCAGACTGCACACCCCCCGCACCCGAACGGCCCCGCACCCGAACGGCGCAGCCCCGTCAGCCGCGCTCCCCATGCACTGCACACCCGCCCCAGCAGCGGCTCCCCGCCCGCAGCGCCCTCACTGCGGGGCAGCGCAGCCCCCTTACTCCCGCCGGCCTGGCCTGGCCTTGCCCACAGCAGCCCTTGCCCCCGGCGAGCCTCACCTTGCCGTTGGTGGGGGGCTCCTGGATGTAGATGTTGCTCATGGTCGGGATAAGCGAGTCCCACCAAGGGACCAACCATGCAGGCCCAACAGTCAGTTACGCTTCGCCTGTGACGCTGCCTACCTCTCCAAACCTCCCGCCATCTTGGACGCGTTTACGCAGCCCAGGGAGGTGGGGAGGCGGCTGCCCAAGCCAAGAGGAAGGACGAAGGGATGAGTCCCCGTTTGAAGGCTCTGCGGGAGTCACTGAGGAACAAATTCCTTTCAGAAAGACTCGAAGGCTTCTCGAGACATCTGCAGCCCCTCCCTGTGACTCCCGCCCGGCACTGAGATCCCCTGTCCTCCTGTGAGTGGTACGGTCCGAGAGTGCGCTGGGCAAAGCCTTCCGGCGGGAAGAGGCGCCGCTGCGCGTCCGGGCCCGGACAGCGAGGACGGTGGCGGGAGGCGTAATGGCGCTGCCGGGTAAGGGGCTCCCAGCTGGGTCTGCGGGAGCAGAAGTCGCAATAGCTGGCTCGTCCCACGGCCGGCATGTTGGGAAGGGGGAATTACGATGGAAAATTACGCGGGGAGGTGGCGCGACCGCGCTTGCAGCGAGGAGTGTAAGGCGAGGATGGGGCGCGCGGATCTCTCAGAGGCCGCTGGGGCTGCCGGTAGAGAAACGTTGCTCCGGTCGGCACAGCCGGTGTTCTAAACCAGCCGCTGTTCTAAACCGGCTGGCGTTGCGGTAGCGGGAGGCTGGGAGGTGGGCTGAGGGATGGGCGGTCAGGCCAGCAGTGGATGAGCGCAGCCATGCAGTCGCTTCCTTCTGGGCCTGTGGGGCCTCTCCCCAACGTTTTGGGTGGGTGGTGACCAGGCGCTACGTTCCTGTCGCTTGTTAGTAAAAGCCACCTTCTATAAAGTTACACCCAAAGCGTGGTTGTTGTTCTTAGACTTGGTTTTCCTCCCTGTCTTTTGTTTTGGATTCTTTGTGTCCCACTAGATTATTGCTTAAATAAACCTGCTGAGAATGGTGGTGAGACAGGACAAGCAGAAACACTTGCTCTATTTGCAAGTGATTTAGATGTATGTTAGATGAACATATAGCCATGACTTCATAATTTTTTCTTGATCCTGAGAGGTGAGGAGTGCTTGTCTGAGAACAACTGAACGAGTCTGAGCTTTGGTAAGCTTCCTCCTAAGAAAACACAAGACCTTAATAAGCTTGCTCCCATTCTAGAGGGAGTTCTTGAGGAAGATATCTCATGTTTGTGTTCGAAGGTTTCTAAAGCTTTTTTTGCAACCTTGTTCTCCACTGAGGAAATGAGGCCCTTAGTGATGGTTGCTGTTGTCAGTTGCCGATTTTCTTGAGGATTAATACCCGCTAAAGACAGTGAGAAAAGGAGGCTTCTAGCATTTTTTTTGCTTTTAATCATCTAAACCTTCATCTAGTCTAAAACCCTGCTTCTAACATCATTATTTAGAGCCAAAAATAATAATAAAATTTCAATCTTGGAAATTTGGTGGGAGTATTTGGTGACAAGATTCTTGTCATCTGCTGGGCGTTTCTGTTGGAAATCCTGACAAATGGCACCTGCACATATTATGGAAGATTTTGCAGGGTGTGCATGATAGTACTGACCTCCCTTGAATGGAATACCAAGTCTTTCTTTACCTACATGTCAGTTATCCAGTAGAGCTGAAGTTTATTATTTCAGAAAGCTGAGACAAAATAGGTAGCTTGGGTCATCTTGCTTTCTAGTCCCTAGGTGTAGTGAACAAGCAGTTGCTGTTTTGAGTATTTCTTTGACATGACATTGCAAAGAACAGGTATGCTTTTGTTCCTTGCTTCGTGACATTTCCCTCCCTGTTCCTTACCTCCTTGACTTTCCTGGATTTCCCTCAAAAGATAGCCATAAAACACGTGCTTAAACACTGGTGAGTTTATAGATCCTGAAGGCAATATGTAATACTAAGTTTTTTTCTACATGGCAGAAAACCATGTGTCATAATGGAATGTATGTATCTTTACTGCTTACCTTTCCAGTACTCTTCATGGCATAGACCACTAAGTTGTCCAAGTTTCCAAGTTAGTTTTTCAACCTGGGGTTTGAAGGTTTCTCTGTTATTTTGAGTAGAATTTTCTGAAGACAGTGCTTGTCTCAGTAAATCAAAGTTTAAATTAATGGAGATGATGTACCCCCTTTCTGGTATTCTAATTTCTGTCATGGGGTTCTTGTTATGTTTGCTTAATTATTTATTTACATAAATGACCTAGTTATTCAGAAAGCTGTATATAACTGTTTGAGGCACTGTTTTTTCGTACTCTATTCAGCTGGAAGATAGAAGGGCACCCGTTAATTTTGGTTATTCCATTGTGACTCTCATTACACATAGGCTCAGAAGATAAAAATAAGACCGATCTGGTTTTGAGGATGGGTCTCTGGGGTTTCTCTTTTTCAGAGTGATGTCCTATTGTGTCTGTTTAACTTAACTGTGGGCTCAGATGAGAAAATCACACACTTTCTATAACTAAAATTTATACTATTCTGGTCCTCCATCCTGCATAGCATCTACATGCTTTTCTGTTACTCTTTTAACTTTAATCCATATTTACTTTCTTGCACCCATTTATTCTTTGTATTTGGTGCCAATGTTGCCTGGATTCAGAATCATGTAGCAATTTGTTTCGCTTTTTAAAAAATTGCTTCTATCAGTCTTTTGCCACTTTTCAGGAGTGATTATTTATCTTTTTTTTTTTTTTAATTACCTTTTAAAGACAAGTCTTGTAATTAAAATGTAATTTACTTCAGAGTTTCCAGTGAATGTCTGTCAACATCCACACACTGCTATAATTTATAAGTACACTTGTTGTGGATCACTGGAATGTCACATAGCTATTACTGTGTTCATACTATAGCTAAATAAATGCATATAATCAATAAATGCTTTCAGAGAAGTTGAATAATTATTAAAATTATTAATGGAAAGGTCATAATAAATCAAGTGAGGATTTGGCAATAAGGTATGTAAAACTAAATGATCCATAGCCGTTTATACTAGCCAAATTTGTTGTGATAAATTGCTGCACAGAAAAGTGACCTTAAAAATGCACTGGTTTGCTTTTCTTTAAGTTTTTTTAAGAGATTTTAGTGTATTTAATATCCTGAGGAGTGATCACTCCTGTCTGCATATTGACTTTGTTAAGCCAGATTTAAAAGAAACTTTAGAATTCTGTTTAGCAACACCAAATTGATGAAATTTTCTCTTTCAGGTGGAAATAAGGATAACATCAGAGCAGGATGCAAGAAGTGCGGCTACCGTAAGTCTGTAGTTTAGTGTTCCTGTGTAATCTGAGTTACAAACCATAAATTAGAAACCGTATTTTCAATTCATTTTATTTATCTTTTTAATTTCAATAGGTGTATCCAGCGCAAGGTTTATAACTCTGGTCATGATTATTGAGATGTAGCTTAGAAAACTGAAAGTACTAGTCAAGTAGTAGCTTATGTTCTGATTGTTAAAGATTATTTCTCATAAGCAAATAAGTTTCTTCTATTTCACTAGAGGGAGACAAAGGGCAATATAACATGCTGGTTTTAAATGTTTCACTTCATGTCCGTAGGTAATTTCTTCAGGAAGGATCTGAGACCATTAACAAAATACAGTAAAGGCCGGACAAAATCTTTAACAGAAATAAGAGAGAGGTCATAAAGTACTATTGAATGGAATAATGTTGTGCAACCTGTCAAAATTCTTTGAGGCATTTTCAGAGTAAGCGTTTTCCCTCCTCATTCACAGGTTGCCGCCTAGCCTTTTTAACTTCTCAAAACTGAGTAATAATAAAATGGATGTTCTTTAGTTTCTGATATATTTTGGTAAATTGTGGTTTTTCTTTCTGAATATTTGTTTTGTTCAGCTGGTCATCTGACATTTGAATGCCGAAACTTCCTCCGAGTAGATCCTCAAAGAGATATTGTTTTAGATGTCAGCAGCACTAGCAGTGAAGACAGTGAGGAAGAAGAACTACAGAGATTGCAAGCCATGCGTGAAAAAAAGAGTAAGGTTTTTATGTTTTTCTTAAAGAATAAATTGGATAATGGTCTTCTGAAGTATTAGAACTCTCATTTTATCGTTTTTGATAACTACTATGAGTTCTTTTAGCCTGTGCTTTGAAAGTATTATACTTCGTGTGCTCAGGCTTCAGAGACTTGATATACCCACATCCCTTTTTATTATTACTGATTTCTGTCATAGGAATTGAGTAATGTACCAATTTCGAACATCTCAAAAAGCACTCCTAAATACTTAGGGGAAAGTGATGTGGATGTTTTGAGTTAATCTTTTAATTATGGCATGTAGTTTAAACATCTTAAAATTGATGGTAACTCTTTAATGACAAATATGACAGCTGAATTTCTCTCCAATTTCTAAGTAGTGTTTTGACTGGAACAGCTAGTAAATTGAATTTAAGTATTCATATTTGGAGGAGTACTGCTCTCTGTTTGGAAGATCTGAGCGTCAGCTGTTTATCAGAGAGAGAATAGATGGGTTATTTAGCAGATACTTGAGTTCATTTGAATTTTGACTCCAAAGAGGCTGTTCCCTTAAGCCAGGAGGAGAGGCTGTTCAACTATAGTGTGTTTTAAATGAATCAGTGTTCTTCCCCTTTGACGATTGAAACATCATGTTTTCTTCTGTTGCTCTCACATTCCAGATTCAACATTCAGGTCCTACTAAAGATGCTATTTAGGAAGGACAAGGGATAGGTAGAACCCTATAATTTGCTGGAACACTTCAAAAGAAGTGGATAGTCTGCTTGTCAGGAGTGCTGAATTGGTGTGCAACAGCCCTTTCTTGGAACAAGTCTCTTCGGAAAAATTTATTCCCACTTATTATGTAATTTTGAATGTAAAGGGGTTTTTTGGCCCTAAACTGATTGAAGATGGATATCTGCAGCAAAAACAGCTGTTTACTTGATCTTGTAATAACCCTCTTTATTATATGTTTTTTCTTGAACTGTGGCTGCTGTGTGTACTGTAAGGATATGTAGTCTTAACTGTCAATAATCTAGGCAGGATTTTGCCGTTTTCGAATGGCCTTGTCTTCTCAAGATTTTTGCTGTTTGCACTTAGATTTTTGCACCATTTTCTTAAAAAAATACTGAGTGTTTGTTCACACATTCTTGTTCATGGTTTTTAATTGCTCCAAAGTAATTTTGGTTTTGTAACTCATATTGAGTTATTTCAGATTTTGCTCCAGAACATAAAGACCAGTAATTTTTATTTGTGGTAGCAATGGAATAATTACACTAGCAGGCAGACTCTATGGAAAGTTATTTGTATGATAGAAATAAGATGAGATGCTCAAAAACAGCTGTCTGTTTTAAGGATAAGTTGTAAAGCCAGTATTTTCCTGTTAGCTGACATTGTAATGTGTATTTATGTAGTGGATTTGCATATTGAAGAATTCAAAAATACTTCTCGAACTGGTATAGGAAAGTCTTAGGGTCAGAAGTTTCATCCAGTGTGATAAAAATATTGCTTTTAAGTGAAATGTGAAAATACTATGCAATCCTATACAGTGTTAAGGCAGGAACCAAGTAGGACCAGATGAGGGATGATTGCAAATTTTTGTAGACAGTATGTTGACAGTTAACTCAGATTTATCTTAGTTAAGCATAGCTATTTGTGAAGTGTGAAATGAGGATGTGTGAAAGTAATTCAAGTAAGCCTGAGGGAATATTCTTTTTTTGTAGGTTCTAGTTAAATGACCTGTTTTCAGACTTGGGCAAGTATTTTAAAATATGGAAGAACAGATATGAAAACCTAAAGCTGATGTAAACGTATAGGAAAAGTCACAGCTTTTTTGCTACATTTTATGGGCCTTCATTCTTATTGCTTAGATCAAAGTCATTAGAATGTAAGTTGTATAAAAAGCTCTGCTACGCTGCAAAATATTTCTAAAATTACTATACCAGACCAGAATTTGGAGGAAGGAAAAGAAAAACTTGTAACGAGAATTTTGTAGTAATTTAGCATTGCTATTGAAGCCATTCTTTTAATGCTGATGAAGACAAGTGTTTTGTAAACTGTAACTTTTTATCCATAGATTTAAATGAGGAGGAGGAAAAAAAGAAACAAAAAAGAAAAAGCAAAGAAAAAACGAAATTAAAGCGACAAAGGAAAAGGTAACTATCACACACCCATTTTAATTTTGAAACAACTGCAGAAATCTTTCTGATGATTAGGTGGTTTCTCAGAAAACATTGCTTCTTTTGATGCAACTTTATTTGCAAGTACATCCTTGGTTTGAAAAGCTTCTTGTTTTCCAGTGAGAATTTGTTTGTTTTTTGAATAAAAGTAAAGCCACAGGCTTTCTACTGTGGAGCTAGGATCATGGAAGTCTAGAAGGCACTAGCACGCTGGGGTTCTGCAAGTCTGAGAAAGCAATGTTCCTTCAGACTATCCAACACTAGGCAAGATGTGGTGGGAAAAGAACAGAGTATGGAAGATTATGGGCTAGGTCCTCAACTTAGCTCACATAGAGAAGCCTCCCAGCAGTTCAGAGGCGCTAAGATTCCCTGTGTGCGCACTAGCACATGTACATGCACACACATGCACATGTACATGCACACACATGTACACACACACACATTCTGAGTAATATGTAACTATCAAAAGGAAAACTTCTGTAGTTTTACTTAGCATGTGTTGAGTTTTAATGTTCCTGTTATTGTAGAAACCTAAAAAAGTGTTATTCCTGTTTCAAAAGAAGATGTCATAATACCCAAATTTATTGTGAATCTGAGTTTTGGCCTCCTGACTGATTTTTTTCTGATTCTTTGAGACTATGGACTGATTAGTCATGAGAACTGTTGGTGAGACAGTATCCCAGGAACTGCACTACGAGCTAGGGAATGTACAATGTATTAGAGGCCACAATAAGATGTTTTTCAGAAATAGAGAAAAAGGATTTAACACTGGTTGTATTGGCGTTTTTCCCCTTCCTTATTTATATAGTGTAGCTCTGACTTACACTTTTGGAGGCAGTAGAAAAGAATCAGTCTGATGGCTGTAGTCGTTATGTGCAGGTAATTAGTAGTTAACCATGTAAACAATAGCACAAAATTGCTGTTTTGAGTACAATAATCATGACCTTTATTGTCATCTTAATTCTTGTATATAAGTAATCGCGCATCAGTGCTGGTTAGAGACCAATATTACCAGCTGCAAGAGCATCCAAATTTGTGACATTCATTTATCTTAGATTTTTGTGTCAGAGAAATACATTATGTCTGAAGGCATTGCTGTAGCATTGTTGTTGACTATGTGAGATTTTAAAAGCTGGAAGCTCTTATCTTACTGTCGTACTTTCCGTTTTCTGTTGATCTGTATAGAATCATAGAATGGTTTGGGTTGGAAGGGACCTTGAAGATCACCTAGTTCCAACTCTCCTGCCATGGGCAGGGACACCTTCCACTAGACCAGGTTGCTCAAAGCCCTGTCCAGTGTGGCCTTGAACACTTCCAGGGATGAGGCATCCACAGCTTCTCTGGGCAGCCTGTTTCTGTGCCTCGCCACCCTCATGGTGAAGAATTTCTTCCTTATATCTAATATAAATCCACCCACTTTCAGTTTAAAGCCAAGACCTCTTGCCCTATCATTACATGCCCTTGTAAAAAGTTGCCTTTCAGCTTTCTTGTGGATTCTCTTTAGGTACTGGAAGGCTGCTGTAAGGTCTCCCCGGAGCCTTCTCTTCTCCAGGCTAAACAACCCCACCTCTGTCAGCCTTTCCTCATAGGAGAGGTGTTCTATCCCTCTGATCATCTTCATGACCCTCCTCTGGACCCTCTTCAACAGGTCCATGTCTATCTTATTTGGGGGCCCCAGAGTTAAGGCGCAGGACTCCAGCTGGGTTCTCATTAGGGCGGAGTGGAGGAGAAATCACCTCCCCCAACCCATTTGCCCCACTTATTTTGATGCAGCCCAAGATACAGTTGGCTTTCTGGGCTGCAAGCGCAAATGGCCAACTCATGTTTAGCTTCTCATCAAACATCAGCCCCAAGTCCTTCTCCTCAGAGCTGCTCTTAATCCATTCTCCACCCAGACTGCATTTGTGCTTGGGATTGCCCCAACCCATATGCAGGCAGTTTCGCTTGGCCTTGTTGAACTTCATGAGGTTCACACAGGCCCATCTCTTGAGCCTGTTAACATCCCTCTGGATGGCATCTCTTCCCTGGAGTGTGTTGACCACACCACACAGCTTGGTGCCATCAGCAGACCGCCGAGGGTGCACTCGATCCCACTGTCCACATGCTGACGAAGATGTTAAAACAGCTCTGGTCCCAATGTGGACCCCTGAGGAACTCCACTTGTCACTGGTCTGCACTTGGACATCGAGCTGTTGACTGCAGCTCTTTGAGTGTGACCATCCTCATCCACCAAGTGGTCCATCCATTAAATCCATGTCTCTCCAATTTAGAGACAAGTATGTCGTGCGGCATAGCATTAAATGCTTTGCACATGTCCGGGTAGATGGCGCCAGTTACTCTTCTCTTATCTACCAACACTGTAACCCCACCAGTTTGGTCAGGCACAATTGCCCTTAGTGAAGCCATGTTAGCTGTCACCAGTCACCTTCTTATTTTCCATGTGCCTTGGTGTAGTTTCCAGAAGGCCCTGATCCATGATCTTGATGACAACAGAGGTGAGACTGACTAGCCTGCAATTCCTCGGGTCTTTCTTTTTTCTCTTTTTAAAAATGGGGGCTATGTTTCCTCTTTCCCAGTCAGTGGGAGCTTTACTGGACTGCAACAACTTCTCAGATATGTCTTCTCTTAGTCTTTTTCCTTATCGAAGGCTGAAAAATACACACTTGCCTATTCCATTGTTAATTAATCTGTATTATAAACATACTGTTTTTCTGGCGTAATAGTGTAATTGTCATTCTATTGAACATGGAGACTGAGAAATCATAAGCTTGTAGATGCTAATGTGTGAATTCTACACCAAATTCAATTTTTGATATTGTATAAATACTGAAATTAAAACTCCCACATTATTCTTGTGGCATTTTCCTTCTTTAATTGCATATCAATCTGTATATTTTTGTTTTACTAGATCTTCCTCATCAAGTGCATCTGAAGACTATGGACCAAAGTCAAAAAAACAAAAATCACACAGAAAGGAAAGGAAAAAGGAAAAAAAGAATAAATCTAAGAAAGGAAAACATCATAAAAAGGAGAAGAAGAAGAGACGAAAGGAAAAAAGTTCATCTTCTGATAGTTCAGACAGTTCTAGTAGTGACTGAGATGCTGGCCTGTTCTATTCACTTCTGCAGAGGGGATGATTTTATTTTCACATCAAATTTATTTATGCTTTGCAATGCTCTTGTTTGAAAGTGAGATATATATATTTTTAAGAAATCTATTTGCATGTATCCATGCTTCAAATTATTAAATGGACCTTTTGGGAAAAAATCTGCTCTTGTATTTCAAACCTATTAGTACTAAACCATGTGAGTTTAATTAGTTCTTCACACTTAATCTTAGTTCAGTTGTGATTAGTTGTGTTTGGAATCCTTTACACTAGGATACGGTAAACTTCAGTTTGCAAGGCTTTGTGTAGAAAGATTTGGACTTAATATACTTAGTTTCAGAATGGTTAAATCAAATTTGGAAATTCCAGTGAGATTTTCTATTATGTTATCCTTTAAATAAAGGTATGTTTTGCGTAGCTTTTTCTACTTACATACATTAATCAGTAAGTGCAAATATTAAATAGTGTTTGGGTCCAGAGAAGGTAAAGAATGGACAATATGAAGGTAAAAGAGACTGCTCCCTCAAAATAATCTAAAATTAATCTAGTCATAGACCATGAAACACCATGAAACAAACATCCTTTTGGAAGGATCACTGTGGGCAAGCTGAAAACAAACAAAAGTGAACAAAAGCTATTAATTTTTTGAAGTCCTTTCTTCCTAGATTTTGTTCTTTTACAGTTATGACCATTTAATCTTTGACATAGATAGAAAGTGCCACTTCCTAGTGCTAGAAAGCTGTGCAGCAAGGTTGTTTACGAAGTTCTGAGAACCGTAATAGAGTATGTGGTGATAAATGCCTACATGAACTGGAACAGGAATTTCAAAGATTGACACTTGACACAAATTGTGAAACCTCCATTAACTCTAATAAAACGCCTATTGAAAAGCTGAAAAACAAACAAACAAACCTCTTGTGGGATGTAAGCAATTTTATCATGTTGAAGTTGGTTGCAAAGTTTACTGTTTGCTGTCAGGAGCAATGTTAAGCATGTCAACATTTTCTAACTGGATTCTAGGGTATCTTAATTCATACTTTGTACTGTGGTAGGGTGCACGTTCAAGACAGACTGATACTTCTGAGCTGAGCAGATTTTAAGTGTATATTCCTACCCTAGAAATGCCTAAATCTCAAAGTGCCTATGTTTACAGCTTCTTGAAAATCTTCATGCCTATGGTTTTGAGTTTTTTTGCTTAGGCACAGAACTGCTTCCACCTGACAGCTTTGCATAGAGCTGCAGTGTAAGTCTCATGGGAGTCAAAATATGAGGAAGAGCAACATCTAAGCTTTCTTAACAGTCATATCCATTGCCTGTGTTTTCAATGGTGCGTTAGAGAATTGAGTTGGTCATGGAAGCCACAGAGCTAAGAGAAATAATCTGTAAACTTCTGTGTAGGTCTCCCACCAGAGGATGGTCGGAGTACTTGCATCTGCTCTTACTGGCTTTGTCCAATCTTCTTTTTCATGTCATAGATCATGATTTCTGGCATGGGCTTGGGTAATATAACTGAAGAGAGACTAGACTCCTTAATCAGCTGACAGCTGTGCATGGTATAAGGAACATTTATTTCATAAATACTAATTCAACAGATTCTGCTACAGATTCAACAGATTCTGCTGCTGTGTTCACTCTGTGTTCTTAGCATTGCAGTGGCTGTTAGAGCTTTTTTTTTTTTGGCTGGGTTAATTCTCTAAGCCAGTCATTCTGTAGAGAGCAATAGGGGAGTTGCAGGCTACTTAAGTCAGTACTGTTGCCAAAGGAAATATTTAGTCAAGCCACACCTTAAGACACAACTCATTGTGATTTTTTTTTTTTCCCCCTAAATTGTTCCTTACTGAATGAGATTGGAACGGTTATTGGAGTTAGGGAAATTCAGAACTCGTATGTAATTCTCGCATGCTCTTTCCATTATTCCATTATGCCAGCTCAAGGAGTTTGTACCTTATTTATTTAATGATTTTTGAAAGCTTTATCTGAAGGCAATGAACTGAAGGGAAATTTTACTGAGCTTTCCATACCAGAATGGCTGAAGCATTTATTAAACAACCCTTATTAGAGTTAGTATATCTGTGCATAAGTATAATTTATCGATTAAATGTATATTTAATGACAAATTAGAGAATGGATAGAGTCTTAAAGTTCAGAAAAGCAGAGAATATTGTGTGTCAGCTTATTTTTCAGGCCATAGTCCCATTTTATTTACCAAGATGTACATTAATGTCAATAGATTTTGCCACAGATTTCAGATACATTAACTGGTATATCAAGATACTGCAATGACATTTGCCAATCTTTAAAAGTGATATAAAAATATATATTATTGTTTTTCATGTTTGATTTAACCATAATTTTAGTGAGTCTGATGCGTTGTAAAAAATGTTATTGTTTCACTTGAGTCTCAGCTTGAACCAAAATGCCTACTCTGGTTCCAGAAAAGTAAGTGCCATTCAGCATGTTTAACTATCAGCACAAGACTTCTAATGTTAAAACTTGGCTACTTCTTGACTCCTATCAATTGTCATTAGCTTCAGGTTTCATGAATCACACTTTCGATGACAATGTCTGACGTAACAGCTGCTGTTGTACAGGCCTGATACTGATGGTATGCCTGCTACTCAAGAACCACTGATGGTCTTACAATGTGAAGTGATGCCAGTGCAAACAAGGACTGTCATTCCCTGTCAGCCTATCTCAGTTATAGGATGAAATGCCTAATTTCAGAAAGAGAAAAATAATGCATGTGATTAGTATATGGGGGGAGATAAAGAAAATAAATGAAGGCAAGAGCATGGCAAATGGATAGAATAATGAAGAGTCAACAACCTCCACACACCTCACAATAAGCTCTAAAATGCAAATCAACTTCTATCAACAGGTGTAGATACTTTGTGTTTCCTTCAGTCTTTCCCAGATAGCAAAAGAAAAACGTGCACATCTGCAATCCAACTACTAGCTGGGAACAGACTCTACTGTACAGGATTTTTCAAAATCCCTCACTGTCCATACAGACTGAGGAACTAGAGGCCGGAGAGCAGCCCCATGGAGAGGAATGTGGTGGCTCTGATCAACAGCAAGTTGAACATGAGCCAAGAGTGCCCTGGCAGCCAAGAGGGCAACCGTGTCCTGGATGCATCAAGCACAGCATTGCCAGCCGGGCAGGGAGGTGATTGTCCTGCTCTGCTCTGCACTGGTGCGGCCTCACCTGGAGCACTGTGTGCAGTTCTGGGGATAAAAAGGATGTAAAGCTACTGGAGAGCGTCCAGAAAAGGGCTACAAAGTTGGTGAAGGAAGCAGAAGCCATATGAGGAGCAGCTAAAGTCACTTGGTTTGTTCAGTCTAGAGAAGAGGAGACTCAGACCTCGTCACAGCTACAGCTTCCTCACAAGGGGAGGAGGAGGGGCAGGCGCTGATCTCTTCTCTCTGGTGACCAATGACAGAACCCAAGGCAATGGCAGGAAGATGTGCTAGGGGAGGTTTAGGTTGGACATTAGGAAAAGGTTCTTCCCCCAGAGGGTGGTGGACACTGGAACAGGCTCCCCAGGGAGGTGTCATGGCCCCAAGCCTGACAGTGTTCAAGAAGAGACTGGACAGCATCCTCAGACACATGGTGTGAACTGTGGGGCTGTCCTGTGCAGGATCAGGAGTGGGACTCGATGATCCTGTGGGTCCCTTCCAACTCAGGACATTCTATGATTCTGTGAAAAAGATGTACCCAATTTCAAAGCAGGACCGGTTTCAAAGCAGTACATTCCACAGTGGCAGCGTTACAATTACACAAAAATGTACAAACTGTAAAGTTATCAAGTTTTAGTAACCTTTTTATAACCGCTCTGTGTTCCCTCCATTCTTGAGTGGTTTGTGGTTGCAAAGATACAGTGTTTTCACAATGGGTCCATCTTTTTGAAACACCCTGTAAAATGCACCAAAGGCTGGATTCACTGAATCAAAGCTGATTAAAGCTGTTGTTTTACAAATATCTAAAGGAAATATACATTCACAACACAGAATTTACAGCTTCACCATTCTCTGCAGACACCATGTGTCCTGGTTTTGTTAAAAACAAGACCAGTTCTCTTTTAGGGATTTTTCCTTTCAGCTGAGTTCTTCTAGGTGGCTGTACTTTTCTGAGTTTGCCTGCATATTGTTTCCTCGGATGCTGTACTTGGTGCTGATAAGAAGACCAACGGAGTGCTGAAGAAGCTCATGTTTAGATTTATTACTATGGTAGCCAAGAAAGACTGATAAGTTTTCCCACGTTCCGTTGTGAGAGGGGCGTGTTTGAGAAGGGGTGGATGGAATAGGTGACTAGAAGTGACAAATCTGAGTATTCCATCCCATAATTGTCATACCCCCTACATAAAAGGGTGATCACGAGGGTCTCTTCGACCATGGCCGGCATCTAGAGAGAACCCTGTCTGTCTGCCTGTGATCTACAGGCCTCAGGTCCTGCAATCCCTGCAACCAGTTTCCGGTTTGCTGTGAAGTCCTGCCCATGACTTCCGGGGGCCTGACTGCAGCTGCTGGAGCCGAGCCAACTCTGCCCACCCAGCTCCGCTGCTGCTGGAGTGACGCCAACTCCACATCGAGCATTCAAGATTGGTTTTGTATATTTTGTATATATTCTCCATTTATTAGTAGTATTAGTAAACCCTATAAACCTTCCAACTTGAAGTCTAAGTCTCTCTTCCTTCCCTATTATCTTCCTATCATCTTTCCAATCTAAAGGAAAGGGGTGGCGGGAGGGAAGGGTAACAGGGAGCGTCTGCCATGGTTTATTGTCGCCTTGCACTAAACCTTGACACCATGGAAAACCCTTCAGTCTCTTTCATGATGTAGAGTGTATTTGCTTTTTTAGGAACCTTGAGTAACGGAAAGCTATTTTCAGCACAATCAGATAACTTTGTTCAACATGTTTTAACTTAATTTGAATACATATCAAATTGACGGGGCATGAGTAACAATGCAATAATCTTTTTCTCTTCAGACTTTGCTGAAGTTCCGTGCTTAATAGTTTTCACAATCTTTAGAGCCATTTTATCAATATGAACGTACTTGCTGTCTTCGTGTTCTCTTAAGCTTCTGAAGGATTCTAGTTGCTACCAGCATCAGTTTGCAGCATGAGAAAAGTGATGTGTATATCACTGATTGTTTAACGCTTTAATATTATTTTACTGTTTTACCATTACATGCTCCTTTACCATCAACACTTGTATGAATATTACTCTAGCACTCATGAACTTCACATTTTTTGGATTGTGGCATTTGGTACTGTCAGCTTGTGTTGTTTCCAGGAGTTTTTCTGGAGGATTTTCTACGGGTTACTCGGAGCATAAATGAGGGACAAACAAAAGTATTAGCCATAGGTACACAAGAGTTGGAACTAAAACTAGAAGAAAAATGAATTCTGAGTGATACAGTATTATTACACAGCTCTACAACTGAAGGGTTTCATCTTCTGTTTTCTTTCAGCAATAGATCATACTGAAGAATCATAATACAGCCAAGAATTGCAACGAGGCAATTATAGGTAGTAAAAATTGCAGTGTCTAAATATGAACTTGCAATACACTGAGTACCATTACAAGTTCGATCTTTAAGGAGCTCAAAGTTGCTGAGAATATCAATGCATATTGAACTCTGTATTTACTCAGTGCTTTTATAGTTGACAAAAACAAAGCAAGTCGTAGCTGCAGGTCAGTCCAAGAAGTATCAGGAGTAATGAATCTGACATTCTCCTAGTTGTCTGTTTCATGCAATAATCAGTTCCAGGAACTTCTGAGCTGCATTTTCAGCAGTTCATCTTTTGTGGTTCCTCACAGTTTCTCTTCTCAGTCAAAAAAAGAGCACAATCTGTATACATGCAGAACAGAACGTCATATATCACAAACCTTTTAACTCAACTGATTATTCAGTAGTGCCCTGCAATCTCCACAGCAGAGCCAGAAGTGATGCTGTTAGCAAGTAGTTCTGACATTGTCATGTCTTGGGGACTTGCCTATCGTAACTCGTCAAAATTACTGTACATCAGAGACTCTTTTAGGCAAAACACACTCTTAGTGCATCTTACGGCAATTCCTCAAGGCAGTAGTACATGACAAGGCTATTCATAGTGATTCTAAGCTGCAAATCACAATAAAGAATGAGGATGGATAGAAAAATGTCTCAAAAATGCTTGTGTGAGAAAAATGCTGTAACAGTGAAACTGTTCACTAGAAATTCTAGTATAACAACAATGAGGATGAATTTAGGGCATAAAGAAGAATACAGGCTGAAGTGGTGGTAACAGGAAATAAGCAATTGCAGAAAAGGTATGAGAATGCAGAAACCAAAGGGATTAGAGAAATGCTAGTACAAGGATGGAAAATATACAAGCAGTCTAAACCGATAATTACCCAGTACAGTAGAATCTGTTTCTGTCAATAATATTATATATTTTTATGTTAAAAAATTATAAATTATTTGAGAAAGAAGATCAGAGGGAAATATTTGTCTAGAAATGCAAATATTCTCCTAAAATTCTGTAGATTAAATAACAGTAATAAAGGAGAAAAGTCTGTTAGAGAAGCAGGCTATTAGGTAACAGTTAACTTAAACTAATTTAAGCTATGCTTCATGCTTGTAGTGTTTATTTCAAATTTCTACTGGTTACTCACTTTCTTCTGAGTAATTTGTCCTCTTACAGAAAGTTCAGCAAAGTCCACAACAAACAGCTATTTCTTCAGCCAAACCAAGTGTGAATTTTTTTTCAGATTTATGAACCTAATGGAAACTATTTTGGTAGTAGAGGCAACTAATATTTTAAATTAACAAAATTTTGGTGCGCTAGTTTGCAGGAAGAGTTAGAGTCAGTTTGCAAAGAGACAATTACGCCTTAACTGATCCTGGACTGTATGCATTCCAAAGGACAACACCAAGGAGTACTTTGCAGCTGTCACATCCCTCCTGTTTCTCTCTCTTTATCACTCTTTTCACTATGTCACTGTTTAGGCCTAGGCAGTGCCTAAAAGGAGGAAAGACTAGTGGGTTGAACTGGAAACACATTTAATAGAACAATAATAAAATAAGAGTGATCCAAAGCAATATGTCACCGCTGGAATGCATGCTGCCAGCAATGAACACCAGAGACAGTGAATCCAGCAAAAGGTGGAGATCAACAGCAGGACATAGGGAAGCCATGGGACCAGGAACCCTCATGGACCACAATCATCAAAGAAGTACTGTCCCTAGCAGCTTACCACTTATATATGGAGTGTGACATTCACGATGTAGAATACTTCATTGATAAACCTGGATGTCAGGCTAAGGTGCTGTCTTATGTTTCTTCCTAGAATCTATCTTCCACTTGCATCTGGAGAGTGGAAAAGCCCTTTGTCCCTTTGGCAATAGCTAAGATATCAGCGAGTTCTTACACTCTTTTCCTACCAAATCCCAGATACTGGAAGGCTACTGGAAGAAAACATTAACTTTGTTCCAGGGACTATCTTGTTGCTCTTGAACTAAATCCAAAACAAAAGAGCGTGCTACCTACTGAGAAGAAACTTGTCTAACTGCGTGGAAAATTACCTTGATTCAGCTCACCCAGCACACACTTTTATCTCTCTTTTCTTCCATTTGCAGGGAAAGCAATTGACCCAAATAAGTCTGAAAAATATGCATTTTCCTTGGTTTGGGGGTTAATTTTACTTCTTAAGAAAAAAGATCTGGCTCAAAATTAATTATTTTTTAAAATTTTACATTAACAAACATTAATACTGAAATATTACAGAAAAAAAGGATCCAGCAATACAACAACAAACCCCTCACACTATGTAAGGAATGTGGATGTATGGAACTCTGTGGTATATGAAATTCACTGCACAGCCTTCAGTTTTCCACTTTATGTTTAGAAAGGAGTGGGTTAATCTCTTGACTTGGGCTTATGCAAGGAGTCTGGGTATATTTATACTTCTATATACTATATACTTTTTACAACATTTCAAGAATTAAGTGATGTAACCATTGCAGAAAAAATAATCTGGTTTTGAAGACAAAAGGAAACCTCTGATACTGGGCACTAATAATGAGCTGTCTCAAATAGGGTTAAGATAATATGTAACAGAAACCTTTAAAAAACTGTAAGAAATTCAGATGCTGGTAGAGATTTCACAGACCTCAGAAGCATCTAGGCATGATCTTAAAAACTTTCTTAATAGGACACTTGACTCAAGAATTTTATCTCTGTATTTAGATAACCAGTACATGATGGTTTGCTATAGACAGGCTAACTTGCCGAACAGTTGCTACAGGATGGTTAAGTTTCCCTTTGAGATTCTTCCTCTATTCAGATCAGCTCTCTTCTGAGGTATTGAAATTAAAGAAGTTCCCCTGGTGTGAAGCCCAACTCAGAATAAAAGTAAGGAAGATAAGGAAAATTAAGTTGTCTTTCTAAGATGCTAGGTTGCTTGTGCCAGGGACTAGGAATGCGAGGTACTGGAAGAATGAAAGATTTGGATTTAACAAAAAAAAAGTCTTTTTGTGGATTTGTACCAACAAGAACTTGAATAGTTCTTTCAAAGAAGAAAAAGCAGACTCTTAATCCTTTGAAAACATAATTTTTTTTAGATATACATAACCTTGACTTCCTTAAGGAAATCTCATCTGTTACATTTAAATTCTACAAATTTGCTTTGCCAAACCTTTCCAAATTCTCAAGTGTTCTGAATCTTAAATAATGCTCTCTTTCTAGAACATCTGCCAGATTGGTTCCATGGACAATTGCTGTTGCTGCTGTTACTGCGTCTTCTTCTGACTGAAAGAGATTAATGCCTTGAATCTGGAAAAAGGCAGCCAAAAGAGTATTGCTCTTGGAATCATTTTCTCCCTTCTCCCCATCGCAGCTTCAGAAGCTTTATTACTTTTTTCCTGAGTTGCAGCACAGAAAATATCAAAAAACCTCTTTTCAGCCTGACAGTACAAATTATTTCTTTAATTTTTCTCAGATGTCTAAAAAATAAATTTCCAAGTTAATGCAGACAGTACAGGAACTAAGTAAATAAAAGGAAGAAAAAGCGGAGAGGAATAAAAGTTTATCTTCCATTGTGAAATGAGTATATGTGTAGATTACTTTTCATTTGATGGCTAAAAATGAATAAGCTATTCCTAAAGAGAGTGAAAAAAGATCACATACGATGTTATTAAATTAAAGGATGCTTTTTCTCTTTTATGGATGCTTTAATCAGTTATTTTTGTATTCCTAAACAAAGCCTTCATTTACTAAGCTTTTTCCCTCTTAAATTGGGTAAGTGCATTGTAGTAATTCATGTTTCTGAAGGAACTAAAAACCAGAAGAAAAATGGTATTTACTCAATCTTTGAGGAAGGTGTTTTCACTGTAAAGACATTTCTGTAGGAATGTTTACAGGAAACTAGAAAAACTTGACTTTTCAATTAGCAAAATGCAAGTTGATAATGGTATAGTCCTCCCTAAATATTAGGGAATAAGATGGAAATAACAGCAAAGAAAACACTTACAAGATAATATGTAGTAATATACTAATATATTATTATATATATTATGTATTTATAAATAATCTATTAATATATAATCATAATTGTAAGATAAGTATACAAACACGTTGGTATTATTTGTCCAGGAGTAGACTTAGGCTGGAAATCGGCAGAAACTTTCTATACCAAAGAGCCACAGTTCTTCTAAAAGAGGAAGCTTGATATATAGAGTGACCCTTTCCCCACCGCGTGCCACACACAGGCTGTCACTGGCACCACCACCTCCCATCATAGTGGGACAGCACAACCTCCCCGGCCTGGTATTTGCCTGCCCATTGTCTATGCACAGGAACCGACCTCCACTAATGGCCACATGCACCTGAGCATGGCTCTGGTGGAGGCTGATTCCAAGGAAAGGGCTTTGGTCTGGTGATGCAAGGTGCAAATGGTTGGCAATCAGCTCTGGTAATGAGTGCCCACTTGTAGCCTGCACGTCAAAAACTCATTGAAGCCTGGTGGCTTTGTTTAACCTGTGAAACACTCCACTAGTCTCTTGTCCAGGGGTGTTTTGCTGTGAAAAGCACTAGAAAAGCTCAAGACTCTTTGTTTTCCATGGATGAGAATGTCAGTGAGGTACCTGCATGTCAGAGACTGAAAGACTAATGTCTCCAACATGGCTGCAAAACCTTTTATGCAACATCCAGCTGCAGGAGATGGGACAATTGGTGATAAGGTGAATTGTGATTTACATATCAACGACAAGCTAAGGAGCCCCAGAAAAGGCTGTCTGGCTGATACAGGAGGCGGTGGATGTGTTGAAGGGCACATAGCCCTGTGTCCTGGTAGGCCCAGCATGGCACTAAGGGAGAAGGCCCTGAGACCCTTCGAGATGTCCTGGGACCCTTCACAACTTCTCCATCTTTCACAATTCCGCTCATGTAATGCCTGGACAAAAGTCCAAAGATCACACAAGCAGGCAATCCAGAGGATGATAAGAAGCCCACCTGCACAAGCTCTGGTGCACCCACCATCCTGAGGACAGCTCCATCCACCAGTCTCACTGCAGGAATCGAACAAGATGCCGGAGGATGCTGCACATCGCTGGATCTGAGACTACAAACCCCATCACACACAAAGCACAGCCATAGAGATGGTGAAATATATTGACCCTTTATAATCACATCTGTCTCTCTTAAATCTGAATTTTAAGTAATGTTTTTATGAATAGGCAATAAGATAATCAAAGCTTGCTTGCTGTCCCTTTCTTTCTTCTTTCTTTCTTTCTTTCTTTCTTTCTTTCTTTCTTTCTTT